>CM039511.1:22146301-22475061 GCA_022432975.1 Begonia masoniana
TGAAGGAATACACTCCATCCACTGAACGCTAGATGACAAAATCCCATATACATCATCCGGTGAAGGAATCACTTCATCCACCGCACCGGAGACGACAAATACCATTAACATCATCCGGTGAAGGAATACACTTCATCCCCGAATGTAGAAAGAAAATTACATCCTCATCATCCGATGACTTTTACACTACACTTCGTCACAGGACGACAAAATAACACTTCTCATATCGATGGCTTGAACACCTAAACTGCCGATCGCTAATGACAAAATAGCACTTTCATCATCCGTGGCCTTAGACACACATCTTGCCGATCGCTAGACGACAAAAAGCACTTTCATCATCCGATGGCTTAACATCTACATTGCCGCATCACTAGCGACAAAATATCACTCCTCATCATCGATGGTTAAACACTCTACATTCTGCCGCTCGCTAGACGACAAATAGCACGTTCATCATCCGATGGGTTAGACACTACATTGCTGATCGCTAGAACGACAAATTCCCTTTCATCTCCGATGGCTTAGACACTACATCGGGCGATCGCAATGACAAGAAGAACCCTCAGCATCCGAATGAAAATTTACACCAGCCCCTGAAAAAAAAAAATCTTAACTTAGTAACCATAAACCTCAAATAGTCCAAATCATAAACTCTCTAAATATACGCATAGCGAAGACTCAGAAAAAAACCATTCATTAATCGCTTAAATCTGTATCCAGACTCAAAGACAAGCCCTTCAAATCGAATCTCATTGTTATAAAGAAATATGTGCGATTTAGTCAGTCTTTTCATCGTACTACTTTTCTGACTACTGATGAGCATAACCAGGGAACTTAATCCGCCTATCCACCTTCACTGTCACACTAAGCTCCCTCCGGCAACCCACAGGAAAACTAATAACGGGTTTGAGTCCTTCCGCTGACGTCCTCGCAGATGCCGAAAGAATAGTTGTTGATGGTTTAGTCTTCCGGTTGACGTCATCGGCAGATGCCGAAGGTGAATTGTTTGATGGTTTAGTCTTCCGGTTGACGTGATCGGCAGATGCCGAAGGATAGTTGTATGATGGTTTAGTCTTCCGGATGACGTCACCGGAAGATGTAAAATGTGTTTTGTCGATTAGCGACCGGATGATGTTTTAATTTAGCACGCGAGACCCACGTGCCCACCGGAAGATGTCTCCTTTTAGGCGATGTTAAGCGAGTCACGCGTAATGCACGTGATGACCGGACGACTAAATTTCTGAGGGTTGTCAACGCATGCAACCCATGCAAACCCGAGTGGTATTATGTTAAGAGAATTGAGGGCACCTCCTCTTTTCCCGAAATTGTCAAGAAACCAATGACCGAGTCTAGTCGCTCGACTCTGTGAAAGTTTGAGCCGACGAGGCGTGGGAAGTCGGGCACGAGAGGGTTCGTCTTCCTTAATGGTTCTGCGTCTCTATTACCAGTTTAGAAAAAAAAAATATATGTAAAATGTGAAAGTCTGTTGAGAGATAGTAAGTGAATGTAATATAGTAAAAGTCAAGCAAACGATTAATGAAAGAATATGAACACGTGACGGCTCCTGGCCGGGGTCGTTACAATTGTGGTATCAGAGCAAAACCAGGTTCTAAAACCGATTCTGCAGACTGCCTTCCAGCACTGACTGTCACTTGAGCACACCTCAGCAACTGTAAGTGTTTATGATTTCATGTATGTCATTAAGTTAAGTTATGCCTGTAATGATTTGTCTAGGAATCCCAAGATGGTTAGAGGTCAACAGAGAGAGACCAATGAGGATAGCAATGCTATTGCTCAGTTGACTGAGTTGGTCATGCGCCAATCTCACCAGATAGAACGACTGATGACAGCTAGAGAAGAACAAGGCAACTCCAGTACTAACGCAACTCATGATCATGGGGGTGAGCGCTTTCACCGACTTCGACCCCCGGTGTTTAATGGGTATGTTTCAGATCCTATTCATGCTGAGGAGTGGATCCGAAAGATTGAAGACATGTTTAAGTATGCAAAGGTTGACGAAGGGGATAAGGTCACCTATGCTGTCTTTCATTTGGAGTTAAGTGCAAGGCATTGGTGGGACTCGATCCAGAACACCGCTAATGCCGAGACTATGACCTGGGGGATGTTCAAGACTGCCTTCTTTGACAAGTACTTTAATAGGACTGTTCGGGCCAACAAGAAGAAGGAGTTCATGAATCTACGACAAACCGGTTCGGTGGCGGATTATATATGTGAATTTGATGCTTTATCACGATTTGCTCCCCGTATGATTGAGGATGAGGAAGATAAGATTTACCAGTTTGTTCAAGGACTGAAGCCAAGTCTGTACATGAAGGTGAAGACTGCTGGGATACATAATGTACCTTATGGGGATGTGACGGCTAAGGCCTTGGAGCTGGAAGAGGCAGAAATGACAGCATATGCACAGCGCGAACAGCCAAAGAAACTCATGAAGGACACTCAGCCGCCACCACGTCAGAACAAAGGTTGGCAGCCACGACAGAACAGGGGACCACAGCAACAACAGCATGGAATGAAGAGGCCCCTCAACCAGAATGATGACCAGGGAAAAGGAAAGAGACCTCTGGCGCCTCTATGCCCTTCATGTCAGAGGAACCACCCTGGTGAGTGCAAGCTGCTTTCTGGCCGGTGTTTCAGGTGTGATAAGACCGGACACATGGTCAGAGATTGTCCCATGCCGCCAGACCCGAACCGTGCAAGGGTTGTACCCAGAGTGTATGCGTTGATGGAAGATGTGGGAGCTGATCAACATACAGTCATATCAGGTACCATCATGATCTGCGGTTTTGCTGCTTATACACTTATTGATACAGGGGCCACACACTCGTTTATATCAACCTTGTTTGTATGCAAACATAACATAGGACCCTTACCAGCTGAAAGGTCATAGTGTTGTGTTGCCATCAGGGAAGTCCCTACATTCAGAACAGATTGTTAAGGGTGACGTCGTGTCCTTAGGGGATAAGAATCTCTATGCGGAATTAATTGTCATTGACATAAAAGGGTATGAAGTGATATTAGGGATGGATTGGTTATTTAGACATCATGCCACGATAAGTTGTCGATCTGGAATAGTTGATTTTAGACCCCCAAATGATAACCATTATTTCTTCAAAGCTATTCCTAAAATAAGTAAGATACCAATTATATCCTCACTAGAAATATACCGAATGCTGAGAGGTGGTTGTGAGAGCTACCTGGCTAGTGTAATAGATGACCGGGTGAAGAATAAAATTGAGCTACAGGATATTCCTATAGTCCGAGAGTTTCCCGAGGCATTCTTAGATGATTTACCGGGTATACCACCCGATAGAGAGATAGAGTTTGTAATTGATACATACCCCGAGGCATCACCTGTATCTAAGAATCCCTACTGTATGGCACCTGTTGAGTTGAAAGAATTGAAGGTTCAACTGCAGGAATTGGTTGACAAGGGATTTATTCGCCCCAGCAGTTCTCCTTGGGGTGCACCAGTCTTATTTGTAAGGAAGAAGGATGGTTCTCTTAGAATGTGCATAGACTACAGGGAACTAAATAAGTTGACAATCAAGAATAGGTACCCCTTACCCAGGATTGACGATTTGTTTGACCAATTGCAAGGAGCTAAGGTATTTTCAAAGATAGATTTACGTTCGGGTTATTACCAACTGAAGGTTAAAGAAGGAGATATACCAAAGACAGCCTTCAGAACCCGCTATGAACATTATGAATTCTTAGTCATGTCGTTTGAATTGACAAACGCCCCTGCCGCTTTCATGGATTTAATGAACCGTGTGTTTCGTGAATATTTAGATAAGTTTGTGATTGTATTCATAGATGATATCTTGATATACTCCCGAACTGTGGCTGACCATGAAGAACATTTGATAGTAGTTTTGACGACATTGAAGGAGCATCAACTTTATGCCAAGCTGTCTAAGTGTGAGTTTTGGTTAGATAAGGTTAATTTCCTTGGCCATGTAGTTTCTGCTAATGGCATATCTGTGGACCCGACCAAAATTCAGGCAATAGAGGATTGGCCTCAACCTAAGAATGCCAGCGAAGTCCGCAGCTTCCTTGGACTGGCAGGCTATTACAGGAAGTTCATCAAGGGATTTTCCATGATAGCTAAACCCCTGACAGGTTTAACAAAGAAGGACATTAAGTATTCTTGGACTGAAGCCTGTGAAGACAGCTTCCAGACGTTAAAACTGAAGTTAACAACAGCCCCTGTATTGACCCTCCCAACCGAAGAAGGAAAATTTAGTGTTTACTGTGATGCGTCTAAAGTTGGTTTAGGTTGTGTTTTGATGCAAGAGGGTAAAGTTATAGCGTATGCGTCCAGGCAGCTAAAAAGTTACGAGCAAAATTACCCCACTCATGATCTAGAATTAGCTGCTGTTGTTTTTGCCTTGAAGATTTGGAGACACTATTTATATGGGCAGCATTGTGAGGTGTTTTCTGACCATAAAAGTCTAAAGTACCTCTTCACACAGAAGGAATTGAACATGAGACAGAGACGTTGGTTGGAATTTGTCAAGGACTACGATTTTGAGATCAAGTATCACCCCGGGAAGGCTAACTCTGTAGCTGATGCGTTGAGTAGGATGTCAACAACAATGCAGCCCGTGGTTTCAACCATGTCTATACCCTTAAGAACAGAAGTTCAGAAATTTGACTTGGAGATAGTTCCAGAGTTATCAGTCTTGCTCGCTGAGTTAACTATTCAACCAACAATTTTGGAAAAGATCAAGGATGCACAACAGAAGGATTCAGTGGAAAATATCAGCATGATGGATAAGTTGAAGGACACCACCTCCGAGTTCAGTCTCTCCAAGGATGGGATCCTGAGGTTTAGAAATCGGTGGTGCATTCCTAATGATGTGGAATTGCGTAAGTTGATCTTGGCTGAGGCGCACTCCTCTTCCTTTTCTGTACATCCTGGCTGCACCAAGATGTACCGAGACCTGAAGTTACAGTACTGGTGGCCTAACCTAAAAAGGGATGTTGCTAAGTATGTAGAGTCCTGTTTAGTATGCCAACAAGTCAAAGCCGAGCACCAACGTCCAGGAGGTACTCTTCAGCCGTTGCCTATTCCCGAATGGAAGTGGGAACATATAGCTATGGATTTTGTTGTAGGACTACCTAAGACGACAAAAGGGCATGATTGTATTTGGGTTGTGGTGGATAGACTGACGAAATCGGCCCATTTCTTACCTGTAAGGACCACCTATACGATGGACCAATTTGCTGATCTTTATGTTCAGGAAATTATTAGGTTGCATGGGATCCCAGTATCCATTGTCTCTGACCGTGACCCCAGGTTTACCTCTCGATTCTGGAAAAGTTTGCAAGGCACATTAGGTACAAAGTTATCTTTCAGCACAGCTTTTCACCCACAGACCGATGGCCAGTCAGAAAGGACGATTCAAATACTCGAAGATATGTTGAGAGCATGTGTACTTGACTTTCAGACAACTTGGAGCAGACATTTACCACTAGTTGAGTTTTCCTACAATAACAGTTATCAGTCCACCATCGGTATGGCACCTTATGAAGCACTGTATGGTAGGAAATGTAGGTCACCCCTTTACTGGGACGAGGTTGGTGAAACAAAACTTCTTGGACCTGATATTCTGCAGCAAATGTCAGATAAGATTGCCACTATTCGGAAAAGAATGATGACTGCACAAAGCCGGCAGAAGTGTTATGCAGATCAAAGGAGAAAGGAACTCGAGTTTTCAGTAGGAGATGAAGTATTCTTAAAGGTGTCACCATTTAGAGGAGTCTTAAGATTTGGCAAGAAGGGAAAACTTAATCCTAGATTTATTGGACCCTTCCCTGTCTTGGCAAAAGTCGGGAGTACAGCTTACAGACTGCAACTGCCTCCATCATTGGATAAAGTTCATAATGTCTTCCATGTGTCAATGTTAAGGAAGTGCATGCGTGATCCGATGCAGGTCATCCAGCCATCGGATATTGGTTTAGAGCCGACACTGGAGTATGAGGAGAAACCGATACGGATATTGAAATATGCGGTCAAGACTCTGAGAAACAAAGAGATCCCATTGGTGAAAGTTTTGTGGACAAATCACGGCATTGAAGAAGCCACATGGGAAGGACAGCAGGAGATGTTGGACAAATATCCTGAGTTGTTTGCTTGAGCAATTTTCGAGGACGAAAATTTTGTTTAAGGAGGGGTGGATGTAACACCCGACATTTCGGCCAGGTGATTTTCTGACTATTTCATTGTCACCCTCTTACTTAACCTTTATGATTTAAATTTAATGTTAAGACAAATTTATTACAAGTTGAGTAAAACTAGGTTAGGTGGCAGTTTTGTAATTAGAATTGATGGATTAAGTATAAATAGGAAATGGAAACCTTAAATCTCATTTATTGCCACTGTAGCCGACATTCCCTCTCGGCGATTCCTTCTTTCCCAAGTTCTTGCTCTCGGCTACCAGAACTTCCCTTTACCGACGGCTGGTTTCGAGCTTGCTCTTCTCTGCAAATCCACACCCGAGGTATGAAATGGACAATGTAGTCATTCATTAGTAAATAGAGCTCTGTTTTCAGCTCGGCACTGAGTTCGGATTTTTTTTTAGCAGTGGCTGAGTAGTTTATGACTTTTAAAATCTGGGAGTAGAAATGTCATCCCGAATCGATTCTGAGCATTTTAAGTAACCAACTCGGATTTAATCAATGGTAAAACCTGTCCACCTAGTTTCGGATTTCAGACTGCAGTGTGTCAAACAGAGGAATCGGAATGACTTTAGCTATTAGATCCTAGGATGGTTTATGATTAGGGCTACTAGGACTTTGTTTTAACTACTGTAATGTACATGTTTTAGGTGAAGAAGTTAAAGAGAGGAAGTTCGGATTGCTAAGGAATCCAGGTAAGTGAATGTGTTAAGATTTCCGGCCACTAGGGCCCTACACCGCAAGGGTACTAGGAAATCACTGAGACGTTAGCTTGTTGACTATGATTTGTTATTTCCACGATATGAAGAAGTTATGTAAGTAAATGTAAAGTTACAGGATGTTCTACTTGTCCTTATGGTATGACTTTTCTCTATGAACCTCATGTCTATGCATTATGTCCACGTTTATGATTAAGTAGAGAACATGAAAAGTAAATGTAACCATGATTAAGTGCAGAACGGGGAAAAGACTATGTTATGTGTGACTCGCGAAATCTCCCACTGGTGGAGGCCGAGTTAATGATATGTATGACTCACGAAATCTCTCACTGGTGGAGGCCGAGTTAATGATATGTATGGCTCGCGAAATCTCCCACTGGTGGAGGCCGAGTTAATGATATGTATGGCTCGCGAAATCTCCCACTGGTGGAGGCCGAGTTAATGATATGTATGGCTCGCGAATTCTCCCACTGGGGAGGCCGAGTGATGTATCATGATTGCCGCGATAGGCAAATGATTATGTACGACTGCCGCGATAGGCAAATGACTATGTACCCCTGTCTTCCTCCCTCGTTCCCTGCCTTAATACATGTTATGTAAATGATAAAGATGAACATGAATGAAGAATGGTTTATGAATTATGTCTCTTTAAATTGTGTACTCATGTATATCTGTCAGCATGCATTCCTTACTAAGCATTAGGCTTATAGTTAAACCTTATGGTGTAGGTGAAGAAGGTTCAGGTGAGGATGTTATGTTCAAAGAGGATGCTTAAGGCTGGTTGCTGGAGGATGCTCAAGGTGACAGTGCGGGACTGGAGATGCGATTTATGACCCCTGGTTAAGACTCTTATGTTACAGTATGTTAAAGGATATGGTAGCTTAAGTAGGATGAGATTATTTTAAAACGTTGAGCTTTGAAACTGTCTAGTGGATCACTGAGTCAGGGAATGATTATATAGATTTATAAATGATCTGTTGCTTAAGTCTTCCGCTATATGCATTTTGAATGAGTTGTGTTTTCTTTCTGTTGGGAGGAGTCATTTGATGATTTAGTGATCTCTACCGTAAGACGGAAGCTGGATGAGGCAATCGTCCGGTTGACGTCATCGGCAGATGCCGAAGGTTAATTGTTTGATGGTTTAGTCTTCCGGCTGACGTCATCGGCAGATGCCGAAAGAATAGTTGTTGATGGTTTAGTCTTCCGGTTGACGTCATCGGCAGATGCCGAAGGTGAATTGTTTGATGGTTTAGTCTTCCGGTTGACGTCATCGGCAGATGCCGAAGGATAGTTGTATGATGGTTTAGTCTTCCGGATGACGTCACCGGAAGATGTAAAATGTGTTTTGTCGATTAGCGACCGGATGATGTTTTAATTTAGCACGCGAGACCCACGTGCCCACCGGAAGATGTCTCCTTTTAGGCGATGTTAGGCGAGTCACGCGTAATGCACGTGATGACCGGACGACTAAATTTCTGAGGGTTGTCAACGCATGCAACCCATGCAAACCCGAGTGGTATTATGTTAAGAGAATTGAGGGCACCTCCTCTTTTCCCGAAATTGTCAAGAAACCAATGACCGAGTCTAGTCGCTCGACTCTGTGAAAGTTTGAGCCGACGAGGCGTGGGAAGTCGGGCACGAGAGGGTTCGTCTTCCTTAATGGTTCTGCGTCTCTATTACCAGTTTAGAAAAAAAACATATATGTAAAATGTGAAAGTCTGTTGAGAGATAGTAAGTGAATGTAATAATAGTAAAAGTCAAGCAAACGATTAATGAAAGAATATGAACACGTAACGGCTCCTGGCCGGGGTCGTTACAATTTATAAAACATGTTCATTTCGTTTTGTTTTGTTAACATTAACTCATTTGTCTACGTAGTAGACCATTTCCTTGCCCCGTGAGAACCGTGACTTGCCCCGTGAGAGCCGTTACTTGCCCCGTGAGAACCATGTCTTACCCCGTGAGAACACATATAATCATTAAATCTTTATCGTGCAATTCATCGTAAAAACATGCTCGTAAATAGTTCGTATGCACAGTTCATAAGATATGATGCATGGGGAGACAAACACATACACTACACTCATCAAAACAACTCCTACGTCCCTTTAACATTTATGGCCCGTAGGCGGACAAAACTATTAGCTAATGGCTAACACGCTACAATAGGCTTCCCGACTTACCAAGACTCCTACCACCGTCAATCACTAACACAACAAACAATTCTAACATCGATATGACGTAGGGCCTTAGGGGCCGAAAACCAAACACTCACTTACCTGGCGTCCTAGATATGCCGAGCACCGTCCTTGAGCTTGGGTTACCTAAGGCAGTTTCATAAAACGTCATTAGTTTTAACTCAAAATCATCAAATTCTAAACTAAACGAAATCCCGAGCTAAGCCAATTCTTCCAAAAACTTTACTTCACTTCGTTCGGGCATTTCATCGAGCACATTGTGCTCGCATTTACTAAAACTCCATTAATGTTTTTCTCCAACTACCTTCAACAACCAACATTAACTCTAATCAACTACAAACACCATAAATTTGTTAAACTCACTTAAATAACCATCATTATATCATCAATGAATAATAAATTAACAACCCTATCGATTTCCAACGAAATCCCTAAATTTCTTCGCAAACCCTAAACCAAAACCACTCAAAAAATGACAACTAACTTAACTAAAACATAGAGCTTACTTGGAGGGTTGATTTGTTGAAGAAACTTGAAGGAAAAATGCCGGAATCGGAGGAGTCGATCGACGTGTAGGGAATCGGCGATGGAGGAGAGGGAAATCGCGAGGGAGAGGAAGAGGATCGCGTGCACTGGAGGGAAGAAATGAGAAAGAGAGAAGATTTTTAAGTTTTTAATAAAATTTGACTTAGTAAATCACCTAATCGCCTTTAGTTAATTTCTTAACTTAAATCGTTATTTCGTCGATCGGTTTAGCTTCTCCAAAATTCCCTTATTCCTCCAAATATTTCTATTTATTCTTAGAGTCCTAACGAAACTTCCCGTTCGCAAATCGGACTTAATTCACTATTTCTACGAATTATGACTCTATAAATACTTAAAATATTTAAAACTCAAAATCCCTAAAACAAAATTCTCGGGCGTTACAGAATGGCTTCTTCGCGAAGCCATTCAGTTTTTAATATATATTTTTTTTATTTTTCTAACCAATTTACTAAATTTCCCTCGCGTGTTTGAAATTCCTTATTTCCGTTGGTTCGCGTCCTCTCGACCTAAAATTTTAGAAATCCTATTTCAAATAAAATCTTAAGTTTTAATAAGCTAACTAACCCGTTAAAATCTCTCACGAAAATTCTAACAGGACTTTTAATTTATTTGGTAAATTTTTCGGGTTATTACATCGTGAACCCTTGATGCCATCAAACCTGAATTAAATGAACGAAGGAGGTCGAAATTCGAACATACCAAGTCAGGCCAAAAATTAGGGCACGGATTTAGGGCACAATTTGTTGAAGATTTCAATGTTGTGATTGACAAAATTTATTGAGGACTATGATCTGAAGGTCGAAAATCATAAAGGAACACTCGAAGTTCATCGACGGTGTTGTAGAAAATCCAAGAGATCACTGGAGGAGGTTTCACATAAGTTGCAGAGGACTCCAAGACCTATTTATATTTTATTGTCTCGGGCACCAACGACAGAAGTGCGGACGCCAGCACCAAAAGCTCGCGATCACAAGCATGGGCTTCCGCGACTTAACTACGGCTGCCCACAACAGAAGGCTACGTAATTGCGTGGGAGCCAACGATCGAAACTACTCTCTGGCATGGGCTCACACATCTTTGCGAGTGGCCTACACAAATAAATTTTTAACGAAAAATTTGACGATATTGATAGTTTTGTTAACAAAATATATTTTAAGCGAGATTTTGTTAACGAACATAGTTTAAGAACGAGTTTGTTAATGATCTTATAGTTGAAGTTTTTTTTTTTTCTTTTTTTTTGTAAATTATCCTTTTTCAAATTATTGTATAATAAAGTCAACAACCAAACATAGTTTGCGAGTTTCTTGATCACGAAAATC
Organism: Begonia masoniana; assembly: GCA_022432975.1. Lineage (NCBI taxonomy): Eukaryota > Viridiplantae > Streptophyta > Magnoliopsida > Cucurbitales > Begoniaceae > Begonia > Begonia masoniana. Next base: position 22,157,291 of record CM039511.1, read on the forward strand.
TTGTACTGAGAGTCTAATCTCCCCTTTTAATCATTTTAATTTGTTTACAATTGTAAAAAGGCTAACATTGGGAGTTAATTCATCTTCCAATTTCCGAAGATAAGAGAAAAGGGGTGTGGTCTTAGAGAATGACTCGGAGAGACGAAAGTTTCTAATTCCTCGCCGGGGTTCTTTAGAGACTGATTCACTATCCGTAGATTGACTGAACGCAGAGAGCCTTCCCCTGGCAAGCAATCATGTTTTTCACAGGATTTCTACTTATGTTGTTCACCTCATCTCCTTTATTTGTTGATGCTCTTCTACAATAACATTTTGATGGTTTCCCTTTACCTCTGACTTGATAAACAACACCAATGTCTTGCATGAGGAAACACAATTTCAATTGTTTTTTTTTTTTCATGTTTTTATCTTGATTTGTGATTATTGCACTGGGAAATTGATTCTTCGTGCACGAGAACCATGATTCAAATAACCAAGTAAAATTTTTTGCATTCTTATTTGATATTAAACCACATCTCGATAATATTGATTAATCATGATAATTGACTCCAACAAACAGAGCAAATCGTACTCATTAGTCAAATAAGTTGTATTAAAGCAAACAATAACATCAAATTCTTCATATGCAATCATACTTCTCGGATATGCCCAAATGCATTTTCTGTGGTTCATCGTCATCCAAATCCATCATATAAAAGAAATTTGAATTATTAATTTTCATTTTAAGAAAATAGTTTCAAATTGCATCAGCATCTCCATCTCCAATACGTAATTGTCTTATTTTTCTCAATATTTATATCAATCTTTCTCAATAAATGATCTCAAAAGAAATACTGAAAAAATAAGTGAAAAAAAACTCGGTAAAAAATTAAATGAAAACAAAGATGAAAATAAATCTTGAGTTACCAATGGTTTCTCTCATGTAGCTCAAAATCTATGAGATGTTGGTGGCGTGGAATCTCACGCTGATATTTATCTTTTTTTAATTTTACTAATTTATGTCTATAGTAATATTTTATTAAAAGGTATTGTTATTTGTTTGTCTATAAAATTAGAATTTAAATACTTTGAATAATTGGGTGTCTCATAAATTATTTTGTAAAATTTTTGGACCATTTAAACAATGTTAATAATGTCTCGAATTTATATCTTGTTACTATAGATAGGGTTGTTTAAAGTGATATTTGGCATACCAAAATCAATTAAATGAATTTCTTGATTAATTAATGTGATAAAAAAGGTAAATACCTTTGTCACCTCTTGCATTTTAAGTTACCAAATTTCATGGAATCTGTATTTACAACTTGGAAGTTGTTCATCCTCATTTGGACTGTGGAATCAAAATATGGAGTGCAGCCCACTTCTCTTGTACTTGTACATATCGAGATTGATTTGTGACAATGAATAATTGTCATTTACTCTTCGCTATTAGTTTTCATTACAGAACTCACACAACTTATCTCTCTCTTAAAATATGTTTTGTTAACAAAATAATTTTTGATGTCTAATTTTCTGTTAAAATTTCTTCATACAGGCTCTAAATGAATGAAGACGTGACTGAGTTGGACAATTACAACCCAAGAAGTAATAAGTACTTGGACAGTGGCATATCCCCTTACCCGACTATGGGCTCTCGTGCAATTCCGCTGCGGGCGCCAATGGTTAAGTCGCAGGCGCTGTGACAATCAAATATAAATATGGAGTAAAAATACAAAGATTTCCTCTAACATCTAATCACAAGAGATAGTTTAAGGAAAATAATACGAAAGTCTCTCAGAAAATTGTTTTGACCTAAAATATTGACAACAGACGAATCCAGCTTCGACGCAGGTTTTAAAAAAATGTAATTCTAAGATTCCGCTGTGGAAATTTTAGAATAAATGAAAAAGACTTAAAGTCCAAAACTCAAAAGATATGTCTCTCTCTTTTTTGTATTGTCGACAATGATTAAACTATTTTTTAAATTAATAAAATAATGTGTCTACAGTCGAAAACTAACATGTATTCTAATCCTGATCCATGGATGGGTGGGTCCATATCAACATGAACAGATGATAATAAGTCTTTATGTGCAGGTTGGGTAGGTCCAGTAAGGTTGGAAATATCTTAAAGATGATACAATATTTATAGTATATGGTACAGAAATGTATTATATGTGACACTTACTATCCACCTAATTACAGGTAGTAATGGACTTTGGTCCCGTGACAGAATATTAGCTTCCTATTAGCCTGCAATGTCGTCAGTCACATAATTCTAAAATCACGTACTCTCCAAAAAAACTTTCACTCCAATAATTGACGACACTCGGTCTCAGTTCTCATTCTTTGATACTAACACTAGACATCAACACTATTACAATATGTGGGTTTGGATTATGTTTTTAAAAAAAGTGTGACACTTGTTTGATATGCCGTGTCATGTATGTGACATGTCACATTCATGTTAGCATAGTCCTTGCTAGTGAAGATATGGTGGGATGATTTAAGTTTATATTATAAATACAAACATGAGTTTAGCTGCATTTTCATCTCAATTAAGGAATTCAATTATTCGGGAGCCTTTTGTACAATTCGAGTAGAGATGCTTAGTTGGATTAGAATGATTTTGTTCAACTTACTTGGATTAAAGTTTTTGTTGATTGGATACTTAATCAACATATTAAATTGTCATTAAAAAAAAACTCATTAAATATCATATGAAAAAAAAAAAGAGAGAAAAAGAGCTATAAAAAGATGCCTATTTGTTTTATATTGGCAACTGACACCCCACACATCATTTTATTTTATTTTTATATTTAATTACATTTAACATCTAATTTCTTCAAATATACCTTTTTTATTAATTTTATGAAAAATAATATTATTATAAAAAAATATAAATAGTGCTCTTTTTTTGTGGAGAAGCTATATTTTCTTGCAAATGTTAATATATTATATAGCACTTTACCACTAATTTAAATAATTAATGTAAATTTTATGGAATAATATCTCATTAAATTAATTTAAAATATATATCTCAAATTTTCAGAAAAATCGAGCTCAAAGAACACACTAACTCAGAGCCGTTTGAGACAAGCTACGTGGAAGTGGGAACAAGGTGACAAACTAATGTTCAATCACGAGTACAATCAAACAATAGCTTCCACTTAAACATAGAATTTCACGAATTGGTTTTTTGGAAAAAAACAAAGGAATTTTAAATAGTGATTAGTAGGCTTTTGGCTTAGAATATCAGAAGATGAATTTTTAAGAAATTAGAATAATATATCAAACAAATAAATTAGATGGCATAAATTGTAGAAAATAAAAATGGGATTTTTGATTAAATTCTAATTTTGTTGAGAAGGTTTGTCACGCATCTTTGATTTGATCGACTAAACTAGAAAGTTTCATAATTTGTGAACGCTAACACGACAATAATTGGAGTTAAGCGTACTACGACAGCAAATCAATCCTAAAAAACAGTTTAAATAATAATAATAACATGACAACCTCAACCTCCGACCATGTGACAATTGACATTTCCATTTTAATATTACACATCATGGAACAGAGTTGAACAGTGAATACTGCAAAAAGTGGAAGTAGATCACTGAAAACAGTGATTATCTTCTTCTCCACTGTACACGATGATGGATGACGATAGCCAAAAATATTCTAATATGCAGATAAAGATAGCTTAGTAATTCTGTAATTAATACAATAAAATTACCGAAAAATCGACGATTAACAGGAGTTGCAGAGATGGCAGATCGGTTCCTGGCTAATTACGTCGACGAAACTGGTCGATTCAATGCCCTAGTCAGTCCGCTGATTGCTCCATACCCTTTTGAATTGAATCCCAAGCATCCGAGTAATCCTTGCCTGTAAGGCAAGAATGTCCTCTTCTTCATCTCCTCCGCTTGAGCTCTGTTCGCCGTGTAGTGAAGCTCGTGCGGCGATGGCGGATTCCTCCGTTTGGCCACTCCGTTGGTTGGTTTTCCGGTTGTTTTTTTGGTGGCCGACTCCGGCTTTGGCTGTTTCTTTTTCTGCTTCTGCTTATGCTTAGGATTGTTTGGTTCAGACAGAGATTGAAGAGGCTTCACTTTCTCCTTTGAAGGAGGGAAAGAGATGGACGACTGGAAATTTTCCTTTCCGTTTCCTCTTCCTTCGCTTTTGCTTCTGTACAGAAGATCTTTCAGAAATATCCATTTCTTTGAATTTCTACCTGTTGATGAGGATCTGGAAGACGACGCCGAACAAGACGGCGTCGTGTCACCGGACGTTGTTTCACTTTGCTTGCCTTCGAAATCTTGCAGTTCTAAAATATGATTCTCGATTTTCCCACCTTCAGTATCACCGTCGTCGTCGTCTTCTTCCACTTCTACTTCGAGCCACTGAATCTCTGAATTTCTCAATGGCGAAAGGGATCTCGCTTTTCTGTGCAGAGATCTACTGCGTAATTTCAGATCCCTTCCTTTGCGAACTTGCTCTCCGCGATTCGAAATCTCTAAATCGTCGTTATCAGCTTCTAGATCTCGCAGCGGCGCCAAGATCTGAGGCCTCTGCAAATGCGAGGATAGCTTCATAGGTCTGATCTGACCATTGAGAAAGAGCTCATCGGCAGAGCTCATCGCTCCGGTAGCCACCACGCCATTGGATGAGAACCGAGACGAAAACTCAAACTCGGATGTAGAACTCTCGCATGTGGTCGTCGCCAAGAAGACGGGCTCAGAGGTGGAGGATGCTGCAGAGGAGAGGACGAAATGCATAGGACTCGCCGGCGCGCTGAAGAAGTAGCCATGAGGAGGCGGATCACGTCCAGGACTGGACGGCGCGCTAACGTACGGCGTCGAGCAGGTGGAATCGAAGTCGTCATTGAAGCGAGCATCGTCGTCGTTGTGAGAAACGAGGGCATTGCGGTCGGCGGGAAGAGAAGACTGCATTTGGAGAGGAGCAGGTGAGTGAGTGACAAGAGAGTTGTGATACACGCAACAATAATGTTGCAGAGAGCAGAGGAGCAGAGATGGAGGTCTGCGAGTCTGATTGCAGAGAGAGAGAGAGAGAGGAGGCAGTTATAGTCTGTTTGGTTTTTCAAGATTTTAGTTTTATGTTTGTTCTGTTACATCATTTACTTTTTGTCTACTTTTTCCCCAAATTACTTCTTCCTCCTCCACCAGCCAATTCCAATGTAACACGTGGAAATCGTTGCATTTTCATTTTTGTTGTTTCTGAACATCCAATTTGGTTTATATTTCTAAAGTTGTTTTTTTAGAGGGTCTAAACTATGTTTTTTTTTTTTTTAACTAAATAAACTTTCAATTTTGATTAGTTAGCAAAATATACCCTCCGTGGATTGTCTTCTTTCCTTTTTTTTTTTTAAATTTAAATATCAGCATTAGTTTATCTTATGTTGAAAGATTCTTTGATCAAGCCATTGTTACAGATTTATTTCCGGGTGGAAAGGAAATTAAGACACCAAGGTTAAAGAGATGAAGATATGTTACTCTCGTGTAATTTAATGGTCAATGGCAATTCAATAATAAGTAAACTATTTGATAAAGATAAGGCCGAAAGAAACAAATATTTATATTTAGAGGTCCAGTTGTTAATGAAACAGACATGAGCACATGCACTCATCATGGATTGGTATGCTTAAGTCAGTAGAGGAAGTACACGATTTCATTAAAATAAATGTTTGATTCCGTTTACAGTCCTCGTTAACATAATTGGATCGCCTAAATCCAGCTAGCTCCTAACCAGCCCAACTCTCTCCATTCTTTTAAATCACTACCATGATTTTGTTTGGATTAACATTAGCACCGCCTAGTTAAATCTTGTTCTCTTTCGAGCGGATCAAACTGTGACCCAATGATTTCTCATGTTTGAAATCGGATTTGATTTTACGATTTGGTTCAAATTTGGTTTATAAATTAAATTAAAAAATTATTTTTAAAAAATATTATTTTTTTCGGTTTTTCAATTTTGGTCTAGAGTTTGAGCTTACCTTATTTCTGTTTGGGCTTTGGGCTTGCTTTAACTCGAATTCTGATCATGGTTTGGTTCGATTTTTTCATGTTTTTTGACCCTCATAATTGTGAACCAACCATGACTCAAATTTCGATTCCTTCGTGGATTTGGTTCTTACAAGAGTAGGAATGGACCAAAAACCAAGATCGGATTGCTGAATTCAGTTTCGTCACTACTCAGAGGCGGGTCTAGATAGAAATGTCAAGTCGAGCGATCCGATCCTCGAAGACGATCAAATCACCTAGTCCAAAACTTAATTTTTAGCACAAGACTTTACCAAAATTAAAGTCGTAACCCACATAATGTGAGCTTAATTTCACGTAATCATCACAAAATAATAAGATAATGTAACATACAACCAAAGGGAAATACTTTGCAGTAAATAAAACGTCTCATGCCCAACATAATATACAAACCAAGAAAAAACGAAAGAAAGTGTAGCGACCCCAATCCTGTAGGGCCGCCACGGGCTTGCCGTGACGTACACTTAACTTAATCCTCGCACATTGACATAAAATTTTTCGTTTTCCTTAACACTTGAAAGAACGGACTCGGACAATCGATCCTCATTTATCGACATTTAAAGTCTAACTTAAAACGTATTTAAAACGACTCGTTTAAAGTTGGAAAACATCACTTAAGACTTGGGACCCCAAAACATGAAGGACATAGGCAAGGGGCGCGCCTAAGCAATGTGCGCGCGCCCCTCGCGCACCCTGCACGCTCGCCGCACGTGCACTGCGCGTCCACTGCAAGCCATCAGGTGGACCACACCGCATGCCTACCGCGCACCTACCCCATGCACCATACGCAACGCGCATTGCGCCGCACATACCGCGCCAGTCTGCACACCTACTACGCTCCCTGCGCGTGCACCGCGTGCTTGGCACGAACACCACGCCATGTCGCGTGCCTACCGCGTATGCCACGTGCCACAGCGCGCCCACGCGCTTGGTGCCTCACGAGAGCAGATCGATCAGCACCCTCTCGGGTGCCAGACCACTTCTTCATACATTTGGCTGATCGATTAGCTATTAAGCGCCAATCGATCGACTAACTCTTTGCCGAGCACCTACATAAACAAAGACTCAGCCGATCAATCGGCGCACCCTCTGCCGAGCACCTTGGAAGAAGGATTCTACCGATCGATCGCGCCCTGCGGTGCCAATTGATCGGTTGAGTAGGGCTGCGCGCAAACCACGTGCCCTGCTCGTCCCGTGTGCGTGCCCTACGCGCGCCACGCTCTTTGTGCACCTCTTACCCTTTTTCTCATTTTCTTTGCTTTTCTTCAATCCTTCACATACAAAATCTCAACCATAACATATCCTCAATTCACCCCTATATCTCCACCTAATATACCACACATTTACTTGTAATTTTTACATATTCGAATCGTTAAATCCGACCCGATATTTAATCCATTTCATCAACATCAAACACAGCGGAAACTTTGTAAAAACATTATCTGGAAAACCCATTCGTAAACCTATTCAAAATGACACTATCTCCCAGCTAATTACTAATCATCCGAAAAATAGACATTCTATACATCTATTCTTAATATCTTTACATACTTTCACCCCAAAAAGCTCGGAGCACACCCACGAGTCAAAATAAGCCTTGCCAGCCCCACCCGCGCACACCACGGCATCGTCTGTCGACCGCCCTATACATGTCCATAAGGAGAAGGTTTCTCACCTTCAACTTCGTCACATATATCATACGATTTAAACGATAAGCTTAACGCTTACTAAGGAGTGCACTAAACATAAACATATACATGAATGCATGATCTTGTAAAAACATGTTCATTTCATTTCTTTGGGAACAAGAGGGATTTACGCAAGAGTAGGGACATGCATCATCTTGTCTACCCCGTAGACCACATAACTTTTCCCGTGAGATCACATAACTTGTCTCGTGTGAACACATAACTTGCCCCATGAGAACACATAACTTGCCCCGTGAGAACACATAACTTGCCCCTTGAGATCATTTACATGCCCTGTGCCCTACTCATACACTACCCACGCTTGACCATTACATACTTTTCATCTTTTTACTTTACTTTTCATGAAAACGTGTGTGTAAAACATTTGGTGTGCTCTTTCAGGAAAACTTGATGAATGAGGGAAAATGCACATACTGTTAACTTACAATATGTTTAAGTCTAACTATATTTTTTGATGATTGTGATTAACGTAAAATATATAAATTGATGATGGTAAGAAATGAATGATATTAATTGCAGTTAATTGGGAATGCCCTTTTACAAAGGGTATTATGTTTTCTAACGTTTTTGATTAAGTGTTGTTAGTTGAGACTGGTGCATGCATAATGTTAACCAGACGTATAAGTCATCTACCAAAAGAAACATCGACCGCTAGTCGTCTGCCAAAAGGAACATCAACCGCTGTCAAAGCAGATTTGAAAGTCATTCGGCAAATATATCAACCCAACAAAGCAAAGTCGACCAATGGCAGAACCAATTGAATATCGACCGATACAGTAAAGCCATAAGTCGTCCATGGGAATTATGTCGACCAGATTTTGAAGTCTACCGAAATCAATGACGACCAAAATCAAGAAGTCTTCTGCAAGATCAATGTCAACCGAACTAAGTTTTCGTCTACTAGGATAACATCATATGAATCAAGAAGTCTTCCGTCGCGAGTAATATCGACCACAGACCACAACGGCTAGCTTTCTACATACGGATTCTTCAACGGTCATATTTTTTGGTATGGAAACAAGGAGTCATCCGAATGTGAAGCAGATTACGGACATGAGTATTAATAGACGATTGAAGCTTGGGAGAACAACTTTTTGCCAACTTGAACAATTCTCTCTCAACTCTCACGAGATCTTAAGTTTGTAATACTTTTCGATTCTCTACACCTCTCAACATCTAAACTTGAGTTTTTGCTTTTTGAGAGAGTGTAGTTTTGTGCTCTACAATTTTCGACCTTGTAAAAACTCGAAGGTAGTGGATTGATGCCCGTGAAGTTTAATCCAAAGTTGTAAGGCAGTAGATCAATGTCTGTTGTAACACCCCGAACCCGCCCCGGGCCCGGTGCGTCACTTTGCAAAATAATCCCGTGTTTAAACGACGTTTAAAAGTAATTTAAATAAAATATTCGGCTCGGTTTTGTAAAATTCCCGGCTCGATGTTCGGGTTTTTCGAACCCTCAAATTTTCTTGGAACACGTGTCTAAAATACGTTAAGATACGTTGGAAAAATTTCGGTTCAAAACATAGTGGAAATCAGGCGAAAAACGAAAAAAAATCAAAATTTTGCAAGGAGGGGCGCTGGGCGTCGGGCGCGCCCAGGCCGCGCGCGGCGTGCGTGCTACGCGCATGATATGTGCGCGCTACGCGCGCGGCACTCGCCGCACGCGCGAGCGCGTGCGCGCGCTGGGGCACGCCCGCGCGCCCCAGCTCCCTTTTCCCGCGCGCTTCACGCGTGCCGTGGCGATTACTCGCCTCCGGGTGGCGAATAATCGCCACCCTCTCTGCCATCTTCGCCCAAAAACACCCCCGAGGCGATTGGTGGCGTTTGGGTGGCGAATAATTGCCACCCCCTCGGGTTTTCGGCCCCAAAATGACCAAAAATACCCTTTTTCCGACTCTCTCGACTTTCCTTCACATTTCTACACTTTTCTCCACTCCCGACACCTCCAAAAATTCTGAAAATTTAAACATACCTTCCCGACACCTAAATCTTCGAGTCCCGTAAAAATCTCGGAAAACCGACTTAAAACGAATAAATACAAAAATCACAAACATAACCTGACGTTAGTTACTTTAAAACTAAAACGGGCAATATAACGCCTAAAACTTTAAATACCCAAAACCTGAAATAAATCCCGGAAAACACACAGCTTCCATCACGAACAACTATACTTTATACTCACTATCCATCTCCAAATCAACTCGTAAACCCGGTAACATACATACGAAAATATTTACGAACCCAATTTACCACAACTTAATAAAGTTTCCTAACTTCCACAAAACAACATTTCCACACACCAACAATCCATACCAAAATACTTATAAATTAAACTATCCATGTCAAACATTCACCTCCCACTACCAGAGACATCCAATGGTCAAAACGCCCCGACAATAGGCTGCACCGGCGGACTCCGTACTCCTCCGACTGCAGCCTAATCCTCGGTAGTCTCGTCTACCTCACCTGTATACAAATCGTCACCTACACCACAGAACACACAAAAAGGTAAGCCTAACGCTTAGCAAGTAGGGAAATAATACACAACACACACTAAATGTTTGACTCAACCCTAACATGCAGTCTCTGCACACTCTGTTGTTTTCTTTTCGTTTCGATTGCATTTTTATCTTTCACTTCCAGGTGAATCAAGTAGGCACACGCCCCCACACAGTCCAGGACAGCCACGCCTTGACCCACGGAGCTAGACCGGAGGCACACGTCCCAACACAGTCCAAGACGGCCAACCGAATCTCCTCCAATCGATCGTAGAATCCTCATCGTGCACTTCAAGCACGAGTGCACTTCAAGCACGAACCTCATTGTGCACTTCAAGCACGGGTGCACTTCAAGCACCAACCCCATTGTGCGCTTCAAGCACGAACAGGTTGAGGTCGAGAAATTCATACTCACGACTCATTACGTACATTAGAATCCCCCAATCGATCGTAGAATCCTCATCGTGCACTTCAAGCAGTGCACTTCAAGCACAAACCCTATTGTGCACTTCAAGCACGAATAGGTCGAGGAAGTCATACTCACGACCACGTTGCAAATCTTTTCTTATCTTTCATTTCATTCTTACCGCTCAAGGATGCAAAACACGTAATTTCGTAGTTTAGAAAACCATGATGCGTGACACACGATGCATGACACAAAGCAAAACATAACAACAATCAAACAATCCCTACCGTTCTATGGTGTAGGCCCGAAGGCAACAAACACGCACTCCACTACTTACCTGGTTGCCGCTCGATACTTTCTCGTTCACTCCGTCCAACAAAATCAAACGTTCGATTACCTAAAAATGACGAGAAATCAACTTAGAAATTTACAAACTCTAAGGGAAATTCTTAACCTAACTAATAGAACTATAACACAACTCCCAACCCGATCTTTACCCCAAAATTGACCGTCTAACTTCAAACGGTCATAACTCCATCATTTTTCAATGGATTTCGACGTGCCACCCCAATTCGGAAACCTATACACGTCTACTATCCATTGAATCACTCAAATCAACCATCCAAACACGAAGGCTAAGTCGGACATGCCAAAACAGAACCGGTGCTCTTTAGGGTAAAAACCGATTTTTCACACTTTCACTTCCAATCCTCAATCCAACCACTCCAACAACCTAAACTAAGTCATTTAACAACCAAACCATCAAAATAAGAAAGAAATCTAACATCAACACTCAATTTTCGGAATCCCTAACCTAGGGTTTTCCAACTCTTCCTAAACCTACCTAAAACACCCTAAAAACTCTTCCAAACTTCATCCCATAGCACATAAACTAAAACCCATGTAAATTTACCTTGCAATCACTTGAAGAAATGAAGTAAGAAGGAGGAAGAGAGGCGGCTATGGAGGAGAGCAAGAGAAGTCGATGAAGATGAAGAAAAAGGAATGAAAACCTAACTTTAAACCATTACTTTCATTTACTTTTAATTTTCCTCCATTTAACTTTTTAAAATTACAAATCTACCATACCTTTTCTTCCTTCAAAAGCCAACGTGAAAGCCACTTCAAAATTCATCACTTTCCATTCAATTTAATGCATATAAATTCCTTTGCATTTCATTGGTTCATAGGTTTGACTTTTCAAACCCTTTGGTTTGAATTTCAACTCTTTTTTTCTTCTCTCTTTTCTCCTCAATGCATAACATCAAACTTATATAATTAAACTCTCCTAACACGTCAAATTGTAGGCGACGCACGTAATAGGAAATTCTCGGGTGTTACATCTGTGAAGTTCGATCAAGAAATCTCGTTGATAAGAAGAAAATGATCTTCAAGGGAAAAACCTTGAAGCGTGGACATAGGCAAAGTTGGCTGAACTACGTAAAAATATCGGTGTCAATCTTTTCCTCTTCCTCTTACTTTTACTTTTAAGTATTTGTTATTAATTGCACAAAAAGTGAAAAAATAAGATAAATCTAATTTGCATTGTTAAAAATGATTAGGTTAAGAAATTTCTAATTGACCCTCCCTCCTCTTAGACAATCACGATCCTACAATTGGTATCAGAGCCTTGGGTTGAATATTGTCATATTTGTGATTTAAAAAAATATTGTGATACATTTAAAATGGCATTCAACACAAACACTTCACACGTAGAGGGACAATCCACTTCTAGGCCACCTTTTTTTGATGGTAATAACTATGTATATTAGAAAGCTAGGATGAGAATTTTTATTCAAACAATGAGCTATGAATTATGGAGTGTTATTGAAAATGATCCATTTAAAGCTATGAAAACCGAAAATGGTGTAAGTCTTCCAAAGCTGGTAAATGAATTAGATGATTCGAATAAACGTAATCTAAGTTTCAATGCCAAAGCAATAAACACCTTGTATTGTGCCTTAAATAGAGATGAATTTAATAGGGTACAAGGATGTGATAGTACACATGAGATATGGAGATTACTTGAGATAACTCATGAAGGAACTAATCAAGTTAAAGAAAGTAAAATGAGTATGTTAGTTCATGAGTACGAATTATTCTCTATGGAAAAGAATGAAACCATTAACTCTATGTTCACACGATTGACTAATATTACTAATGGTTTGAAAGTACTTGGTAAAACTTATGCCAATGAAGAATTGGTAAAAAAAATTCTTAGATGTCTACCAAAAGCATGACAACCTAAGGTGACAGCCATTCAAGAAGCAAGGGATCTCAAGGTCCTCAAGCTTGAAGAACTCATTGGCTCTCTCATGACACATGAGATCACCATGAAAGCCAATGAGAAGGAGATCACCAAAAGAAAAGACATCACACTCAAAGCCTCCTCTGGCAAACAAGATGAATCCGAGCAAGAAGAGGATGATGAGGAGATAACATTCATCACAAGGAGGTTTAGCAAATTCCTCTAACGAAAAATAATGCAAGGGAAGAGATTTTCAGAGGGAGACAAACCTAAAAAAGAAAAGGAAATTACTTGCTTTGAATGCGGGAAGCCGGGACACATTAAAGTGGAGTGTCCTCAATCAAAGAAGATTTCGAAGAAATTCAAGAAGAGGGCTAGTGATGCCTTAGTTTGATCCAAGAAGACATTCTTGAATCGATCTCATTCACATTGATCGCTAGTGATGCCTTAGTTTGATCCCACCATTCGTCATCTTTCGTCAAGTTGATTCACAACGAACTTGACTTTGAACTCTTTTGCTACTCCTACCATTTCAAACTTCTTTTTCAATTGTCTCAGCCACTCTTCAGCTATGGCTGGATTGTTTTCTCCCATGCATACTGGAGGTTTGGCCTTTCGAAACCTCTCTAACGATTTCATCTCTATTGAATCAGCACTTTCAACTCTTTCATTGCTCTGTTGAGCAATATTCCTATTCACCATATCGGCTAAAGTTGTGATATCCCTTCGCATTTCAACAATAACATCAACTTGTGTATCGATTCTACTGGTGGAGTCTTCTCTCTCCATCTACAATAAATCATATATTTATTAGAAAAACGTTTACTACCAAGGCAATATTAGAAGCATTATAAATATAGTTACTAACACACCCAACTAGTTAGAACTATTATATATAGCTTTGATACCAAGTCTGTCAAGACCCGGTCCCGATCACTGAGCCAGACCTGGGCCCCTGACGGCCCGTCGACAGGATTTCCAAGGTGGGAAGCGGAGTCCTCCGAACTCACTTGCATGGATCTGTTTGATTTTAATCTATTTTTGTGACGACCCCGACCCCACGTCGGTGCCGCCACGACCTATACCGTATCATACATACATATTACCTTCGTCCGTTCACATAAACTCTTGGAGTTTCATTCATTTCATTCTTCATTTCCTTACATTTACATTCGTTAGTGAACGGACTCAGGCTGTAGCACACCCAATTCATATCCCTTACTTTCCCGTAATTTTTTTTTCATTTTGGACATTAAGTAAATTTCGACTTCTAAAGCATTAAATGAAAGTCTAAATCGTTTTTAAAAATCAATTAAAGAAACGTACCAAATAAAAGAAAACCATCGGCCAAGCCTAGCAAGGGCAAAAAAGGCATTTTGCCCGTAAAAGCACAGCCGATCGATCGGCTGTTGTAAAAATAAGGGGGCAATCGATCGCCCCCGTATCAGCCTATCGATCGCCCCTTCTGGCGATCAATCGACACACTCTCTGGAGTTCGAACTCCAGAGAGTTGCCTCCCTTCCCCTTTCTCCTTCTTTTCATCCTCTCCTTGCACACACCCACTTCACCATTTCCACTCTCTACCTTTAGCACCTTATCAATTTACCTTTTCCTTAGCCTAATAACACTTCAAATACCTTCCTCCAATCATTCATCAAGTTGCACATCCATAAACCGAACATCCAACCTAAAATCATCAAAACCCGACACAAAACGACAAATTTCAACTCAAAACAACAACCTACTTTCAAAACATCAAAACTCCATTATATTTCATCAAAACATCCACATTCATCATTATTCATCCAAATATGCATTAAAACATCAACATCCTATCTATTTCATCAACGACCGTCTGTACATAGCGGAAGCTAGTCAAAATCATCAAAACAATGGTTTATAACCTATCCAGACACCAAGCATCCTAAAATGTGTTTCTATACATTTCGTCCTATATTTCTACCCATAAGCCCGTTATAGTCCCAAAACCACAAAATACATAACCTATGCTCCCACGGGTCATGTACGCATCGACTATGCCAGCCGCTCCCATGAGCATCCTCCTTTAAACTGCAGTCTCGTCAGGTGGAGGGACATCGTCCTCACCTTCTCTAAGTCACCTACACCATAGAAACAAACTGTGAGCTAAAGGCTCAGTAAGTCTATGTGAATGCTATGCATATGCAGTTCGTAAATCATGCATCCTACCTTTTTGCTAGTCATTTCATTTCATACAAGTCACCGGGGCTTCACTCTCAGTAGATAAAAACGGCACATCCAGCGATTGGATAGCCCCTTTCATCTACTAGGAGAGAAAACATGCTTCACTTGTAGGACAGCCGTGTTTGAACCATCATCCCGACATGACCATCATTCATACATTTTCCCTTTTCGTTATCTTTTTCCTTTTCATGAAAACGTGCATGGAAATTTCTTTTCGTGCTTTTTAGAAACAATGATGCATGAACGTGACAATGTTGTAAATAATGCCAAAGCATAAACAAACGACAAACTTAAACATTAAACAACTTAACTAAAACTAACTACCCAATCTAACTACCCAACACAACCTACATTCACCAATTTCCTAAAGCGACGTAAAATCATATGGTGTAGGCCAAATCGGCCAAGTAAGTCATGGGAACTTACCTCGTGTCCGTTGCACACCGAGCTTTTCGTTTCGAGCTTCGTCACCTAAGTCAATCCATAGCATCCATGGTTAAAATCGAGCCTAGCATTCAATTTTCGTAAACTAACGAAACTCCTAACTAAAGGAAATTTCCTAAAACTCTAATTAACCTCTCTCGGGCATTTCATTGAGCAATTTACGCTCACAAATTCTAAACCTCCATTAATGGAGATTTTCTTAAGCTTTAAACCCGATTTTTCTAACCTAACACCAAACGCATCTATTATTTCAACCAATAACACTTAATAATCATCAATAAGGCGATACCCAACATTTTCTAACAAAACCCAACTATTTCCGACAAAATCTAACAAAATCCTAATCGTTAAACAACCTAAAAGTCTAGAACTAAAGTTGGGAAACCATAGATTCTTACCTAGAATCGTGATTGGAGAGGAAAATGTGAAGAACTGGGTTAATCGGAGAAGAAAACGGTGAAGGCATCGTGGAGCTCGTCACCTGGAGAAGGAGAGTCGCTAGAGAATAAATGGGGGAGGGAAAATAATGTGCAAGTGTTGAGAAGAAGATGGTTTTCTGATTTTTAATGAATTTGGTTAGCCAAATTACCATATTGTCCCTCCACTTAACTTTCCGTTATTTCATTGCTCGACTATCGGTTCGGTTTCTCCACAATTTTCTTATTTCACCAATAATTTCCACTTATTATTAGGGCTCTAATAAAACTTTCCGTTCGTCAAACAAATTTAATTTGCTATTTCTACGAATGAAACCACTATAGGGTCGAAAACGGAAGTTCGGGCATAATACTTTCGATTTTGATTTCTAAATTTTCATATTTTTCCTAAAATTCATATTAATCATGAGGGTTCCATTAAAACTCTCGATTCGCAAAATAGCATATTTCAATTATTTACAAAAATACCATTGCGCGCACAATTCAAAAACCCGTAAAACCGGGTGTTACAATTTCATTCTTTAACCTGGTATCTCAAATTAAAGTATTTCATATATTCAAAACAATATAAATATTCCAAACATATGTACATTATACATTTCAATATTTACATCATTATCTGTCAGAGTATTCACATTATACGGAAGCTATTACAGAGTTATAGGTCACCACACGTGAGCATTGAAAAAGAGTTTATACAATTACTAAAACTAACTAAACTTGGTCCCAACTCAAAAAGAATACCATCTCCTTCGATGGTTTGCCTATGCCTCTTTATTAACCTTATATTGTCTTTGCTTCCTCTCGGTGAACGTTTTCGTTATCGGAAAAATACACAATATCCACATAATGAGCTTTATGCCCAGCAAATAAGTCTAGCAGTTAGAATAGCTAGTTCAGACTCTATCCACACTATCTAGGACCATTCTTCATCCTCGACCTGATAGTGATTATTTTGAAATCCAAATTTTAATACAATTATGCTTTGAAATCCATGCCATTTTTATAAAATGTATGCAAGTTCGTATTCAACCTTTTAAAAATCTATCAACCACTATTCAAACCATTTTCAATAATTAAATCAATCCAATGCAAATATAAACAAGTTTGCACGATTTAAAAACTTTTTTTTTTAATCAAATTTTCAAAAGCAGCTTTTAACATTCAATTGTAAATGTCAAGATGCAATTCACTCTAAACCGATCATATATGACCATCACACACCCCTACAAGTTCTCGGACTTTCTCCGATAGGGCTGTAGAACTCCTATTGCATTGCTTCCTCTTGAGGTATAGGGACTTTCAACCCAATGAGGACATATAGTTAATCTCCTTCTCAATTTCATAGTCATAATCATCGCACACGAAGAGACAAGTCAAATCCATTGGGTTCTTGTGTTACTAAGACTTCCAACTTCCTCCTTCCTAAAATGTATGCTTTAAAACATTTATAAAGTCAATACTGTGCACGTTTAAAATAACGTAACTCACCCATGCAATTGATATTTAAAACCAATATAATCAATTCAACGTAAACCTCGTTTTCAAAATTTTACTTTTTAATATTTCAATAAAATCGAAAATAAACAATTTTCACAATTGATTATCCAATTTGCATAAAACGATATCAATGAATTACTTCAATCTATCCAATCTCACCCAATCATGATAATTTTTAAACCTATCTAGAATCAAGACAGAAATTTAAACTATCTCCACTTAATAATGTAATAAATTATAAACTAACTATTCTATGCGTTATATTTACTTACCGTATGTCTGTTCCTTCACTTTACACTAATTTTTCAACTAAATCTATCGATTTTTGCACCAAAATACTCCTCTCACTAAGAAGAACAACTTACTCTAAAGCATAAACTTCCAAAACTCTCAATTTTTCCTCATTTTTCTCTCTTTTCCCCTTCTCTCTCTCTTTTCCTTTTTTTTTTCCTTCTTCTCTGGTTTTTCTTTCTTCTCCTTCATGTAATTCATTGAAGGGCAGCCACCTCACCAAGTTAAAAGGGCTTGTAAGGGTAAATTACCCTTTAATCATACTTATCCCTTTAAAATGACCATTTAGCTTTCAATTTCTTAGAAAATCACAAAATAACCATGATTAATTAATCTTTTACCATAGTTAGTTTTAATCTAAGACAAATTAGATTAATTATAATCTAATTTGTTTAATTAATAAAAATTAAAATCTGAAAATCGTATAATTTTTATACATTTTTTTTAAACAGTAGCCGATCAATCGCCTGCATCAACCGATCGATCGCTCCTCAAAGGCGATCGATCAGCACCCTCTCGGGTATGAGCTCCTTATTTTGACCAAAATGGCGATCAATCGCCTATCTTGGGAGATCGATCGGCCCTATTTTGAAATTTAATAATTTTCCAAATTGTCAAATTTTACCTCTTAATGTATCATTTCTTCAATACAACTTATATTTATATATCATTCGTATATATAAATATCCACAAATACATCATTTTCCATAAAGTGTTAAAAATTCAAACCATTACAATCGTGGTGCTTTTCAGTTAGTCATACTGATAATTTTAAATTTTTTGCCTTGGAAATTCGACTCGCAGGCCCTAAAAGTATCTATTAATCTTACATAACTAAATATATGCACTTAAATTCCAAATTCACAGTCACCAACTTTATGATATCATTATTGGTAACATTTTATTAAGAAATACAACTACAAAATACGAACAGAACAACAAACCAAGATCAAGAACAATTAAAAAGTTCACCACACAAAAACACCAATCAAATATAGAAATTGAATTCTTAACACAAAATTTGATTCTGAATCTTTGTACATGGTATAGGAAGACCGTGTGAAAAAAGTCATAAAAATCAAATTCAATGTACTCTAACAATCAACTACATAGATAGCCAAACACAAATTTAACGAAGTTTCTAGCCAAATAATGACTATACAAATAAAGTTATAAAACACATACAATATAACCAATCTGAAGTACAATATTATTAGGGTAAGAAAAAAACCAACGAAATCCAACAAAAAATATGACCAATCTAATGTACAATATTATGCGGGGCTTTTTCGATTTGGTTCGGTTATCATCTGTTCTAGCAATTAAACTCAGAACCAAACAAACCAAACCAACCAAACACAAATTTTATCATCAACATTAGTCATAGCAAAGCAAAAACAAACAGCCTAAACCAGGACTCAAACATAAATAAAAATTCAAAGCTAGACAACAATAAGTAGTCACAAACCGACCAGGCAGAAGGAACATCTACAAAATAACACCCATAGATAAAATAGAAGACAAGCAAAAGGAAGAAGAGCAAACCCCTATCCAACCTTGCTCACCTGTGAAAGACCATAACACCTCCATAAAAGAACTTCTAGTACAAACACAATTGAGCAATATAAACTATTTTAGAAGGGAAAAACACAAACAGTAAAAACACAAATTTAGCCCTATATCGACAGAAATAGACACAAAGAAGACAAACCCATTTCTGACCCTAAATCGGCAATGAAAAACACAATACGAGAGCAATATCAATTAACAGAAGGGGAAGGAAAACACAGTTGATAGAGAGAAATCAACTGACGCAGAAACAAACGTAGAAAATCCATCGTAGAGATGACCATATTATGGGTAAAATAGGTGAGGAAGATTATTGTATTTCAGGCGTCCCACGGTTATCGCATGTAGAGAAAAATAAGATAAAAGAAAAAAAAAAGGTAAAAATCATTTTGACCCCTAACTATAGATTTTATTTTAAACACCTTTAAACTAACAACTCTAACAAATTCAACATTCAATTATCACAAATCTAACACTTTAACTCTTGGCCACCCGATCACCCCCCCTCCCGGCTCTGCATTTTTTTGCCTAGAACGGGGAGCCATCTAAAATGAACGGCCCTCCGTTCTGTCGAGGGGGTTCTTTCCACGGGCAGTATACGTGGAACGAGGGGCTGATCTAAAAACAACGGCCCCTAGTTCTGTCAGGGGGTCGTTGTGGGCAATGGAGACCCCCTGTTCTCAAGAGCATTTTATAACGAGGGGCCACTCGAGAAAACAGGCCCATGTTCTCAATTATTGGACTGGAAAACAGGGGGTTGTTTTCCAGAACGGGGGACCGATCTCAATTATTGTCTAATAATTGAGATCTCCAAAATTATATAAGAAGATAGCCCTCCATTCTCACCTCCAGCTCGCGAAAACTCTTAAACCTCTCAACTATTTTCTTGCTTCGACGCGTTTTCTCTGTATTAGCGACGTTGATGGATTCTGATTCAAGTAGATTGGTTGATTTAAACGAGACAACAACTTGTAATGCTAATATGGATTGGTATTCGTACTTCATGCCTATATATGGTGATCTTCGAGCATTGGATCACTTAGAAGGTAATGAAGAAATAGAAGTGCATTCGACCTCCAAAACTCTAAACGATGAGGTAGAAAGCATACCGGTAAGGGAAGAAATCTCAATGGAATTTTATTTGGGTAAAAAATATAGTTCTTTAAAGTAAATTAGAGAAAAAATAGTTAAATATGCCTTAACAAATGGTTATCGGATCAAATTCACCAAAAGTGACTCTCGACGACTGACGGCCGTGTGTGAAGATGGTTGTGAGTGGCAAATGCATAGTTCAAAGATGCAAAACAAGCTTACATTTCAAATAAAGAGTTTGATCGATTCTCACAGTTGTTCAAGGAAAATTGAGAATTGACACGCTACAGTAAAATAGGTGGCAAATCATTATTAGGATAGGTTCAAAAGTCAACGTATGTGAAAAATCTCTTCCATTATCGGGACAGTGAGGAAGAATTTGAATCTTAACATTGCACTCAGTCTTGCCAGAAGAGCAAGAAGAGAAACTAAAAAATTTAATGAAGGCCTGGACGACGAACAATACAAGCTACTGCAATCTTACGCAGCAGAAATACTGTCACAACCCGAAACCTAACGGGCCGCGACTCACATGATCATAATCTTATCCTATTCTTGACCCATATTTTTTTAAAAAAAAAATTACTAAAAAATTCTTGAAAGAATCTTTGCTAAAACGATTAAGTGTCGCGCTCGAAATTCATTTATGATCCTTTGAAACAGATTAAAGAGAAACAATACAAAAATTGAGGAGGAGATAAAAAGAAACGTTCTCAGTTTTAAGGGAGAAGAAGGGCAGAATCGCCCAAAATAAATATTCAGCCGATCGATCGGTCATTTCAACCGATCGTTCGGCTGTCTCTCGGGTGCATGCCCAAATTTGCTCAGCCGATCGATCGGCCATTTCAGTCGATCGTTCGGCTGTTGCTCTGGTTCGTTTATTGCCAGAAACATTGCCGATCGATCGGCTATGTGTCTGTTCTCCTTTAATTGCCAGACCGTGCACTGGCGATCGATCGCCACATTGGTCGATCGATCGGCGACCTCTCTGTTGGTCGTGGCGTACTTCTTTTTCCTCATTTCTTTCTTTTCACTTTCACCACTTGATAAACTCACAACATTTCATCTAAAATTTCTCCCAAATCTACAACTCAAAATCCATTTAATCTACTCCAAAACGAAAGTCTTTGAAAACCGTAGCAGAAGACTTAAAAACGGGTGAAAACCCTTGGTCTAAAAATTCCCTTTGTAAAAACATAGTAAGTACCAAACAATTCCAGTATTTATCATCCATAAGAAATCTTTTGCTACCTACGAGTCTAATATCATAAACGTATACCAAAACATGCTAGGAGCATCACCCATGGGTCAAAATCGCCGCCCAGCCACAAAATCTCGCCATGAGCACCCTCCAGCAACCCGACTTAGACATCATCATTCGGTTTGAGATCCTCACCTTCCAACTCTTCACCTACATCATCAGGTTTAAAACTATAAGCCTAATGCTTAGTAAGAGGTGCAACATATACATAAATGCTCATGAATGCATGCTTCGTAGAAATCATGTTCGTGATCTTAATTTTGTTATTCACTTGTTATGGGTTAAGGGGCATGAAGGGAAATGGCAAAAGAATCATAATTGTGGTCCTTTCAGACAATACCCGTAACGACTTGTTCGGCCTACACAGTAGCAGAATCTGCAGACTAATTGTAACGCCTGGGATTTTTAAGAGAAAATAAAATAATAGGTAATTGTTTAATAAATAATTGTTTTAAGTAATTTAAAAGAAAAGTGAATGAATTTGGTTAACCTAATTGGTTAATTAATTTAGATTCGGGCATTTCTAGTGAAATTAAGCCGTGGGTTATAATTAAGAACGAGATTTAACGGAAATTACGGAAGAGCAAAACAGTATATTAATGTTTAATAGGAATTAATATTAGTATTGTTATTAGTATTATTATTATTATTATTATTATTATTAAAAATAATAATAATAACTTAAAAACAAAACAAACAACAGAATCGATTCTGTTGTTTGTCGACCCCGAGCTCCGCGAGCGAAGAACAGAGGCGACGAGGGAGGCGACGATTGACGAACGCCGGTGACTTCCGACTCCCTCCAGCCAGACAACGGCGGCAGGAGAACTCCGGCCCGTCTCGCGCACGAACCTAACCGGTAACTGATTTTTCGCCATGTTTTTGGTTCTTTTGGAGGCCGAGGGCGTCGAGCTCGATTGAGCTCCGACCACCGGCCATTTTTGGCTAGCCTCGGCGTCAAATGACCGGGCTTTGGCCGGCGAAGGTCGCCTGGCCGTGTTGTGCTCGAATTGAGCGAAAAGTCAGAATGCCCTATTTTGGCATTTTGGGTTTCGTGTGTGTATCCTTGAAATTTTGATTAGTTTATTCTAATTGAGGGTATAGGTGGTCGATTGGTGAGAAAATAGGTGGAATTTGATGAAAAATCGAAAAGGGGGAAAATTTCGGGAAAGGGCAGAATCGGGTTTTGCCTGAATTGACCTAGCTCCGGTCGTTTGTTTTAAAATTTCTTTTGGCAGATTAAAATAGGTTATTAGAGGAGTGCGTGGCCGCTGGAATCGTTCGATTCCGATAACCGACGCAAAAGTTACGCGCATTCGAAGTTTCGGGTCGATTTTACCAAACCTGAATTAGTGGCCCGTTTAGTTAGGTTTTAGTTGAATTATACTAGAAATAGTAGTTGGAGAGTAAATTGGTGAATGTAAGCTTGATTTAATAAAGTGTGAATGTTTGTCATAGGTCGAGCCATAGGCGACGAGATGTGCCAAAACCAGCGAACTACGGACGACAGGTAAGTTCTCGTGATTCTTCTCTGGCCGATTGGCCTACACCGTACGTTGAATGTCGTCTCGAGGAGTTTGGTGACGCACTAGTTTATATTGCTTTGGTTGGGTAGCTAGGTTTATTTGTTTTATAGATTAGGTTTTACAGTCTTTGATGGTATATATTATTGCTTGTTTATTGTATGATATTGAACTGTTCACGCATCACCTGTTTTAAAGAAAAGCATGAAAATGAACTTCCGCACAGAGTTTTAAAGATAACGTAAAGCATAGCACAGGCCTTCGGGCATACAGGCCTTCGGGCATACAGTTTACAGGTCACGCGAGGTGGGGCTCAGGCACGGCTGTACGTGTTGTAAGCGTGTACCCTCCTCTTCTAGCTGGAAAGAGTAGTCCGCCCGCTGGATGAGCTCTCTCCGGTTAGAAGGTATAGGATCTCGGTGACACCTATAGTGCATTGCATAGTAAGATAAAAAATAAAGCACGGTTTAATGAACTCATAGCACAGCATTAATCGCATTTACGTAGAGCTTACTGGGATTTCATCTCATAGTGTATTGTATGGTGTAGGTGATTACGAGGATACAGGTGAGGATGAGATCCCTCCTCCTGAGGTTCGAGTCTAGTTGACGGAGGATGGCGGCGGTGGTGTGCTGGCGCAGTCGATGCTTACCTGACCCGTGGGGATGTAAGTAACGGTATTGAGAGGTTTTGGGTTAATGATGGGTTAGTTAGATTAAACTGTGTAGTTGATAGGTGGATATTTTGATGTTGGTGGATTAAAATGGATGATTGTACTGTTAGATCATTTTAGGATGCTTGGTTCTGGATAGTTGATAGGTTGATATTTTGATGTTGGTGGATTAAAATGGATGATTGTACTGTTAGATCATTTTAGGATGCTTGGTTCTGGATAGTTGATAGGTTGATATTTTGAACGTTTTGGAAACCTGTTGTTATAAACTGTTTTGTGATTTTGAAACAGGAGGATATGTTAAACTTTCAAACGGAACCACGCAGTTTATTTTCATGAGAATGTACTTTATTATAGTTGCGTTTCGAGTCGGTTTTGAGGTGGTATTTCGGAAGACGTATGAGTATCGAGTGTTTGTGTACGTATTGGTTTAATCAATTGTTTTTATTTGTTTTAAACGTTTTATTAAATTGATTTTAAATTGTTTTCAAATCGTTTCCGCATAAACGCTAAGGATAAAGGAAAATGAAAAATATGGTACGGTAATTTAAGGGTAAATAAGGGTACAGTGTTAGGGTCGTTACAGTTATGGTATCAGAGCCCCCGGGTTTTAAAATCGGTTATGTAGACTGCTCGACTGCACAGCCACTACGCGGACATCCTTCATCAACTGTAAGTATGTTTATAGCTTTATTTGATTTCTATTTTCTTAGAGTATTTGTTTTAACCTTATATAGGAGTTGTATAAAATGGTGCGTCGAGAAAATAACCGAGACGACCGAGACGTTATGATAGAGCTTCTTAAGGAGTTTATCGCCCAACAATCCCAACTCATTGACCGATAAGCGCAGCTTATAAATAGACAATCTCGTCAGCTTGGGATGTTGACGAACCGAGAACAACTCTAGAATCTAAAGACTAGTCGCTCCCAATGACCTCGGCACGAAAAAGGGGTGGGCGAGGAGGAAATCAAACAAAGCCGACGAAAGCGCATACAAGGAACTTCTCGTAGACCTCTGTGTCCTGAATGCCAGAAGGAACACTATAGCAATTAGGCACAGAAAGGTGCTTTAGATGTGGAGTGATCGGTCACTACGTCAAGGAGTGCCCGAAACCTGGTAAGGATCAGAAAAAGATTACACAGAGGATAATTGCCCCAAACAAGTACGAGGATAACGGCCAACCCTTAGTTGTTCCAGGTATAGTTTTATTTCGGTAGTCTATAGAATGAAGAACATTAAAATAGAGGTGTAGTTTAGAGTAAGAATTTAATAATAAGATGTGTAAAATAGATAGAATTAGACAAAGGGTTGAAGAAGTATTAGGTGGGAGAGTTACTAGGTGAACAGGATAAAAGTGATGATAGATTAAATGCAAGACGACGTAAACTTTGGAGAGAAATAGTTATGCATTAAGACAGGTAACCTGACCTTGATACCACTAGTACGTTTAAGTGAATAAGAGGACGTAGTAGAAACTCGTATATCTTAGACTCGAGCTAAGTTGGAGTTATTTAGATGAAGACATTTTCGAGAGTTTAACTTAAATAAACTATTGAGAGAGTAAGGGACGTGTTGCTTACTTTTACCAAGATAGTGCGATTGATCGATACGAAGTCTAGGATGTATAGTCAGGGTGGTTACATAGAAGTATTAGTATTGACAAATTTTGATGAGGGAAATATTGAGATCTAAGTGAGGTTGGTAAGTTAATAAATTTAGAGACAATAAAGGATCAAGGTTATACGATAGATGATACTCAAGTTATATAATTTGGACGTTCTCTAGGAGATAGGTACCATCTTAGAGGACTAAGCAACGAAGGACAAATATTGATGCGTGAAAAGATTATGACCGCCACTAAATAGAAAAGAAGACTTAGTAAAGTTAAGAGTGATCAATAAATAGAAGATGCGTTAGGCAATTAGATGCTGCTTAACCTAGGGATATAAGGCAAAGTATGATAGTTAGAAATTATTGGAAACGCCTGAGAAATGTAACAAAATTTTGAAGAAGGGTTTAGCACCTTAGATTGAAAGTCAAGTTTAGAGGTCCAGTACACCTCGTTCAGGTTAGAGGAGCTGGTGAATTGGCAAGGGTAAGTATCAATTATAGGAGATATAATAAGGATAAAAGATTTCAGATTCCTTGAGTCATGAGCGTCGGAGTTAAGAGTTGAGTCTATATAAGTTAAGAACCCCGAATATGAGGCTTATTTCTGGATGGATGTAGAAATCGTCATTACTAAATAGGTGGTTAAAGCTATAGATCAGTCAAAAATTTAGCGCATAATAAGTAGTAATTGAGGAAATCTGGAGAATGAGATCAAATTAGGTGAGTTAGAAAGCTCGGCCTATATGGGATTAAATGAAGACCGATTCACGTGAACTCGACCACTTTGGTATTTGCCTAGAGACTTGAGAATTGATAGGGCTTGTGGTATGAGTCATGGCATGCTTAGTTCCATTAAAAGTAAAGGATGCTTCTAAATTTTGGGAAAATAGAAGGATAAGATTTAAGAATTTTAGAAGATTTAGATTAAGGTTGTAGGTCTACCTACAACAAGTTTGCTAACAAGAAAATTGTTAGACAAATTATTGTAAAGAAGACAAGTAGAATATTTAGAACCTGACTAGAAGGAATGAAAGATAGTAGGCTAGTTAGTAAGCTTTAAAGAGAAAGGGGAAGAAAATCCTTAAGTGGTATTAAAGATAAGTTTAGGGCATTACTTAATTAGATGAAGGGTTAAATTTGAAGTAAGGCTCGACCCGTATGTACCAAAGTCGACGCCAAAGATTTTGTAAATAACTAAGGTTAAGGTAGATAAACTTAAGTGTGTGAAGTAGATCACAACTAGAGGAAATAGAAACTATGTGGTGTAAGATCAAATGGGCGGTTAGGTAGACTTTTGAGCTTTGGATTATATCATGCGGGTAAGTGAGAAGATTAACTTGATCAAATGGAAGATTGATATAAGAGTCAAGTAGTGGAGGTTGTGGAAATTGGAGCATATTGGATGAGAGGGAGAAAGATTTGCACGAAGACTGTGCAAATAAGCTTGAAAGTGAAGTTGGAACAGGAGGTATAGGAAAGTTCCGACTCATAGGTTACGTCGAATTGTCTAAACGCCCATAAGGTGTTGGGTAAATGGTTTAACGAATTAGTTTAGATTTAAGAATTTATTAGTGATTAATGATGACCGCGGTAAGAGTCGGATAAAACGAGCATATTGGACAAAATTGTAGAGACTTAGAGGATACCTTGAAGCATAAAGGGAAAGATTTAAGTAACTAAAGTTCTATGTACTAGAATGACATTAGAACGGCTAAGGAAATGTTATGATTGCCCAAGGTAAGTAGGTTTAGAAAGTAAAAGTGATGATTTGGGAAAGAGATAATAGTGTGGAGAAGAGTTCGAAATGGAGAAGTAGGATGAGAAATTTAATCATCAAGTCCTTAGTGTCATATAATTGAAGAAGCTTTGAGGAGTTAGAAACCGAATGAACTTAGCTCGAGGTTAAGTTAGAGGAAGTTCGAGGTTCTAAGTGACAAAGGATTAAGTCAAAGTCGACGAGTGAATAAGCGATTGAATTACGAAGTGCGTAGTTAAAAGAATTTAGAGCATTGGAGATCAAGGAAGCTATCAAGACCCAAATGGTGAGTAGGACCATAAGGGTGTCAGGGTTAGTATTACGAGCATCGTACTTAGATAATGTGGGGGTGAGAAATAAGAGAATTGACTAAGCAACAATTTTGAGGACAAAATTTCATTTAAGGAGGGAAGGATGTAACTCCCGGGATTTTTAAGAGAAAATAAAATGATAGGTAATTGTTTAATAAATAATTGTTTTAAGTAATTTAAAAGAAAAGTGAATGAATTTGGTTAACCTAATTGGTTAATTAATTTAGATTCGGGCATTTCCAGTGAAATTAAGCCGTGGGTTATAATTAAGAACGAGATTTAACGGAAATTACAGAAGAGCAAAACGGTATATTAATGTTTAATAGGAATTAATATTAGTATTGTTATTAGTATTATTATTATTATTATTATTATTATTATTAAAAATAATAATAATAACTTAAAAACAAAACAAACAACAGAATCGATTCTGTTGTTTGTCGACCCCGAGCTCTGCGAGCGAAGAACAGAGGCGACGAGGGAGGCGACGATTGACGAACGCCGGTGACTTCCGACTCCCTCCGGCCAGACAACGGCGGCAGGAGAACTCCGGCCCGTCTCGCGCACGAACCGAACCGGTAACTGATTTTTCGCCCTGTTTTTGGTTCTTTTGGAGGCCGAGGGCGTCGAGCTCGATTGAGCTCCGACCACCGGCCATTTTTGGCTAGCCTCGGCGTCAAATGACCGGGCTTTGGCCGGCGAAGGTCGCCTGGCCGTGTTGTGCTCGAATTGAGCGAAAAGTCAGAATGCCCTATTTTGGCATTTCGGGTTTCGTGTGTGTATCCTTGAAATTTTGATTAGTTTATTCTAATTGAGGGTATAGGTGGTCGATTGGTGAGAAAATAGGTGGAATTTGATGAAAAATCGAAAAGGGGGAAAATTTCGGGAAAGGGCAGAATCGGGTTTTGCCTGAATTGACCTAGCTCCGGTCGTTTGTTTTAAAATTCCTTTTGACAGATTAAAATAGGTTATTAGAGGAGTACGTGGCCGCTCGAATCGTTCAATTCCGATAACCGACGCAAAAATTACGCGCATTCGAAGTTTCGGGTCGGTTTTACCAAACCCGAATTAGTGGCCCGTTTAGTTAGGTTTTAGTTGAATTATACTAGAAATAGTAGTTTGAGATTAAATTGGTGAATGTAAGCTTGATTTAATGAAGTGTGAATGTTTGTCATAGGTCGAGCCATAGGCGACGAGATGTGCCAAAACCAGCGAACTACGGACGACAGGTAAGTTCTCGTGATTCTTCTCTGGCCGATTGGCCTACACCGTACGTCGAATGTCGTCTCGAGGAGTTTGGTGACGCACTAGTTTATATTGCTTTGGTTGGGTAGCTAGGTTTATTTGTTTTATAGATTAGGTTTTACAGTCTTTGATGGTATATATTATTGCTTGTTTATTGTATGATATTGAACTGTTCACGCATCACCTGTTTTAAAGAAAAACATGAAAATGAACTTCCGCACAGAGTTTTAAAGATAACGTAAAGCATAGCATTGGCCTTCGGGCATACAGGCCTTCGGGCATACAGGCCTTCGGGCATACAGTTTACAGGTCACGCATGGTGGGGCTCAGGCACGGCTGTACGTGTTGTAAGCGTGTACCCCCCTCTTCTAGCTGGAAAGAGTAGTCCGCCCGCTGGATGAGCTCTCTCCGGTTAGAAGGTATAGGATCTCGGTGACACCTATAGTGCATTGCATAGTAAGATAAAAAATAAAGCACGGTTTAATGAACTCATAGCACAGCATGCATCGCATTTACGTAGAGCTTACTGGGATTTCATCTCATAGTGTATTGTATGGTGTAGGTGATTACGAGGATACAGGTGAGGATGAGATCCCTCCTCCTGAGGTTCGAGTCCAGTTGACGGAGGATGGCGGCGGTGGTGTGCTGGCGCAGTCGATGCTTACCTGACCTGTGGGGATGTAAGTAACGGTATTGAGAGGTTTTGGGTTAATGATGGGTTAGTTAGATGAAACTGTGTAGTTGATAGGTGGATATTTTGATGTTGGTGGATTAAAATGGATGATTGTACTGTTAGATCATTTTAGGATGCTTGGTTCTGGATAGTTGATAGGTTGATATTTTGATGTTGGTGGATTAAAATGGATGATTGTACTGTTAGATCATTTTAGGATGCTTGGTTCTGGATAGTTGATAGGTTGATATTTTGAACGTTTTGGAAACCTGTTGTTATAAACTGTTTTGTGATTTTGAAACAGGAGGATATGTTAAACTTTCAAACGGAACCACACAGTTTATTTTCATGAGAATGTACTTTATTATAGTTGCGTTCCGAGTCGGTTTTGAGGTGGTATTTCGGAAGACGTATGAGTATCGAGTGTTTGTGTACGTATTGGTTTAATCAATTGTTTTTATTTGTTTTAAACGTTTTATTAAATTGATTTTAAATTGTTTTCAAATCGTTTCCGCATAAACGCTAAGGATAAAGGAAAATGAAAAATATGGTACGGTAATTTAAGGGTAAATAAGGGTACAGTGTTAGGGTCGTTACACTAATCGTGCAGTATCAACCCGGCCCCCACCAGCGGGAGGATCCATTAGTCTTTCTGCCAATCCGGCCCCCACCAGCAGGAGGATCCATAGACTGTATTCATAATCTTGAGAACATAATCGTAGTCCAACCCATGGACAAATCGTGGCCATTTCACCCCATTCCACACTTAACCATTCATACATACATTACATATTATAATTTTTTTCATATAGATCATGCTCATAAAATATTTCGTATGCTTTTGAGAAAAATCATAATGCATAAACATGGGTGCGCATAGGAACATCATGCTAAAGAAAACGAGTCATCTATCAAAGATCATATCGTAATGCTACTCTACTCAACACAACATAATTCTCGACCATTCATAATCTTCAAACGAGCATCAATACTAATTTCTTAGTAACCTAGTGATGTAGGGCCTAAATGGCCAGACGCCTACACACCCACTTACCTGGATCCCTTAGCGAGTCGTGACTTCACTTTAATTCTTTTCCACCTAGGACATTTCACATTTAAATGTTAAAATCAATCCGAGTTCAAAACTGATAAAATCCTAACTAAGGAAGTCTCCTAGAAATTTAGTTTAAACCTATTAGACATTTCATCGAACACCTTGGGTGCGTAACTTTGTTTCCAATAACATTAATGCATCTATACCTTCAACTACCAAAATTTAATCCAATATTCATTATTTCACAATCTACTATCATCAACAATCATAAATATACCATCAATAGCTATTAATACGATAAAACTATCAACTTCCAACCTAACCCGAAAATCTCACAAACCTAAATCGAATAAACCCTACCCGTAATCAAACTCCAAACTGAACTAAACTAGAAGAATGCTAGAGCCTTACCTAGAGCTCGAATCCTTGAAGAAATGAAAGACGAATCGATGTTGGTGGAGAGAGAATCGTCGGTTTGGAGGGGGGAACACCGAGAGAAAATTTTGAGGGTAGGGGGTGGCTGAATGAGGGAGTTTTTGTGGAGGAAGGTTTTGTGAGGTTTTGGATTTTTTTTATAATAATTAAAATCAATCTTATTTACAATTTTGCCACTCAACTTAGTTTTCTCACAAAACAAGCGAAACTCGTCATTTTAGATCCTCGCAATTTTCTTAATCCATTAATCATCCAAATTAACACACGGAATTCTAACAAGACTTCCCGCTCGCGAAACGGACTTAAATTCCACTATTCACGAAAATACCCTTAATGAGCAGAAACCCAAAAATCTTTGCGTTTTGGCTCCCCTTCTCGTTCTATTCTTCCTAAACCCTAAAATTCTCGGTGTCCAAATTCCAATAAAATAATTATTACATTAATAGCGAATTAACTCCGTTCAGTAAATTTTGGGATAATTACCTGACCAAAAATGCTGGGTGTTACAAATACATAGATCAAATCTGGGTAGCTCATTGTTCCTAGACACTTACTTGGTGGGCTATGGCGATAATAAGTCATGTGTATTCAAAAGAATGTATATGTGTATGACCGCTTGCAAGAAAGGTTTGCTGCAGTGTTGTAAATCGATTATCTGTTTGGATGGTTGTCATTTAAAGGGCTCGTCTCGCAGTCAATTACTGATAGCTGTCAGTATTGATGGCAACGATGGAATATATCTCGTTGCTGTTGTCAACGTTGAATCAGAGTGTAGGTACTCATGGACGTGGTTTTTGCGAGTATTGAAGCAAGACCTAGACACTAAAGAGGGACGCGGATGGACAATTATTTTGGATCGACAAAATGTATAATGCATTTCCAATTGTTATTTCAAATATTTGTCTTTGTTGTATTAGTTATATTATTTTATGTTGATTCTGTTTTCCTTTCAAATATCAGGAATTGTTGTCTGCTGTGAAGGATGAATTACCGTTAGTAGAACACCGATACTGCATCTGCCATATGTACGTAAATTTAAAAAATAAATTTCGTGGCAGAGTATACAGAGATGCAATGTGGAATGCGACCAGGGCAACATAGAGTTATCATTTCGAGATAGAAATGAAAAAATTATATCAAATTAACCTAGATGCCCACACATCTCTTCGACGCATAGCCAAGATATTGGGCTAGTCATTCGTTTTCTTCGATTCCCAAGTGCGAAATGTGATTGAATAATTTATGCGAATAATTCAATGCAGTTCTATTGTCTGCCACGGACAAACTGATCTTGACCATGTTCGAGATGATCCAAAAGTGTTTGATGACTCAGATAGTGTAACAGCCGGTGTAACACCCGACAATTTCGGTCAGGTGATTTCTTAACTGATTTAACTGTCACCATTATTATTGGACCTTTTGATTTAAATTTAATACCAAGATTTGCTCCAAATTGTGTGAAACTAGGTTGAGTGGCAAAATTGTAATAAGGGAGGGTTGTGATCGTTATATAAAGGAAATGGAAAATTTTTAAACCTCACCAACGCCACTGTAGCCGACACTTTCTCCTTTCAGTGATTTTCTCTCCCGAGCTCTCGCTCTCTGCCTGCCAGTAATCCTCCCTTCGACGACCAGTTCCCTTGCTATTTCTCGGATACTCTACGCTCGAGGTATGAGTTAGACAATGTAGTTGTCAGTTAGTTGTTAAGCTCTATTTTTCATCTTAGTGTTGGAGTTTGGTTTCTCCAATGGCCGAGTAACAATAGTAACATTTATAATATGGATTTAGTAATGTCATTTCTGAATCGATTCTGGACATTTAATATAACCGACCCTGATTAATCGTTAGTTGAACCTAGCTGTTTCAGTTTTTGGATTTCAGACTGCACAAAGAGAACTAGACTAAGGGATTTGGGAATGACTTTAACTACTAGATCCTAGGATGACTTATGATTAGGACTTTTAGGATTTTGTTTTAACTACTGCGATGTAAATGTTTTAGGTGAAGAAGTCTGAAGAAAAGGAGCACGAATTTGCTAAGGAAGCCAGGTAAGTGAATGTATTAAGATTTCCGGCCATTAGGGCCCTACATCTTAAGGGTACTAAATTAGTTATGTGTTTGATGTTTGTTTTAAGTTAGTAAGATGGTTGTACTTGGATGATTTACGGATATTTGAGAACTATGTTATATGATGTTCTGATAGAGTCTATGAAGTCAACTGTCTAGTATGATATTTTCCATAGTCTGATGATTTAAGAACATTCATGTCATGCATCATGATTTACTTCTCAAGCATATGAAAATGATTTATGAGCATGTTTTTCCCCCATGAATAAGATATGAGAATGAATATGAAACTTATGCAACGGGATTAAGTGAGGGTTAGGGGCGGTTTGGCGTATGTCACTGTCCAAAGAGAAGGACCATGAATACGGCCCAAAAGGGACTATGTACACTTGCACTGTCATCCCCCCTTTACGGCACAAATCCTCCCTTAATCCATATGATGAAAGTGATGAATAAGAACACGAACAAGAACAAGAAAAGAAACGAACATGATCATGGTTTTCTCACAACTATGCATTCACGTATACATGTTAGCATTGCATTCCTTACTAAGCATTAGGCTTATAGTTTAAACCTTATGATGTAGGTGACGAAATATCAGGTGAGGATTCCAAATTTAATGAAGATGTCTAAGTTTGGTTGCTGGAAGGTGTTCAGGGAGCAACTCTGTGGCTGGATGGCGATTATGACCCGTAGTTATGCTCATTTTATGTCAGTAAGATTTATGAGAAAACTGATGTCTAAGTAGAATAAGATCATGTTTTTAATTTGGACTTGAAATTGTCTGGTTCAACTTCTGAGTTTGAGAATGATTATAAGAACCTAGGACATCCTATTTTATATGTGTCTTCCGCTTACATATCCTGAACGAGTCTATGATTTTTATTCGTTTAAGGTTTATGTCCATCAAGTTGAAATGTGTGTGAGTCGAGGTATTTCCTGTTGATTGAAGTTGCTTGATGATTATTGTGTTTTACTGCTGAATGATAAAAGCTAGATGAGCGTATCATCCGGCTGACGTCATCGGCAGGAGCTGTGTGATAGAAGCTGGATGAATGAATCATCCGGCTGACGTCACCGGTGGATGGTGAACGTTTGCTATTCACCGGATGATGTCTCTTATCGGATGAGGTAAGTGAGTCACGTGTTTTGCACATGCCTACCAGAAGATGTCTCTGACGGATGAGGACATCATCTGGATGATGTCATCGGTGGATGGTGAACGATTGTTGTTTACCGGATGATGTCTCTTACTGGCGATGTTAAGTAGTCACGTGAGATGCACATGATAACCGAATGATGTAGATTTTTACTACCGACAGAAGCGAGCCCTGTGCTTGTCGTTTAGCGATCGGCATAAGTGAGTTTTATGTTTTTGTCATTTAGTGATCGGTAGAGGTCGAGTGTTTTATGTATCGGATGATGTGGGTAGAGCTGCTTGTTGTCTAGCAACTGGCAGATGCCTGCGATTTCGAGCAGCTCAAGAATAATGAGGTCGAGTGTTCCAAGGGCATTTTCTATTGCCCGATTATGTTACAAAACCAATGTCTGGGTTAGGCGTTCGATTCTATTGATGATGAATTCGCAAAAATTTAAGACGAAGGCAAGTTTTGAAATGATCAAGTTTTGTCAGTTATAGCGTTGTCCCGAGTTCTGTCAAAAAAAAAATAAGGGATATATATATATATATAAAGTTGTACACATAGAAGGATTGATATTTATGATTTAAGAAAGTTTATTAATTATGCCTTGACCCTCGCTGGGGTCGTTACACCCAGTTCTATAGAACTAATTATTTAATCTTTTAATTAATGATACACTTTATATGGCAATAATAAATGTAGGGTTAGTGGATGACTAAGCGAGGGCATAAGGGTAATTGAAAATTTAAAAGTGGATAACGTATTTAAGGAAATAGGTTTTGGGTTTAATGCACTGTAGCCGCCACTGTTTTTAACAAATCATTTTCGACTCTCAGCTTCTCAGCTCAACAGAGTGCGCTAGTTGATTCTCCTCCGATTTTCCCTTCGGCTTAGGTGAATTTTACTAAGGTATCTTACTACATTATGATTATAGACGATAGAGGTGTATCGTAGATGCATATTCTTGGGAAATGTAGGGTCTAGGAGTTGAGTCGGGTCCCGTAAGGAATCGGGAATGCATATAGGATAGAGTTCTGAACTAGCTCCGTAAGTTTCTGAATAGTATGGAATAAGGTTTAGTGAAGATCTAATCGGTATTCTGTTTGTGACTTAGGTGAGCAAAACGTCTGAAGTAGTTTGAAATCGAGCATTTCCAAGAGACCAGGTAAGTGAAGTATGCTTGTGCCTTCGGGCCTACATCACAAAACAGTAGGATTATGTTTACTTGAATGTGTTTGTATGTCATGCATCATATTTTGAAAGTATACGAAAATGAATTTACATGACATGGCATGGTAAGGAATGAACAGACTGTAATAGACAAGCTATTAAGCGAACTAATCCACCCCTTAACTTATGAAAGGATTTATACTTTGGGAAAAGTGATCCAACTTCCAATTTCACAAGGAGATCTGAACAGTTGTTAAGGGAACTAATCCGCCCTTTAATCGAGAGAGAGGATGTATGACTTTAGGAGAAGTGATCCAACTCCCAATTTCATAGGGGGATCAGATCAGAAACGAATGCATATGCAACTGAGATGAGAAAGTAGAAACTGTATATTTAGGAGTTTATGTTTCAGCATTTCATTTTGTCACTGCTTTACTTACTTAGCATTAGGCTAATAGATCAGTTTTGTGATGTAGGTGAAGAAGCCTCAGAAGGTGTGTTCTCTGAGCACGTTGAGGACTAGGGTGGTTGGGGGAGCACTTCAATGCCACGGATTGGTGATTCTGATGAGGCGGTTTAGTGAACCATGATTCGATTTAAATATATTGGGAGTTTTAGCGACAATAGTAGTTTTGGATACAATCTAAGACTTTTTCTTATAATGATACTCTGTTAGTTCTTTTAAAGTGGTCTTTACCAAATTTTGGAATAATACACAGATTTAAGTAGTCGGAGTTTCTCTGTGTTTAGAGTGAAATTTGCTGCTAAGCTGAGTTGTTGTTTCTGTTGTCTGTCGAAAGACATTGTCTACCGGTAGATGTTAGATGAGTAAATCGTTCGGCTGATGTCATCAGATGATGTCTTCAGTAAAAGCCATCGGATGATGTCTTCAGTAAAGCCATCGGATGATGCCTTAGTAAAAGTTATCGGTAAATGTGTATATTAAGTTTTTTCGTTTAGTGATCGGTGGATGTCGTGTAATAGACCTATCGGAAGATGTAGTAGAAGTGTTGTCGTTTAGTGATCGGTGGATGTCGTGTAATAGATCTATCGGAAGATGTAGTAGAAGTGTTATCGTTTAGTGATCGGTGGATGTCGTGTATTAGACCTATCGGAAGATGTAGTAGAAGTTTTGTCGTTTAGTGATCGGTAGATGTAGGAAGTAATTTGTCGTTTAGCGGATGATGTGCTCTGTTTTGTTTTGTGATTAAAAGACTTTCTTTTGTCGTTTAGTGACCGGACGACGTGATCAGTTTTCTCTTTCTCTTTCAACCAACTGCCTTGAATATTTTAATTATTTAATAAAGATTGTTTTTATATGATGATTTTTCCGCTGCAAGATTTAACATTTCAAGAGTCAAACCTTGATCATCAAATAAAATTTTAAATTTTTTACAAAGTCTCATAGTTCGGTTCAGTAGTATGAGTAACGAACCGGGTTTATATAATTTGGGGCGTTACAGATAGTGAAAAAATATGAGAAGTTTGGCCTCGTCAACGGACGTCTTGTGTCTGCGTATTAGAAAGAAGCTTAAGAAGCTATAACGTGTAGCTTAAAATTGGAGCCATGTGTCTGCGGTAACAAACAATATGTTGTCGACATGAATACGTGTCTGCAACTGTTACAGGTGATAGCTTACTGGAGTCCCGTGTGTTCATTTCATTCTCTGCATGCATTTTTTGAGACAAGCACTAGAGAATTACGTGCATCAATACTATCACTGGAAAGATTATCTGCAGATGCACTCACTTTATTCATCTCGTTAGCGCCAACCCAGTAGGCTGAAGAAGACAAGAGTGCGAGATGTCGATGAACCGTTGTAACGTCCCGTAAATTTATACCCTTTTTACTATTCCTAAAAATCCCGTAAAACTTGAATTTTTCGTTTTCATCCATTAATCTTACTCGTGTACAAAAAATTAGTTCATTTAATGGAAGACATACTAACATTTCCATCTCACACCGAATTACTAAGGAAAATCGGCCGACAACACTCTTTGGAAGACAACAGTTCCTTTCGGGTTTGGACGAATGGTATAGTGGGGGTCGATGTGGTCTCTGTAATGAGATCGGTCGACATTGTCGTCCACAGCATCGGACGACGTTATCGTCTAAAGCATTTATTCGTCCACGGACTTTATTCGTCCACAGACTCTGGACGACTATCTCGTCCACAGACTTCAGACAACATTCTCGTCCACAGACTTTGAACGACTGTCTCGTCCACAGACTTCAGACGACATTCTCGTCCACAGATTTTGGTTGACTTACTTGTCCACAGACTTTGGACGACTTTCCCGTCCACAGACTTTGGACGACAGTCTCGTCCACAAACTTTGAACGACATTCTCGTCCACAGACTTTGGACGACTTACTTGTCCACTTAACAAAAACTTAGGCAGAGTCACCCTAGACGTCTGTCGATCGATCGCCTCCCCTTGCGATCAGTCGGCTAGCTCTCTGGATTTTTATTTCCAGAGTGCTACATCCCTACTCCTTTTTCTTCCTCTATTAATTATACCAAAACACGATCCATCATGTTAAAACGCCACTACCTCATACTTTCTTCAATCACCAAAATACACATCTATAATTCAAGTTATCCATTACCAAGCACCCTAAAATAAATAAACAATACATTTTCTTTTCTAGCTATTTCATCGCCCAACATAAACTCCAAAACCTCAAAATACTTAGTCCTTTGCTCCCACGGGTCAGAATTCGCACTGACTGCACAGCACACTACCACAGACATTCCTCTTCAACCGGCTCATTCATTTGGTAGAGGGATGTCATTTTCACCTGCTTCAATATCACCTACACTATGGAGACATTTTATGAGCTAAGGGCTCAGTAAATCTACATAAATGAAACTACATGCTATGCAAATGCCGTTCATAAAATCATGCAGTCATTTCATTCAGTTAGTTACATATCGGGAAGTCACCGGGAGTTCACTTTCAGTAGATGAAAACGGCACATCCGGCTGTTGGATAGCCCTTTCCATCTATCCGGGGGAAAAACATGCTTCACCTATAGGACAGCCATGTCTGAACCACCTCACTGATGTGACCGTGGTTACATACATTTATACCTTTCGTTGTCTTTTTCCTTTTCATGAAAACATATGCGGAATTCATTTTTCATGCTATTTTAGAAAACGTGATGCATGGACATGTACGATGCTACAAATAAAGTTAAAGCGTAGAACAAACAATGAACGTTAAACATTCAACAACTTAAACTAAACCTAACCACCCAACCTATTTACCCAAAACATCCTACATCTCCAATTCCTCATTCAACATACATTCTTATGGTGTAGGCCAGATTGGCCAAACGAGTCACGAAGACTTACCTCGCGTCCTTTTCTCAATCCGAGTGCTTCGCTTAAACTTCGTTACCTCAGGAGCTTCAAAGATGGATGGAATATGTCCAAACTTCAGGGAAGGAGGGAAATTTCGGTATCGCTTAAATCTTCACAAAAGGAACCAAAATCGTGGAGAGGGGGGGGGGGGGAGGGTTTCTTCTCGGCGATGAAAGAAAACAGAAGGAATAGCAAAAAAATGAGAGTGCTCTCACGTCAGGGAGTGAAGAAGCAAGGAAATGCTTCTTCCACAAGCTTTGCCACATGCCAAATTCTCATTGGGTGCTCCCAACTACCTCCCCTTTCACTTCCTAATTTGCCCCTCCATTAGTTTCCAACAAATATTTTGCTTGGTTTCTTCCCTACAATTTCTTTAACATTCCCTATCTTATATATATATATATATATACATCCGTAAATATCTTTTTCGTCTTTAACTTTTTACCACAGACCCGGGACAATAAGCTTAGCACGTAAAAGTCATAGTACAAAAGTTTCGGGTGTTACATTCCATCCACTTTAACTAAAATTTTGTCCTCCAAATTTGATTACACAAAGAGTTCTAGGTACTTAGACATCATATCCTGCTGTCTCTCTCAGGTGGCTTCCTCTACGTCATGGTTCTGCCACAAAACTTTAACTAGCGGAATCTCCTTGTTGCGCAACACCTTGATAGAGGAATCTAAGATCCGCACTAGCTTTTCCACATAAGTTAGTGTTAGTTGAACCTCAATCTCTCTTGTTTCAACGATATGAGACAGGTCACACACGTACTTTCTAAGCATGGATACGTGGAATACATTATGGATCCCCTCCATCGACGCCGAAAGCTGTAACCGGTACGCCTTCTTTCCGATCCTTTTCACAATAGGGAAGGGCCCTACGTAACGAAGACTTGACTTGCCTTTTCTCTCGAATCTCATAACACCTTTAAATGGAGAAATGTTTAAATACACCTCGTCACATTCCTGGAACTTTTATTCTCTCCTTCTGTTATCAACATAGCTTTTCTGATGGCTCTGTGCTATCTCTATACGCTGTCTAATGACGACGATCTTCTATGCCGTTTGCTGTAAAATATCTGGGCCGATTATACTGGCTTCGCCAACCTCGTCCCACAACAACGGAGATCTATACTTCCGACCATACAACGCTTCATATGGAGCCATGCCAATCGTAGCTTGAAAGCTATTGTTGTACGAAAACTCAATCAACGGCAAATACTTACTCCACGATCCTTGGAATTCCAACACACACGCTCTAAGCATATCCTCCAGAATTTGATTTGTTCTTTTCGTCTGTCCATCAGTCTGAGGATGAAAGGCCGTGGTGAAATTCAATTGTGTTCCCATGGCTTTATGTAGACTTCTCCAGAATTTTGAGGTAAACCTGGAATCTCTATCAGATGCAATCGAAATGGGCACCCCGTGCAATCTAACAATCTCCTGAACATATAGCTCGGCCAGCTGAACCATGGAATAGGTCATCTTCACTAGTAGAAAGTGGACCGACTTTGTCAAACGGTTCACTATCACCCAGATTTCATTGTGCCCTTTCGTCGTTCTTGGGAGTCCAACTATAATATCCATGGAAATCTGCTCATATTTCCACTCCGGTATTGGTAGTGGTTGTAAAGTCTCTACAGGTCTTTGGTGCTCTGCTTTAACCTGTTGGCAAACCAAACAGGTTTCCACATACCTAGCAACCTCTCTCTTCATATTCGGTCACAAGAAGTGTTGTTTTAGGTCTCTATACATTTTCATGCTTCCTGGATGTGCAGAGTATGCCGAAGAGTGTGCCTCGGCCAAAATTTCTTTCTTTATCTCCTCGTCATTAGGCACGTACCACCTATGCCTGAATTTTAATATGTCATCATCCAATAAGCTAAAATCGGACGAGTCCTCGGATGTCATGCTCAATTGGTACTTCTCACACTCCAAGTCTTTCTGTTGAGCTTCTCGTACTTTGTCCAATATAGTCGGTCTAAGAGAAATGTTTGTGAGCATAGTGGACAACTCAGCCACAATCTCCACATCAAACTTCTCAATCTCAGACTTTAACATTGCCGACATCGTTGCAAGCGAAGGTTGACTCGTAATAGGCATTCTGCTCAAGTCATCTGCGACTTTATTTGCTTTGTCTGGGTGGTATTTGATCTCGAAGTTGTAGTCTTTGATAAACTCCAACTACCTTTGTTGTAGCATATTCAGCTCTTTATGCGTAAACAGATATTTCAAGCTCCTGTGATCTGAAAACACTTCGCACTGCTGCCCATACAAATAATGTCTCTAAATTTTCAATGCAAACACAACGGCTGCTAGTTCCAAATCATGAGTCGGGTAATTTTGTTCATACGGCTTCAACTGCCGAGAAGCATACGCGATAACTCTTCCTTCCTGCATAAGTACGCATCCAAGTCCAATCTTAGATGCATCGCAGTATATGCTGAACTTGTCGCCCTCAACTGGCACTGTCAAAACTGGGGCCGTAGTCAGTTTCTATTTCAGCTTCCGAAAGCTCTTATCACACGCAGACGACCATACAAATTTATCATTCTTCCTTGTCAATCGGGATAGAGGGATTGCAATCTTTGAAAACCCTTCAATGAACTTCTGATAATACCTGGCCAATCCAAGGAATCCGCGTACCTCCCATACATTCTTAGGCTGTGGCCAATCTTTGACAACTTGTAACTTAGTCGGATCTACAGAAATACCCTCCTGGGATATAATATGGCCGAGGAAACCAATTCGGTCTAGCCAAAATTCACACTTAGAGAACTTTGGGTACAACTGGTGTTGTTTTAAAATCTTCAGAACAACCCATAATTGCTCTTCGTGTTTCTCTATCGTCTTTGAATAGACTAAGATGTCATCAATGAAGACGACGACAAACTTGTCTAGGTACTCCTTGAAGACGCAATTCATCATATCCATAAATGCTGCAGGGGCATTTATAAGTCCGAAGGACATTACCAAAAATTCTTAATGTCCATACCTCGTTCGAAACGATGTCTTTTGCACATCTTCCCTTCTAACTTTCAACTGATAATAACCCGAGTGTAAGTCAATCTTCGAGAATAGTCGGGCACCCTGCAGTTGGTCAAATAAATCATCTATTCGGGGCAACAGATATTTATTATTCACCGTAATTTTATTCAACTCTCTGTAGTCTATGCACATTCTTAGAGTTCCGTCCTTTTTCTTAACGAACAGCACTGGCGCACCCCACGAAGAAAAGCTAGGTCGGATAAATCTCTTATCCAATAACTCTTCTAACTGAGACTTCAGCTCCTTTAGTTCAGTAGGTGCCAGTCTGTACGGATTCTTAGATACATGCGCAGAGCCTGGATATACATCGATTACAAACTCGATCTCTCTATCCGGCGGCAATCCGAGAAGATCGTGGCAAAAAATCTCTGCGAACTCTCTAATGATCAGGAGGTCGCTCGGCTTTACTTCATTGATTAACCGAGTATCAACCACCGTGGCCAAATAAACTGAGCAGCTATCTTTAAACTGCTCCCGAACCTTCATCGAATAGGAAGTAGGCAGCCCACTTGTCCTATTCATTGCTTGGAAGGTAAACTTTTCTCTGTTCAAGGGACGAAAAGTCACCATCTCGGATCTGCAGTCAATGGTGACGAAATGGCGAGACAGTCAGTCCATCCCCAAAATAAGATCATACCGCTCTATGCCCATAACTATCAGACAAGCATAAAGGGTATTATTATCCACTGAGACGACGTTGCCTTGGAAAATATGATCTGACTGCATATGCTCACCCAAAGGCAGCATTACCCTATACTCACACTCCGCTAATTCAGGCACTAACCTCAATCTAGTCACACAAGTAGTGGAAATAAACGAGTGCGTAGTCCCCGTGTCTATCAACAAAAAGACTGCTACGCCAATAACCAAAATAGTACCTGCAATAACAGATGGCTGTGCTTCATCATCAACATCACCAGGCTCGATAAAGGCAAAGATCCTCGGAGCAACCTCCTCTGGTCCCCGCCTGATTGATTTCTGCCTGGTCCGTCCCAGCCCCTTAGCGAAAAATTTATGACATAGTGGCCAGTCTCTCCGCATTGAAAACATCTGTCTATGCCCAGTCTACAATCACCATAGTGTTCCTTCTGTCACTTAGGACAAAACAGCTTTTGAGTAGCTCCCTGCACTTTTTTCCCTTGACCTTATCATTCCCTCCCTCATAAGGCCTTTTAACGCCTCTTTGTTGTTGTGGTTGTTGTCCTCTGGGTTGCCATCCTTTGTTCTGAGGTTGAATCTCTCGGAAGAACCCTTTGGCCGGCTCTCTTCATTTAATACAAGTCAATTTTGCAGCCTCAAATTCCAATGCTTTTGCTGCGATATCTACGTAAG
This sequence comes from Begonia masoniana, assembly GCA_022432975.1. NCBI lineage: Eukaryota > Viridiplantae > Streptophyta > Magnoliopsida > Cucurbitales > Begoniaceae > Begonia > Begonia masoniana. Next base: position 22,200,416 of record CM039511.1, read on the forward strand.
GTACATCCAAAATTCCAGATACTATAACACTCTTTTGAATTTTCGGATTCAACCCTTCCATGAATTGGTGCACCTTGTCTTCGTTATCGCTTACTAGGCGTGGTGCAAATCGAGATAAAGCTTCGAATTTCTGAATATACTTCGCAACCGAGCCAGTCTGCTTCAGCTGCGTGAACTCCATCCTTTTAGCCGCCCTCACTGTACGATTGAAGTATTTGTTGTAGAATACGGCCTTAAACCGTTCCCATGTCATCACTGTCACATTCGTAGTCGCTTTGATAGAGTCCCACCAAAATTGGGGACATTCTCGTCCACAGACTTTGGACGACATTCTCGTCCACAGACTTTGGACGACATTCTCGTCCACAGACTTTGGACGACATTCTCGTCCACAGACTTTGGACGACATTCTCGTCCACAGACTTTGGACGACATTCTCGTCCACAGACTTTGGACGACATTCTCGTCCACAGACTTTGGACGACATTCTCGTCCACAGACTTTGGACGACATTCTCGTCCACAGACTTTGGACGACATTCTCGTCCACAGACTTTGGACGACATTCTCGTCCACAGACTTTGGACGACATTCTCGTCCACAGACTTTGGACGACATTCTCGTCCACAGACTTTGGACGACATTCTCGTCCACAGACTTTGGACGACATTCTCGTCCACAGACTTTGGACGACATTCTCGTCCACAGACTTTGGACGACATTCTCGTCCACAGACTTTGGACGACATTCTCGTCCACAGACTTTGGACGACATTCTCGTCCACAGACTTTGGACGACATTCTCGTCCACAGACTTTGGACGACATTCTCGTCCACAGACTTTGGACGACATTCTCGTCCACAGACTTTGGACGACATTCTCGTCCACAGACTTTGGACGACATTCTCGTCCACAGACTTTGGACGACATTCTCGTCCACAGACTTTGGACGACATTCTCGTCCACAGACTTTGGACGACATTCTCGTCCACAGACTTTGGACGACATTCTCGTCCACAGACTTTGGACGACATTCTCGTCCACAGACTTTGGACGACATTCTCGTCCACAGACTTTGGACGACATTCTCGTCCACAGACTTTGGACGACATTCTCGTCCACAGACTTTGGACGACATTCTCGTCCACAGACTTTGGACGACATTCTCGTCCACAGACTTTGGACGACATTCTCGTCCACAGACTTTGGACGACATTCTCGTCCACAGACTTTGGACGACATTCTCGTCCACAGACTTTGGACGACATTCTCGTCCACAGACTTTGGACGACATTCTCGTCCACAGACTTTGGACGACATTCTCGTCCACAGACTTTGGACGACATTCTCGTCCACAGACTTTGGACGACATTCTCGTCCACAGACTTTGGACGACATTCTCGTCCACAGACTTTGGACGACATTCTCGTCCACAGACTTTGGACGACATTCTCGTCCACAGACTTTGGACGACATTCTCGTCCACAGACTTTGGACGACATTCTCGTCCACAGACTTTGGACGACATTCTCGTCCACAGACTTTGGACGACATTCTCGTCCACAGACTTTGGACGACATTCTCGTCCACAGACTTTGGACGACATTCTCGTCCACAGACTTTGGACGACATTCTCGTCCACAGACTTTGGACGACATTCTCGTCCACAGACTTTGGACGACATTCTCGTCCACAGACTTTGGACGACATTCTCGTCCACAGACTTTGGACGACATTCTCGTCCACAGACTTTGGACGACATTCTCGTCCACAGACTTTGGACGACATTCTCGTCCACAGACTTTGGACGACATTCTCGTCCACAGACTTTGGACGACATTCTCGTCCACAGACTTTGGACGACATTCTCGTCCACAGACTTTGGACGACATTCTCGTCCACAGACTTTGGACGACATTCTCGTCCACAGACTTTGGACGACATTCTCGTCCACAGACTTTGGACGACATTCTCGTCCACAGACTTTGGACGACATTCTCGTCCACAGACTTTGGACGACATTCTCGTCCACAGACTTTGGACGACATTCTCGTCCACAGACTTTGGACGACATTCTCGTCCACAGACTTTGGACGACATTCTCGTCCACAGACTTTGGACGACATTCTCGTCCACAGACTTTGGACGACATTCTCGTCCACAGACTTTGGACGACATTCTCGTCCACAGACTTTGGACGACATTCTCGTCCACAGACTTTGGACGACATTCTCGTCCACAGACTTTGGACGACATTCTCGTCCACAGACTTTGGACGACATTCTCGTCCACAGACTTTGGACGACATTCTCGTCCACAGACTTTGGACGACATTCTCGTCCACAGACTTTGGACGACATTCTCGTCCACAGACTTTGGACGACATTCTCGTCCACAGACTTTGGACGACATTCTCGTCCACAGACTTTGGACGACATTCTCGTCCACAGACTTTGGACGACATTCTCGTCCACAGACTTTGGACGACATTCTCGTCCACAGACTTTGGACGACATTCTCGTCCACAGACTTTGGACGACATTCTCGTCCACAGACTTTGGACGACATTCTCGTCCACAGACTTTGGACGACATTCTCGTCCACAGACTTTGGACGACATTCTCGTCCACAGACTTTGGACGACATTCTCGTCCACAGACTTTGGACGACATTCTCGTCCACAGACTTTGGACGACATTCTCGTCCACAGACTTTGGACGACATTCTCGTCCACAGACTTTGGACGACATTCTCGTCCACAGACTTTGGACGACATTCTCGTCCACAGACTTTGGACGACATTCTCGTCCACAGACTTTGGACGACATTCTCGTCCACAGACTTTGGACGACATTCTCGTCCACAGACTTTGGACGACATTCTCGTCCACAGACTTTGGACGACATTCTCGTCCACAGACTTTGGACGACATTCTCGTCCACAGACTTTGGACGACATTCTCGTCCACAGACTTTGGACGACATTCTCGTCCACAGACTTTGGACGACATTCTCGTCCACAGACTTTGGACGACATTCTCGTCCACAGACTTTGGACGACATTCTCGTCCACAGACTTTGGACGACATTCTCGTCCACAGACTTTGGACGACATTCTCGTCCACAGACTTTGGACGACATTCTCGTCCACAGACTTTGGACGACATTCTCGTCCACAGACTTTGGACGACATTCTCGTCCACAGACTTTGGACGACATTCTCGTCCACAGACTTTGGACGACATTCTCGTCCACAGACTTTGGACGACATTCTCGTCCACAGACTTTGGACGACATTCTCGTCCACAGACTTTGGACGACATTCTCGTCCACAGACTTTGGACGACATTCTCGTCCACAGACTTTGGACGACATTCTCGTCCACAGACTTTGGACGACATTCTCGTCCACAGACTTTGGACGACATTCTCGTCCACAGACTTTGGACGACATTCTCGTCCACAGACTTTGGACGACATTCTCGTCCACAGACTTTGGACGACATTCTCGTCCACAGACTTTGGACGACATTCTCGTCCACAGACTTTGGACGACATTCTCGTCCACAGACTTTGGACGACATTCTCGTCCACAGACTTTGGACGACATTCTCGTCCACAGACTTTGGACGACATTCTCGTCCACAGACTTTGGACGACATTCTCGTCCACAGACTTTGGACGACATTCTCGTCCACAGACTTTGGACGACATTCTCGTCCACAGACTTTGGACGACATTCTCGTCCACAGACTTTGGACGACATTCTCGTCCACAGACTTTGCGCGACGTACTACCACTTAACAAAAACTTAGGCAGAGTCACCCTAGACGTCTGCCGATCGATCGCCTCCCCTTGCGATTAGTCGGCTAGCTTTCTGGATTTTTATTTGCAGAGTGCTACATCCCTACTCCTTCTTTTTCTTCCTCCATTAATTATACCAAAACACGATCTATCATGTTAAAACGCCACTACCTAATACTTTCTTCAATCACCAAAATACACATCTATAATTCAAGTTATCCTGGACCAAGCACCCTGAAATGAATCAACTATACATTTTCTTTTCTAGCTATTTCATCACCCTTCAGCCCAACATAAACCCCAAAACCTCCAAATACTTAGTCCTTTGCTCCCACGGGTCATAATTCGCACCGAATGCACAACACACTACCACAGGTATTCCTTTTCAACCGGCTCATTCATCTTGCAGAGGGATGTCATTCTCACCTGCTTCAATATCACCTACACCATAGAGACATTCTATGAGCTAAGGGCTCAGTAAATCTATGTAAATGAAACTACATGCTATGCAAATGCCGTTCGTAAAATCATGCAGTCATTTCATTCATTTAGTTACATATCAGGAAGTCACTGGGGGTTCGCTCTCAGTAGATGAAAACGACATATCCGGCTGTTGGATAGCCTTTTCCATCTACCCGGGGGAAAAAACATGTTTCACCTATAGGACAGCCATGTCTGAACCACCTCTCCGACGTGACTGTGTTTACATACATTTATACCTATTTATATTCATTTTTCATGCTATTTCAGAAAACGTGATGCATGGACATGTACGATGCTACAAATAAAGTTAAAGCGTAGAACAAACAATGAACGTTAAACATTCAACAACTTAAACTAACTTAACTACCCAACTTATTTACCCAAAACATCTTACATCTCTAATTCCTCAATCAACATACATTCTTATGGTGTAGGCCAAATCGGCCAAACGAGTCACGAAAACTTACCTCGCGCCCTTTTCTCAATCCCAGTGCTTTGCTTAAATTTCGTCACCTCAGGAGCTTCACAGATAGATGGATTATGTCCAAACTTCAGGGAAGGAGGGAAATTTTGGTATCCCTTAAATCTTCACAAAAGGAACCAAAATCGTGGGGGGGAGGGGGGGTTCTTCTTGGCGATGAAAGAAAACAGAAGGAATAGCAAAAAAATGAGAGTGCTCTCACGTAAGGGAGTGAAGAAGCAAGGAAAAGCTTCTTCAACAAGCTTTTCCACATGCCACATTCTCATTGGGTGCTCCCAACTACCCCCCGCCCCCCTTTCACTTACTAATTTGCCCCTTCATTATTTTTCAACAAATATTTTGGTTGGTTTCTTCCCAACAATTTCTTTAACATCCCCTATTTTATATATATACGTCCGTAAATATCTTTTTTGTCTTTAACTTTTTACCACAGAACCGAGACAATAAGCCTAGCATGTAAAAGTCATAGTACAAAAGTTTCGGGTGTTACAACCGTCAAGTTCGATAGTTAGTTGGAAGAACTCGACGATGTCGTGTCGTATATGTCGACAGCAGGGGCATTATTGTTGCACTTGTCCTCATAGAGGATCCATTTCTGGTGCTACTTCCCAAGACACATTTATGGGTTTCCACATATTTGACGGGACACAGGTACATTTCAACACATTTTGCTTATAAACATGCTGTCATTTATTTTTAATATAGTTTTCGTTATGTGCAGGAATCTTCGACACGTGACTACGGCAGAAATGACTGACTATATATTTATTATAATGGATAATTTATGTATTTATTGTAATGTGTAATCTTTTATTTATTATAATCTGTAATTTCGTGTTTTTATAACATATGTACAATTTATTGTAATTATTTTAATTACAATAAATCATATTAAGTGTTAGAAAATCATGAAATTTTCTTAATTATCTTCCCATTATGTGATGAATATGTGATAAAACTTTCAATTAAATTTAAAATCATTTGGTATTTTTTTTAAATTAATTTATAAAGTGAAGAATGAACGAGGTACTAGCCCTAGAACGGAGGGAAAAAAATACCAAACGTATTCAATTTAATTGAAATTTTTAAGACATATTCACCACATCATGGGAAGATAATATGTAAATTTTTGTAATTTTCTAACACTTGCATAATTTATTATAATTGTTGTACGTCTGTTTTATAAAATAAATTACTAAAATTACAATAAATTGTACAAGTGTTAGAAAATAACGAAACTTTCCAGATTATCTGTAATACTTGAAAAATTTCGATAACGTGCGTAGCCCTAGGTTGTATGAGAGTTTAATGTTAAGTAATGGAGGGATTAGAACTAAGTAAAATGTGTAAGAAGAAGTTTGACAATTTCAAAACCAAAGGTGGGTTGAAAAGTCAAAAGTATTTAAGCCAAATCAAAATTTCAAAGAATGTGTGAAGGAAAAGGGGCATTCTTTTGATGACTCACGTGGATTTAGGAGGGAAAAATGGAGGGTGGAGTTGTAGTTTTAAAACTTTGGTTGTGAATTTAAAAGAAGAAAAATTTTTAGGTTAATAAAGTTTTTCTCTTTTTCCTTCATCTCCCATGCCATTTCTTCTTCTCCTCCATAGCCGATCTCCTCCCTCTTCTTTTCTTCAATTTTGCAAGGTGTTTCAAGGTAAGAATGTGTAACGCCCCGAGTTTTCTGAACCCGATTCGCTACTCATGCTCGAACATGACTAGAATTTTTTTTTTTTAATTTAAATCTTCACTTCGACAGTCAAATTTGACATTTTTCTAAAAACTCAAAACATGTAAAATTGCAGCGGAAATCATTTGAACCACAATGAAGTTATACAAAACTACGTAATGCTGTTGAATTGTTAAGAAACAATTGGCAATTGAAAATCTAGTTAAACAGCGAAATAGTAGAGAAGTCGCAGAAGTCAACACATCTGCCGATTGATAAAGTCAACGGAAGAAGCAGAAACAGAAGATAGAAGGTTTCTACCGATGACGTCAACCAAAAGACATAACCGATCGCAAACGACAAATACACTCTACATCCTCCGATGACTATACGACAAAATCCTCCTACATCTACCGATGACGTCAACACGCATCTGCCGATGAGTTTTACCGAGACATCAGCCGATGAATTAACCTACATCATCCGATGACTTTTCTTAAGGCATCTTCCGATAGAATTAACCTACATCATCCGATGACTTTTCTTAAGGCATCTTCCGATAGAATTAACCTACATCATCCGATGACTTTTCTTAAGGCATCTTCCGATAGAATTAACCTACATCATCCGATGACTTTTCTTAAGGCATCTTCCGATAGAATTAACCTACATCATCCGATGACTTTTCTTAAGGCATCTTCCGATAGAATTAACCTACATCATCCGATGACTTTTCTTAAGGCATCTTCCGATAGAATTAACCTACATCATCCGATGACTTTTCTTAAGGCATCTTCCGATAGAATTAACCTACATCATCCGATGACTTTTCTTAAGGCATCTTCCGATAGAATTAACCTACATCATCCGATGACTTTTCTTAAGGCATCTTCCGATAGAATTAACCTACATCATCCGATGACTTTTCTTAAGGCATCTTCCGATAGAATTAACCTACATCATCCGATGACTTTTCTTAAGGCATCTTCCGATAGAATTAACCTACATCATCCGATGACTTTTCTTAAGGCATCTTCCGATAGAATTAACCTACATCATCCGATGACTTTTCTTAAGGCATCTTCCGATAGAATTAACCTACATCATCCGATGACTTTTCTTAAGGCATCTTCCGATAGAATTAACCTACATCATCCGATGACTTTTCTTAAGGCATCTTCCGATAGAATTAACCTACATCATCCGATGACTTTTCTTAAGGCATCTTCCGATAGAATTAACCTACATCATCCGATGACTTTTCTTAAGGCATCTTCCGATAGAATTAACCTACATCATCCGATGACTTTTCTTAAGGCATCTTCCGATAGAATTAACCTACATCATCCGATGACTTTTCTTAAGGCATCTTCCGATAGAATTAACCTACATCATCCGATGACTTTTCTTAAGGCATCTTCCGATAGAATTAACCTACATCATCCGATGACTTTTCTTAAGGCATCTTCCGATAGAATTAACCTACATCATCCGATGACTTTTCTTAAGGCATCTTCCGATAGAATTAACCTACATCATCCGATGACTTTTCTTAAGGCATCTTCCGATAGAATTAACCTACATCATCCGATGACTTTTCTTAAGGCATCTTCCGATAGAATTAACCTACATCATCCGATGACTTTTCTTAAGGCATCTTCCGATAGAATTAACCTACATCATCCGATGACTTTTCTTAAGGCATCTTCCGATAGAATTAACCTACATCATCCGATGACTTTTCTTAAGGCATCTTCCGATAGAATTAACCTACATCATCCGATGACTTTTCTTAAGGCATCTTCCGATAGAATTAACCTACATCATCCGATGACTTTTCTTAAGGCATCTTCCGATAGAATTAACCTACATCATCCGATGACTTTTCTTAAGGCATCTTCCGATAGAATTAACCTACATCATCCGATGACTTTTCTTAAGGCATCTTCCGATAGAATTAACCTACGATGGACTTTGACCTACACCTTCCGATAGGACAAACCTCATGTACCAGTGACTTTACTGAGACCATCAGCCGATGACTATTCTTAAGGCATCTTCCGATAGAATTACCTACATCATCCGATGACTTTTCTTAAGGCATCTTCCGATAGAATTAAACCTACATCATCCGATGACTTTTCTTAAGGCATCTTCCGATAGAATTAACCTACATCATCCGATGACTTTTCTTAAGGCATCTTCCGATAGACAACAACACAACTTCCTCCGATAGAAAACAATAAACTTCTACACACATCCACCGATAGCTTTTACCAAAACATCATCCGATAGATAACTTACTCGACTCCTACCGATGGACAAAACATCATGGCAGTAGACTTTACTATAAATTAAGAAAGTTCCGACTGTCAAAAGGACTTAAGCATTTTACCAAAAACCATTCAGATGCAGTTTAAATCATTGTATTGCTCAAATTCAGTAAAAACAACATTATAAAATCCAACAGAACACTAATGTCAGGAAATCTCCAAAACTAATTCAAAAGGTTGCTACCACTACTGTCGTGAAAACTCAATGTACTCAGATTGAATCATTATCAACTAGACCTTCACAACCGCTGACACCAGTTAACCCGCCTCATCAATTTACCAGACTGGACCATGAATGTACCCCTCCAACCACATATACTCATCTGTGCACATGGGAAATTCACCTGCAGTAATCTCTTCACCTACATCACAAAACTCATCTATTAGCCTAATGCTAAACAAGTAAAGCAAGAAATGAAATGTGTACTGGAATGTAAATCCTAAATATGCAGTTTCTACTTTCATTCCTCAGTTATGTTGCATTCGTTCACTGGTCTGATGATCCCTGATACAATGGGAGGTGGATCAGTTTTCCCAGGGTATGAATCCATATATTCAATTAAGGGGCGGATTAATTCCCTTAACAGCTGATTTGATCCCTGATACAATGGGAGGTGGATCAATTTTCCCAGGGTATGAATCCGTATGTTCGATTAAGGGGCGGATTAATTCCCTTAAAAGTATACTGTTACAATTTGTTCACATCTCACCATGCTACTTCATGTAAATTCATTTTCGTTTTCTTTCAAAATATGATGCATGGCAACTGTAAAGAAATATTCATTCATGCACACACAAATCCTACTGTTTTGTGATGTAGGCCCGAAGGCACATGCAAACTCTACTTACCTGGTCTCCTGAAAAAGCTTGGTTGCAAGCTACTTCGGGTATTACTCAAACCTAAAACCATAGATAGAGCATACATTAAATTTCCTCTAATCTTCATTCTAAACCACTAGAAATCTAAGGGAAACTGTTTTGGGAACTCTAGTCATTGTGCATTCCCGATTTCAACTTAAACCAAAACCACCACTCGCTTACCGCCTTCTCAAAACCTCATTTATCATCCCTCTTACCAACGATAGATACAATGTAACAAGAAATAGAAGCAAAACTCACCAAGTTCGGGGGAAATCGCTGGAGGAAGTCGAAGGGGGTCTCCTATCGCGCTCTGCTAAGCTGAGGAGCTGAGAATGGTGAGGAAATGAAATAAACAGTGGCGGCTATTCATTAATAGTTTCCTTAAATACGTTATCCACCTTTGAGTTTCTAATTACCCTTATGCCCTTGCCTAGTCATCCACTAACCCTACATTTAATATTGCCATATAAATTATGCCATTAGTTTAAAAGGAATAGAGAAACGGTTTGATAGAACTGGGTATTACAGAATGAATGGGTTTTGGTTTGTATACATATAGGTGAAGTTTATTGTTGATTGTAGGGTGTTTTGGTTGGATTTAGTGAGGGTTTGAAAACCCTAGATTGGGGATCCAAAAATTTCATTTCTTTGGCTAGTTTTCTTCCTCTTTTGATCATTTCATCCTTAGATATGTTAGGTTAGGGTGTTTGGGTGGTTAGATTAAGGATTGGAAGTGAATTACACAAAAACCGGTTTTGTACAATATGTACACCGGTTCTGTTAGGTGCATTTCGAGTTGGCCACGTTGTTTGGTTGATCAATTTGAGTGTTTCAATGGATAGTAGACGTGTAGAGGTTTACGGGTTGGGGTGGCACGTCAAAATCTGTTGAAAAATGAGAAAGTTATGGCCGTTTGAAGTTGGATGCTAGAAATTGTGCATAAAATCGGATTTTAGGGCTTTGAGGGTGAATTTGTTTTAAGTGTTGTTTAGTTTTAGTTAGAAAATCCTTTAGAGTTTATTGGGGACTTACTAAGTTAAGTTTTCGTTATTTTAGGTCATCGAGCTAGTGAAGTGATAAGGCGAAGTGAGAAATTGAAAGCCGAGCAAGCAGGTAAGTAGTGGTTGCTATCCTTTTGCCTTCGGGCCTACACCATAGAACGGTAGGGTTTAATGGTTATTTGTTTTGCTTCGTGTTGTGTTGAGTCGTTGTGTTGTGTTGCATATCTTTGAAGCATGCATCATGGTTTATAGCACGCTAGATACAAATAGTGGCATTGTGTGGCATTGTGAGTGTGTAAAAGAGTAAACATCCTATAGATGCAGGCAAATTTTTAAGGCATCCTATGGGTGCAGGCAAATTTTTTAAGGCATCCTATGGGTGCAGGAAAATTTTTAAGGCATCCTATGGGTGCACGCAAATTTTTAAGGCATCCTATGGGTGCAGGCAAATAAGGCATCTTTCGATGCAGGCAAATAAGGCATCTAACGATGCGGGCAATTCTTAAGGCATCCTATGGATGCGGGCAAACTTTAAGGCGTCATGAGGATGCAGGCACCTTTTAAGGCATTGCGATCGATGCAGGCAAATTTTATTATCACAACTGAGCGTTAGAAATTGCATGTGATATGATTGATTGCATTGTGTGTTATGGCATTCATTGTTCCCTACTTGCTAAGCATTAGGCTTATGTTTTGTGTTCTATGGTGTAGGTGACGAGATTTACACAGGTGAGATAGACAAGACAGCCCAGGACTAGACAACAGTCAGAGGAGTACGGGGTACGCCGGTGCAGGCTATTGTCGGTGCATCTCGGCCATCGTCTTCCGAGACTTGTGTGGGAGTTTTGGTATTTTGTTTTGTAAATATTTTTCCTAGCTATTTTAGGACGGTTGTGAATATGGATAGTTGGTCTGTACATGTTTGGAAGTTGAAATTATTTGATTTCCGGTTTTGATTGCAGGTTTGGGTTTTTTTGAAATTTTAGGCGTTATGCCACTCGTTTTGATTTTAAAACCAATAACGTCGGGTTCCTGTTCTCTATTTTTTTCGTTATCCATTTTAAGTTAGTTTTCTAAGATTTTTACAGGACACGAGTCGATGGTGTTGGGAATGTGTGGGTAAATTTTTAGGTGATTTGGAGGTGTTTGGCTCAGAGAAAAATGGAGAAAATTTGAAAAAAAGTGAAAAATGGGCGTTTTTGGCCGAAAAACCCGAGGAGGCCCGATCGATCTGGCGCTGGGCGCGCAGGTGCGTGTGCGGCGCCCAGGCACGCGCTTGGTGCCATGTTTTTGAAATTTTTTTTTAATTTCCTATTTCTACTATGTTTTGACCCGACCTTTTCCGACGTATTTTAAATGTATTTTACGCACATTTACCAACATTTTTTGAGGGTCGAAAAATTCAGAAATTGAATCAAAAATTATTTTAAACGTCGTTTTAAATGCGGGTTGAGTTAGCAAAGTAGCGCACCGAGCCAGGGTTGGTTCGGGGGCGTTACAAGTTGGTATCAGAGCAAAAGTGGTTGAGACGTTCAAAGAATTACCCGACCATGTCGGCCGTCCTGCAACGTGCTTCACTGACTGTAAGTATTTTTCTCCATTAGTTAGTTTGTATCTAAGTTAGATTGTTTTAAATTTTGCACGGGATTAAGTTAAGATGCAGAACCCTAGACGACCCGGGAGACCTAGGAACGAACCTGAACTGCCTAGAAACCCACTCGAAGAGTCAGTTAAACAGCTTGCTGATTTTGTTACGAGGCAAGCAGAGCTATTTGGATCGTTGATTGGTCAGGGAGGACCTGGAAATATTGGAACAGGTACTAGTGGGGACAGGTTTCGGAGGCTGAACCCTTTAGCGTTTGAAGGTCGATTGACAGATCCCACAGCTGCAGACAGGTGGATTCATACCATTGAAAACATGTTTAACGTTGCTGAGGTTGAAGAAGTAAACAAAGTCAAGTGTGCCACTTTCCATCTGACTAACAATGCCCAGAGTTGGTGGGAGTCGATGGAGGCTACCATCGGTTCTCAAGGCTTAACTTGGAAATAGTTTAAAGAGTTGTTCTTCGACAAATACTACAACCAGACAGCTCAGGCTGCAAAGAGAATGGAATTTATGGTGCTAAAGCAAACAGGATCAGTGGGAGAGTATATTCAGCAGTTTGAACTGTTGTCTCGATTTGCCAGCCACATAGTTAGTCGGGAAGAAGATAAGATCTTTCAGTTCGTGCAGGGTCTGAAACTCGAAATTTATATGTTGGTGAAGACCTTCGGGATTACGAGAATATCATTTACTGAAGTGGTGGCGAAAGCATTAGAGGTTGAGGAGGCTGCTGAGAAATTGACTAGATCCACTGAAAACCCAAAAAGGATGTTCAAAGAAATTACAGCTCAGTTTACCCAAGGTGGATCTTCTTCTCAACAACAGGGAACTAAGCGACCGGGAGGTAATATTAATGATCAAAGAGGTTGCAAGAAGCCGCAACAACAGCAGAGGAAAGGGTTTCGACAGTGCCCTAAGTGTTTGAAGTCCCATCCCGGGGAGTGTGGGCAATATGCTGGTAAATGCTACAATTGTCTTGAAGCAGGTCATCTTTCTCGTGATTGTCCAAAGTCGAGGAATGCCCGATGTTTCAAATGCAACCAGATGGGTCACGTAGCCAATGATTGCCCTAGCTCGAAACCAGTTCTAGCTAAAGCTACCCCAAGGATTTTTGCTATGATTGAGCCTGAAGGAGAAGACTGTTCTGCTGTGATATCAGGTACTGTGTTTGTTAATTTAGTGTCTGCCTTTACATTGATAGATTTGGGTGCATCCCATTCATTTGTAGCAGCAACTTTTGTGGTGAAGTTGAACTTAGAGGCGAAGCCTGCTGGTTGTATGTTTGATGTAAGTTTACCGTCTGGAGAGCGCCTATATTCAGATCAAGTGGTGTCGGATGGTCTGATATCCGTTGGAAGAAAGCAACTGCCGGCTACTCTGATAGTTATGGGGATAACCGGGTATGATGTGATACTCGGTATGGACTGGTTGTTCCGACATCATGCGACGATTGATTGCAGAGCGGGAACAGTTATTTTCCAACCTCCAAACGGTGAGAAGCTTTCACTGCAGTCTTTGAGGCATGTGCAGAAGCTTTCAATTATGGCGTCGTTGGATACTCGGGGATCTCCTATGGGTGAGTTTTTGTGTTTTCTTGCAACCATAGTTGATTCTCAGTCTTTGGTAGAAGTTAAACCGCATGATATATTAGTTGTTCGTGATTTTCTCGAAGTGTTTTTGGATGATTTGCCTGGTCTACCTCCGGACCGGGAAATTGAGTTCGTGATTGATACTTATCCTGGAGCAGAACCTGATTTGAAGAATCCTTACAAGTTGGCCCCGCCTGAGTTAAAGGAATTAAAGAAGCAATTGGACGAATTGGTGGATAAGGGGTTTATACGCCCTAGTTTTTCACCGTGGGGAGCGTCCGTGTTGTTTGTGAAGAAGAAAGACGGGTCGCTTCGAATGTGTATCGATTACTGAGAGTTGAATAAGCTGACTGTTAAGAATAAATATCCGTTACCAAGAATAGATGACTTGTTTGATCAGTTGCAAGGAGCTCGGATATTTTCAAAAATTGATCTGAGGTCGGGGTACTACCAGTTGAAGGTCCGATCGCAAGATATCCCAAAGACAGCTTTCCGGACTCGGTATGGACATTATGAGTTTCTAGTTATGTCGTTTGGCTTGACGAATGCTCTAGCTGCATTCATGGACCTGATGAATCGAGTGTTTTGAGAGTATCTCGATAAATTTGTGATTGTGTTTATCGACAATATTCTGGTTTATTCACGGGACGAAGAGGAGCATATGGAGCATTTAAAGATTGTTCTGGAGACTCTGAAGCAGCATCAGGTGTATGCAAAATTTTCAAAATGCGAATTTTGACTGACGAAAGTGCATTTTCTTGGCCATGTTATAAGTAGTGGAGGAATATCGGTTGATCCAGCCAAGATTCAGTCAATTAATGAATGGCCTCAACCGAAGAATGTTAGCGAGATTCAGAATTTTCTGGGGTTGACAGGCTATTATAGAAGGTTTATTGAAGGATTTTCTAAAATTGCAGCACCCCTAACTCGCTTGACCAGAAAAGATGTGAAGTATGAATGGTCTGAAGATTGTGAGTTGAGTTTTCAGATGCTGAGGCAGAAATTGACGACAGCTTCAGTATTGACATTGCCAGTGGCAGAAGAGAAATTCTGTATTTATTGTGATGCCTCACAGATTGAGTTGGGTTGCGTGCTGATACAGAAGGACAAGGTGATTGCCTATGCTTCTAGGAAGCTGAAGCCTTATGAGAAAAACTATCCGACCCATGATCTGAAGTTAGCAGCGGTGGTCTTTGCTTTAAAAATCTGGAGGCATTATTTATATGGTCAACAATGCGAGTTATATTCAGATCATAAAAGTCTGAAGTATATCTTTACTCAAAAGAAGCTGAATATGAGGCAACATCGGTGGTTAGAGTTCGTGAAGGACTATGATCTGGAGATTAAATATCACCCCGGTAAGGCCAATGTAGTGGCGGATGCATTGAGTAGTGTATCGACTTCTGTTTCAGCTATGGAGGCTGGTATGTCTGTGGCATTGAGATCGGAGGTTCATAGGTTTGATTTGGAGTTAGTTTTGAATTTGACTGCTGTGCTATCAGACTTATCTTTGAAGCCTACAATTTTGGAAAAGATTCGTGAAGCTTAGCAAGAAGATTCGGAGTGCAATAAATTTAAGCTGAGTATGGTTTTGATGATCAGACTGAGTTTAGTTACTCGGATGATGGTATTCTGAAGTTCCGAAATCGATGGTATGTTCCGACCAATGAGCAGCTTCGGAAAGAGATCTTAGCTGAAGCTCATTCGTCGAGGTTTTCTGTTCCCCCGGCAGTACGAAGATGTACAGGGACCTCAAACAGCATTATTGGTGGCCGAGCATGAAGAAGTCGGTGGCGGAATTTGTGGAGACATGCTTGGTCTGTCAGCAGGTAAAATTAGAACATCAGAGACCTGCTGGGAAGTTGCAGCCTTTGCCGGTTCCTGAATGGAAGTGGGACCAGATTTCGATGGATTTCGTTGTCAGCTTGCCTCGAACGACGAAAAGATTTGATGGCATATGGGTGATCGTAGAACGTTTAACTAAATCAGCCCATTTTCTACCGGTGAAGATGACGTATAACATGGATCAGTTCGCTGATTTATATATTCAGGAGATTCTGAGATTACATGGTGTGCCTATTGCTATTGTATCGGACAGGGACCCGATGTTCACCTCCAAGTTTTGGAAGAGTTTGCATACGGCAATGAGGACTCGGTTGAACTTCAGTACAACATTTCATCCTCATACGGACGGACAATCTGAGCGTACTATTCAGATTCTTGAGGATATGCTCTGAGCTTGTGTGCTGGAGTTTCAAGGTTCCTGGAGTAGGTATCTACCTTTGGTGGAGTTCTCGTAGGTATGGCTCCATGCGAGGCTCTATACGGAAGGAAATGCATATCGCCTCTTTATTGGGACGAGGTCAGAGAAACTAGTCTAATTGGCCCGGAGATTGTACAACAGACTACGGATAAGATCAAATTCATTCAGCAACGCATTTTGACAGCTCAGAGTAGACAGAAGAGTTATGCAGACAGTAGAAGACGGGAGCTGAAATTTGAAGTATGAGATGAAGTTTTTTTGAAGATCTCGCCGTTTAAAGGTGTGATGAGGTTCGGGAAGAGGGGCAAGCTGAATCCGAGATATGTTGGACCATTCCCGATCGTGAAAAGAGTGGGAAAGACGGTATATCAGTTGAAGTTGCCAGCTACGATGGAGGGAGTGCACCACGTTTTCCATGTATCGATGCTGCGGAAGTGCCTGAGGGATCCATCACACGTTGTAGTGCAGCAGGAGATTAATGTGCAACCTACATTGTCTTACGAGGAGAAACCAGTGGAGATTTTGGATTATGCAGTGAAGAAGTTGCGCAACAAAGACATTCCATTGGTGAAGGTGCTGTCGCGCAACCACAATGTCGAGGTGGCGATGTGGGAGCGACAGCAGGATATGATGGAGCGCTATCCTGAGCTTTTCAGGTACGTAAAGTTTGAGGACAAAATTTTTGTAAGGATGGTGGATTGTAACACCCGGAAAATTTCGATAACGTGCGTAGCCCTAGGTTGTATGAGAGTTTAATGTTAAGTGATGGATGGATTAGAACTAAGTAAAATGTGTAAGAAGAAGTTTGACAATTCAAAACCAAAGAGTGGGTTGAAAAGTCAAAATATTTAAGCCAATCAAATTTCAAAGAAATGTGTGAAGGAAAAGGGGCATTTCTTTTGATGACTTACGTTGGATTTTAGGAGGGAAAAAGGGAGGGTGGAGTTGTAATTTGAAAAACTTTGGTGTGAGATTTTACAAGAAGAAAATTTTAGGTTTAAATGGTAAAGTTTTTCTCTTTTTCCTTCATCTCCCACGCCATTTCTTCTTCTACTCCATAGCCGATCTCCTCCCTCTTCTTTTCTTCAATTTTGCAAGGTGTTTTAAGGTAAGAATGAATGGGTTTTGGTTTGTATACATATAAGTGAAGTTTATTGGTGATTGTAGGGTGTTTTGGTTAGAATTAGTGAGGGTTTGAAAACCCTAGATTGGGGATTCCAAAAATTTCATTTCTTTGGCTAGTTTTCTTCCTCTTTTGATCATTTCATCCTTAGATATGTTAGGTTAGGGTGTTTGGGTGGTTAGATTAAGTACTAGAAGTGAATTACACAAAAACTGGTTTTGTACAATATGTACACCGGTTCTGTTAGGTGCATTTCGAATTGGCCATATTGTTTGGTTTGATCAATTTGAGTTTCAATGGATAGTAGACGTGTAGAGGTTTACGGGTTAGGGTGGCACGTCAAAATTCGTTGAAAAATGAGAAAGTTATGGCCGTTTGAAGTTGGATGCTAGAAATTGTGCATAAAATCGGATTTTAGGGCTTTGAGGGTGAATTTGTTTTAAATGTTGTTTAGTTTTAGTTAGAAAATCCTTTAGAGTTTATTGGGCACTTACCAAGTTAAGTTTTCATTCTTTTAGGTCATCGAGCTAGTGAAGTGATAAGGCGAAGTGAGAAATTGAAAGCCGAGCAAGCAGGTAAGTAGTGGTTGCTATCCTTTCGCCTTCGGGCCTACACCATAGAATGGTAGGGTTTAATGGTTATTTGTTTTGCTTCGTGTTGTGTTGAGTTGTTGTTTTGTGTTGCATATCTTTGGAGCATGCATCATGGTTTAAAGCACGCTAGATACAAATAGTGGCATTGTGAGTGTGTAAAAGAGTAAGGCATCCTATGGGTGCAGGCAAATTTTTAAGGCATCCTATGGGTGCAGACAAATTTTTTAAAGCATCCTATGGGTGCAGGAAAATTTTTAAGGCATCCTATGGGTGCACGTAAATTTTTAAGGCATCCTATGGGTGCAGGCAAATAAGGCATCTTTCGATGCAGGCAAATAAGGCATCTAACGATACAGGTAATTCTTAAGGCATCCTATGGATGCGGGCAAACTTTAAGGCATCATGAGGATGCAGGCACCATTTAAGGCATCACGATCGATGCAGGAAAATTTTATTAGCACAACTGAGCGTTAGAAACTGCATGTGATAGGATTGATTGCATTGTGTGTTATGGCATTCATTATTCCCTACTTGCTAAGTATTAGGCTTATGTTTTGTGTTCTATGGTGTAGGTGACGAGATTTACACAGGTGAGATAGACAAGACAGCCCAGGACTAGACAACAGTCAGAGGAGTACGGGGTACGCCGGTGCAGGCTATTGTCGGTGCATCTCGGCCATCGTCTTCCGAGGCTTGTGTGGGAGTTTTGGTATTTTGTTTTGTAAATATTTTTCCTAGCTATTTTAGGACGGTTTTGAATATGGATAGTTGGTCTGTACATGTTTGGAAGTTGAAATTATTTGATTTCCGGTTTTGATTGCAGGTTTGGGTTTTTTTGAAATTTTAGGCGTTATGCCCCTCGTTTTGATTTTAAAACCAATAACGTCGGGTTCCTGTTCTCTATTTTTTTCGTTATCCATTTTAAGATAGTTTTCTAAGATTTTTACGGGACACGAGTCGACGGTGTTGGGAATGTGTGGGTAAATTTTTAGGTGATTTGGAGGTGTTTGGCTCAGAGAAAAATGGAGGATATTTGAAAAAAAGTGAAAAATGGGCATTTTTGGCCGAAAAACCCGAGGAGGCCCTATCGATCGGGCGCTGGGCGCCGATCAATCGGGCGCTGGGCGCGCGCGTAAATTTTTTTTTTTAATTTCTATTTCTACTATGTTTTGACCCGACCTTTTCCCACGTTTTTTAAACGTATTTTACGCACGTTTACCAACATTTTTTGAGAGTTCGAAAAACCCAAAAATCGAGTCAAAAATTATTTTAAACGTCGTTTTAAACGCGGGTTGAGTTAGCAAAGTAGCGCACCGAGCCGGGGTGGGTTCGGGGAGGTTACATTATCTTCTCATAATGTATGAACATGTGTTAAAAATTTCAAGCAAATTGAATATTCCTGGTATTTTTTTAAAATTAATTTATAAAGTGAATAATGTGTAATCTAGTGAGATAAAGTTTAAAATATAGACAGAGTTTTGTTTGTTTTATGGCTCTTCTATAGCCATAATTCATGCATATTCAAATTATAATTTATATCCAACAGGCAGATCCAGATAATTATAATACAAACATAAAGTAAAGTGATACCAAATGAAATGAAATACAAACTACAGTACATCAAATAATAAGAAATACAAACTATTGTACATCAAATGATATTATATTACAAACATAAAATAAAGTACATAAAATGAAATATAAACTATACTACGGGTGGGTCATCGTTATCAGAGGCCTTCAGCTAACGCGTGAATCTGTCATTTAACTGTATGTTGGATAAGTTGACCTCCTCGACACTGCTCACGAGGAAATCCATCATCTGCTCCATCATGTCCCATCATTGCTCCATCATGTCCAACCGCTGCTCCATCTTATCCAACCTCTGCTCCATGGTGTCCCACATACTAGTCTCCTGGTGGGACAATGGCGGCACGGTGGCGTCTCCATAGGAGAGTCCTGAGATGTGGAGACCCCTTGATCTTTCTTGCACATCTAAGTCTCGTCGTCTTCGACTAGACCTATCTGAATCAGATGAAGACTGTCAAATAAATCGACGGATCTCTATGCTCTCCTCTGCTCTCTACTAGGTAGCTGAATCCCAGATCGCTCGACAACCCTCTGAATCAAGGTGTTGTATGACAGGTTATTGTTGCATGTCTAACCGATCTCATGCACATGACCTAAGATCAAGTAGCCGAGGTCAAACATCCTGTTGCTGTATAGCTTCTCCATCACATAGAGACCCATGCAACTCACTAAATCTTTATGTCCATCCCAAGGTAGAATGGTGTGGGTGATCAGGTTGTGAATAACCCGAGCTTTGATGTTCAAATCCTTCGATCTCGGCTTTAGGAACCCTGCAATGTCTGAATTGCGTGAATTTGCCTCTGGAACTCTAGTCCCTCTACCGATCTGAAGAAGTCACAGTCTTGGGAAGCGTGATAGTATCTCTCCACGTCACTCCCTCATGCGGTAAATCCGAGCAACTCGTTAACAACCTCTGGAGATACGGTAATCTCGGTACCACAGATATACGTCTTCAACCACCCAATCCTCCCGGTGGAGGTCAAGTTCGCATAAAATAAACGAATAATTCTGTCGCAACTCTCTCCCCTCAGCTCGTACACCCCATGCAAGGAGATTCTGTTAAACCTTCCCATGAATAATTGAGCGGATTGACGTATCGCGCTCGAACCACTCTTCACGTGACTGGTTTCAAAATTCATTCAACAAGTAACCAATTGGCGATCGCGGCCTTTGACCTAGAGCACCTTGTGACGACAGTGCTCGGTATGTCGGGGCACCTTGTGACAATACTGCCTGGTTTGTCAGGCAACCTTGTGACGGACCTGCTTGTGACGGTGCGTTTCGTTTAAAGAGCAATTTGGGAGCCATTTGAATGGGCCCGGATTTGAGATTTTTGGGCTCGGATTCAGGGGATTTTAGGGCTCGGATTTGTTAGATAATAGTTGTAGTAAACCAACAAGGATAGAAAAATCAACAAAGTATGAGCGTGAAATGATCATATTTTGGGTTGGAATCGCGGCGACCGAGAGAAGAAATTGGTTTTCTGAAAGTGGAGGGCCGATCTATTATATACTATCGGAGATCGACCTCCCGTTGGCAGGTGAAGACCTCATGTTCTCAACTCTAATTTTGAGCACGGATGGCTGGCTCGGGAAAACGGCTCCCCATTCCACATGCGGTGCACGTGGAACAGATCCCCCGATAGAACGGGGAGCCATTCGTTTTAAATCGGCCCTCATTCTAAGCAAAAAATACGAAACATGGGGTGATCGGGAGACCGCCATAGGTTAAATAGTTAGGTATATGATAGTTGAAAGTTAGATTTTGTTAGGGTTGTTAGATTAAGGGCGTTTTCAAAACAAATCTATAGTTTAGGGGTTAAAATAATTTTTACCCCAAAAAAAAAGTCATATTTTCAACTAGGTGTGTGCAAACCAAACCGGGGTATGTATCGATTACAAATTCAACTTCTCTATCCGGTGGTAATCCGGGCAAGTCATCCATAAATACTTCAGGAAACTCCTTAACTATGGGAATATCTTGAAGTTCAACTTTGTTCTTCACCCGAATATCGATTACACTAGCTAGATAACTCTCACAACCATCTTTCAATAACCGTTGAGTCTCTAGTGAGGATATAATCGGTATTTTACTTATTTTTGGGATAGCTTGGAAAGTATACTGATCTCCATTTGGGGGTCGAAACTCAACTAATCTAGACCTACAACTTATCGTGGCATAATGTCTGGATAACCAATCCATTTATAATATAACTTCATATCCCTTCATGTCAATTACAATCAGCTCTACATATAACTTCTTATCTCCTAAGGAAACAATGTCACCCTTCACTATCTGTTCAGAATGTAAGGATTTCCCCGACGGTAACATGACACTATATGGCCTATCAGCCGATAAGTATCCTAACTTATACTTACAGACAAACAAGGTTGCTATAAATGAGTGTGTGGCTCCTGTGTCTATAAGTGTATAAGCAGAAACACTACAAATCATAATTGTACCTGATATGACCGTATGCTGCACAGCCTCTTCATCCTCCATCATAGCAAAGACTCTAGGTGCTATTCTTGCTCGATTGGGGTCTGGTGGCATGGGGCAGTCTCTGACTACATGTCCGACCTTGTCACATCTAAAACAGCGGCCAGAAAGTAACTTGCATTCACCAGGGTGGTTCTTCTGACAGGTGGGGCATAAAGGGGCCATTGGTCGCTTTCCTTTTCCTTGATCATCATTTGGATTAAAGGGTCTCTTTATGCCTTGCTGTTGTTGTTGTGGTCCCCTGTTCTGTTGCGGTTGCCATCCTTTGTTCTGACGTGGCGGCGGCTGAGCCTCTTTAGTAAACTTCCTTGATGATTCGCGCTGCGCATATGTCGATATCTCAGCCTCTTCCAGTTCCAGAGCCTTAGCTGTCACTTCAGCATAAGGTACATTATGTATTCCAGTAGTCTTTACTCTCATATACAGACTTGGTTTCAGTCCTTGAATAAATTGGTGGATCTTATCCTCATCATCTTCTATCAGTCTGGGTGCAAACCGAGATAAAGCCTCAAACTTACATATGTAGTCCGTCACAGAGCCAAACTGACGTAAACTTATGAATTTCTTCTTCTTGTTGGCCCGAACAGTCCTATTGAAGTACTTGTCAAAGAAGGCAGTCTTAAACATTTCTCAGGTCATAGCTCCAGCATTAGCGGTGCTCTGGATTGAATCCCACCAATGTCTTGCACTCAATTCCAAATGAAAGACAGCATATGTGACCTTATCCCCTTCGTCAACCTTTGCATACTTAAACATATCCTCCATCTTTCGAATCCATTCCTCAGCATAAACAGGATCCGAAACATGTCCATTAAACACCGGGGGTCGAAGCCGGTGAAAACGCTCACCACCATGATCATGAGTTGCATTAGTACTAGAATTCGCTTGTTCTTCTCTAGCAGCCATCAGCTGCTCGATCTGGCGAGATTGGTGCATGACCAACTCTGTCAACTGAGCAATGGCATCGCTATCATCATTAGCCTCTCTTTGCTGACCTCTTACCATTTTGAGATTCCTAAACAAATGTTCTTAAATACATCTTAACGTAATGACATTACTTAAAAACGTAATTACTTAGAGTTGCTGGAGTATACTCAGGTGGCAATCTGTGCTGGGAGGCAGTCTGCATAATCGATTTTAGAGCCCGATTTTGCTTTGATACCATAATTGTAACAACCCCAGTTGGAGTCGCCACGTAATTCATAACTTAACCTCTTAATCAATCGATTCTTACTTCATGCACCTTGTTCATTATTAGTATTATATATATTTTTTTTCAAACATCTCCTAAACTACATCTGTCGATAGAGTCATAGACTTGCATCAACCGATGGTCACATGCCCGCCACGCGACACATCTGTTTCTAAACATCTCTTAAATTGCATCTGCCGATAGAGCCATAGACTCGCATCGACCGATGGTAAAGCATCTACCGATAGACATGTGCAATTCACGTGTTCACTTAATACACCTTCTGATAGAAATCATCCGTCGGTAGATGCAAACTCTTAACATCTTCCGATAGAAATCATCCGTCGGTAGATGAAAACTCTTAACACCTTCCGATAGAAATCATCCGTCGGTAGATGCAAACTCTTAACATCTTCCGATAGAAATCATCCATCGGTAGATGCAGACTCTTAACAGACTTCAATCCACATTGACTCAACACTCATATGTATGAAAATTAGACACTCATCCAAACATTCTTATACGGAAGACTTAGTTAAAGTAACCCTTTCCATATCTTTAAAATCATCCCCAGACTCAGTAGTTAAACCAGACAATTACGAAGCTCAATGTTAAAATATAATCTCATTCTACTTAAACATCAGTTCATCATAAATCTTACTGACACATTATGAGCTTAATTATGGGTTATATTTGCCTGCCAGCCACAGTCTTCCACCCTGAGCACCATCCTGCAACTAGCCTTTAGACATCATCACTGAATTTGGAATCCTCACCTGCTAAATCTTCACCTACATCATAAGGTTTAAACTATAAGCCTAATGCTTAGCAAGGAATGCAATGCTAACAAGTATGCATGACTGCTCATTTTAAAAAAACAAATGCTCATGAATATTTTCTTATTCATATTCATACTCAAGGTCTTCATTCTTGTTCATCGTTCGTATTCATCGTTCATAATCATCATTCTTGCTCATCATTCATATTCATCATTCAGGTTGTGTGAATTAAGAGAGGATTTGTGCCGGTAAGGGGGGTTGATAGTGCGAGTGTACATAGTCCCTTGCGGGTCGTAATCATGGTCCTTCCTTTTGGACAGTGACATATGCCAAACCACCCCCAACCCTCGCTTAATTCACGTTGCATAAGTTTTATGTTCTTATCTTGTTCATGAGGAAAACATGCTCTTAAAACATTATCATATGCATAAAACGTTCATGATGCATGAACATGAGAACTCCTAACTCATCAAGCCACAGAATAGTGCATTTATCCGACGGGAAATCATACCATTAAGTTAAACATCAACATAAGTAACAGACAGTAGCTTAAATAACTTCTAATCATCGTATCGGTTTCTACCTAGCATCCTTGTGATGTAGGGCCCTAATAGCCGAAAATCTTACACATTCACTTACCTGGTTTCCTTAGCAACTTGAACTCCTTTCTTTGAACTTCTTCACCTAAAACATTTCACATCACAGTAGTTAAAACAAAACCCTAAAAGTTCCAATCACAAGTCATCCTAGAATCTAATAACTAAAGTCATTCCCGAATCCCCTAGTCTAGTTCTCTGTGTGCAGTCAGAAATCCAAAATCAAAACAGCTAGGTCCAACTATCGATTAATCAGAGTCAGTTATATTAAATGTCCAGAATCGATTCGGAAATGACATTACAAAAATCCAGGTTATAAATGTCGCTATTGCTACTCGGCCATTGGAGAAACCAAATTCCAACACCAAGCTGAAAAACAGAGTTTAACAACTAACTGACAACTACATTATCTAATCCATACCTTGAGCGTAGAGTATCTGAGAAATGGCAAGGGAACCGATCGTCGAAGGAAGGATTACTGGCAGGCAGAGAGCGAGAGCTCGGGAGAGGAAATCGCTGAAAAGAGAAAGTGTCGGTTACAGTGGTATCAATGAGATTGAAAAACTTTCCATCTCCTTTATATATCGATCACAGCCCACCCTAATTTCAATTTTACCACTCAACCTAGTTCACACAATTTGGAACAAATCTTGGTATTAAATTTAAATCAAAAGGTCCAAAAAAATAAGGGTGACAGTTAATTCCGTTAAGAAAATCACCTGACTGAAAATGTCGGGTGTTACATCCACCCCTCCTTAAACAAAATTTTCGTCCCCGAAAATTGATCAAACAAAGAGCTCCGGATATTTGTCCAACATATCTTGCCGTCGTTCCCATGTGGCTTCTTCAACTCCATGATTTGTCCATAAGACCTTAACTAATGGAATTTCCTTATTCCTCAGAGTTTTCACAGCAGATTCCAAAATTTGCACTGGCTTCTCTTCATACATTATTGTTGGCTCATTTTCAACATCCACTGACTTAACAACTTGTGTAGGATCCCGTATGCATTTTCTTAACATTGACACATGAAAAACATTGTGAACCTTTTCCAATGATAGGGGCAATAGCAGTCTATAAGCTGTGCTGCCGACCCTCTCCAAGACAGGGAATGGTCCAACAAATCGCGGGTTAAGTTTCCCCTTCTTGTCAAATCTTAGTACTCCTTTAAATGGTGAAATCTTTAAGAAAACTTCATCTCCAACGGCAAATTCAAGATCTCTCCTCCTTTGGTCTGCATAACTTTTCTGTCGGCTTTGTGCAGTAATCATTTTTTTCCTGATAATGGTAATCTTGTCTAACATCTGTTGCAAGATCTCTTGACCTAGGAGTTTTGCTTCACCAACCTCATCCCAGTACAAAGGTGATCTGCACTTTCTGCCATAAAGTGCTTCATAAGGTGCCATACCAATGGTGGACTTGTAACTATTATTATAGGAGAATTCCACCAAGGGTAAATATCGACTCCAAGATGTCTAGAAATCCAGCACACACGCTCTTAACATGTCTTCTAGTATCTGAATGGTACTCTCAGATTGACCATCAGTTTGAGGGTGAAAAGCAGTACTGAAGGACAATTTTGTTCCTAATGTGCCTTGCAAACTTTGCCAAAATCTCGAGGTAAATCTAGGATCACGGTCGGAGACAATGGACAAGGGAATCCCATGCAATCTGATGATTTCCTGAATGTACAGGTTAGCAAGTTGTTCCATTGTAAAAGTCATTCTTACTGGTATGAAGTGTGCTGATTTTGTCATTCTGTCAACCACAACCCAAATACTATCATGTCCTTTGATTGTCTTTGGTAATCCTACCACAAAATCCATGGCAATGTTTTCCCACTTCCATTCAGGGATCGGTAAGTGTTGAAAAGTACCTCCTGGGCGTTGGTGCTCTGCCTTAACCTGTTGGCAAACCAAACATGACTCCACATACTTGGCAATATCCCTCTTCATAATTGGCCACCAATAATGTAACTTCAAATCTCGATACATCTTGGTGCGACCAGGATGTACAGAAAAGGGAGACGAGTGAGCCTCGGTCAAGATCAACTTACGTAGTTCTTCATCATTTGGAATATACCATCGATTCCTAAACTTCAAAATACCATCGTTGGAGAGACTGAAATCAGAGGAGGCATCCTACAACTTACTTATCATACTATTATTCTCCTTTGAATCCTTCTGTGTTGCCTCTTTGATTTTATCCAAAATAGTTGGTCGAATGGTTGAGTCAGCAAGTAAAGTTGACAACTCAGGAACTATTTCCAACTCAAACTTCTGAACTTCCTTCCATAATGGTACAGACATGGTTGATACAGTGGCATGCATCGTCTTAGACATTCTGCTTAATGCATCAGCCACAGCATTGGCCTTACCCGGGTGATATTTAATTTCGAAGTCATAATCCTTAACAAACTCCAACCAACGTCTTTGTCTCATGTTTAATTCCTTTTGGGTGAAAAGGTACTTCAGGCTTTTATGGTCAGAAAACACCTCACACTGTTGACCATACAAATAGTGTCTCCAAATCTTTAAAGCAAAAACAACTGCGGCTAACTCTAAATCGTGAGTGGGGTAATTCTGTTCATAACTCTTCAGCTGCCTAGAGGCATACGCTACGACCTTTCCTTCTTGCATCAAAACACACCCCAGTCCAACTTTGGATGCATCACAGTAAACACTAAACTTTCCTTCTTCGGTTGGGATAGTCAGTAGCGGGGTTGTCGTCAACTTTAGCTTAAGTGTTTGGAAGCCTTCTTCACAAGCTTCTGTCCAAGAGTACTTGGTGTCCTTGTTAGTCGAACTTGTTAAAGGTTTAGCTATCATTGAAAATCCCTTAATAAACTTCCTATAATAACCTGCCAGACCAAGGAAACTGCGGACTTCACTGGCATTCCTTGGCTGTGGCCAGTCCTTAACTGCTTGAATTTTGGTTGGATCTACTGATATACCTTCAGCAGAGATGACATGGCCTAAGAAGTTAACCTTATCCAACCAGAACTCACACTTAGACAACTTGGCATAAAGTTGTTGCTGTTTCAGGGTTGTCAAAACTATTCTTAAGTGTTCTTCATGGTCAGCTTCAGTCCGTGAGTATATAAGAATATCATCTATGAATACAATCACAAACTTGTCCAAATATTCACGAAACACTCGGTTCATCAAATCCATAAAAGCTGCAGGTGCATTGGTTAATCTAAACGACATTACAAGGAATTCATAATGTCCATAGCGGGTCCTGAAGGCTGTCCTAGGTATACCACCCTCCTTAACCTTCAATTGGTAGTACCCCGAACGCAAGTCAATCTTTGAAAACTCTTTAGCTCCTTGTAATTGGTCAAACAAGTCGTCAATTCGGGGCAAGGGTTACTTATTCTTAATTGTCAACTTGTTCAGTTCTCGGTAATCTATGCACATTCTAAGAGAACCGTCTTTCTTCTTAACAAATAAAACAGGTGCACCCCAGGGAGAACTACTGGAGCGTATAAACCCTTTGTCTACTAATTCCTGCAGTTGGACCTTTAATTCCTTCAGCTCAACAGGTGTCATGCGGTAAGGGTTCTTGGATATAGGTAATGTCTCGGGGTATGTATCGATTACAAATTCAACTTCTCTATCCGGTGGTAATCCGGGCAAGTCATCCATAAATACTTCAGGAAACTCCTTAACTATGGGAATATCTTGAAGTTCAACTTTGTTCTTCACCCGAATATCGATTACACTAGCTAGATAACTCTCACAACCATCTTTCAATAACCGTTGAGTCTCTAGTGAGGATATAATCGGTATTTTACTTATTTTTGGGATAGCTTGGAAAGTATACTGATCTCCATTTGGGGGTCGAAACTCAACTAATCCAGACCTACAACTTATCGTGGCATAATGTCTGGATAACCAATCCATTTATAATATAACTTCATATCCCTTCATGTCAATTACAATCAGCTCTACATATAACTTCTTATCTCCTAAGGAAACAAACCCTTCACTATCTGTTCAGAATGTAAGGATTTCCCCGACGGTAACATGACACTATATGGCCTATCAGCCGATAAGTATCCTAACTTATACTTACAGACAAACAAGGTTGCTATAAATGAGTGTGTGGCTCCTGTGTCTATAAGTGTATAAGCAGAAACACCACAGATCATAATTGTACCTGATATGACCGTATGCTGCACAGCCTCTTCATCCTCCATCATAGCAAAGACTCTGGGTGCTATTCTTGCTCGATTGGGGTCTGGTGGCATGGCGCAGTCTCTGACTACATGTCCGACCTTGTCACATCTAAAACAACGGCCAGAAAGTAACTTGCATTCGCCGGGGTGGTTCTTCTGACAGGTGGGGCATAAAGGGGCCATTGGTCACTTTCCTTTTCCTTGATCATCATTTGGATTAAAGTGTCTCTTTATGCCTTGCTGTTGTTGTTGTGGTCCCCTGTTCTGTTGCGGTTGCCATCCTTTGTTCTGACGTGGCGGCGGCTGAGCCTCTTTAGTAAACTTCCTTGATGATTCGCGTTGCGCATATGTCGATATCTCAGCCTCTTCCAGTTCTAGAGCCTTAGCTGTCACTTCAGCATAAGGTACATTATGTATTCCAGTAGTCTTTACTCTCATATACAGACTTGGTTTCAGTCCTTGAATAAATTGGTGGATCTTATCCTCATCATCTTCTATCAGTCTGGGTGCAAACCGGGATAAAGCCTCAAACTTACATATGTAGTCCGTCACAGAGCCAAACTGACGTAAACTCATGAACTTCTTCTTCTTGTTGGCCCGAACAGTCCTATTGAAGTACTTGTCAAAGAAGGCAGTCTTAAACATTTCCCAGGTCATAGCTCTTGCATTAGCGGTGCTCTGGATTGAATCCCACCAATGTCTTGCACTCAATTCCAAATGAAAGACAGCATATGTGACCTTATCCCCTTCGTCAACCTTTGCATACTTAAACATATCCTCCATCTTTTGAATCCATTCCTCAGCATAAACAGGATCCGAAACATGTCCATTAAACACCGGGGGTCGAAGCCGGTGAAAATGCTCACCACCATGATCATGAGTTACATTAGTACTAGAATTCGCTTGTTTTTCTCTAGCAGCCATCAGCTGCTCGATCTGGCGAGATTTGCGCATGACCAACTCTGTCAACTGAGCAATGGCATCGCTATCATCATTAGCCTCTCTTTGCTGACCTCTTACCATTTTGAGATTCCTAAACAAATATTCGTAAATACATCTTAACATAATGACATTACTTAAAAACGTTATTACTTACAGTTGCTGGAGTATACTCAGGTGGCAATCTGTGCTGGGAGGCAGTCTGCAGAATCGATTTTAGAACCCGATTTTGCTTTGATACCATAATTGTAACAACCCCAGTTGGAGTCGCCACGTAATTCATAACTTAACCTCTTAATCAATCGATTCTTACTTCATGCACCTTGTTCATTATTAGTATTATATATATTTTTTTTTGCAAACATCTCCTAAACTACATCTGTCGATAGAGTCATAGACTCGCATCGACCGATGGTCACATGCCCGCCACGCGACACATCTGTTTCTAAACATCTCTTAAATTGCATCTGCCGATAGAGTCATAGACTCGCATCGACCGATGGTAAAGCATCTACCGGTCACTAGGCGACAAACTAGCTCTTATATCATCCGGTATTTGAAATACCTTACATCTACCGATAGACATGTGCAATTCACGTGTTCACTTAATACACCTTCCGATAGAAATCATCCGTCGGTAGATGCAAACTCTTAACATCTTCCGATAGAAATCATCCGTCGGTAGATGCAAACTCTTAACACCTTCCGATAGAAATCATCCGTCGGTAGATGAAAACTCTTAACACCTTCCGATAGAAATCATCCGTCGGTAGATGCAAACTTTTAACATCTTCCGATAGAAATCATCCATCGGTAGATGCAGACTCTTAACAGACTTCAATCCACATTGACTCAACACTCATATGTATGAAAATCAGAGACTCATCCAAACATTCTTATACGGAAGACTTAGTTAAAGTAACCCTTTCCATATCTTTAAAATCATCCCCAGACTCAGTAGTTAAACCAGACAATTACGAAGCTCAATGTTAAAATATAATATCATTCTACTTAAACATCAGTTCATCATAAATCTTACTGACACATTATGAGCTTAATTATGGGTTATATTTGCCTGCTAGCCACAGTCTTCCACTCTGAGCACCATCCTGCAACCAGCCTTTAGACATCATCACTGAATTTGGAATCCTCACCTGCTAAATCTTCACCTACATCATAAGGTTTAAAAGCCTAATGCTTAGCAAGGAATGCAATGCTAACAAGTATGCATGAATGCTCATTTTAAGAAAACAAATGCTCATGAATCTTTTCTTATTCATATTCATACTCAAGGTCTTCATTCTTGTTCATTGTTCGTATTCATCGTTCATAATCATCATTCTTGCTCATCATTCATATTCATCATTCAGGTTGTGTGAATTAAGAGAGGATTTGTGCCGGTAAGGGGGGTTGACAGTGCGAGTGTACATAGTCCCTTGCGGGTCGTAATCATGGTCCTTCCTTTTGGACAGTGACATACGCCAAACCACCCCCAACCCTCGCTTAATTCACGTTGCATAAGTTTTATGTTCTTATCTTGTTCATGAGAAAAACATGCTCTTAAAACATTATCATATGCATAAAACGTTCATGATGCATGAACATGAGAACTCCTAACTCATCAAGCCACAGAATAGTGCATTCATCTGACGGGAAATCATACCATTAAGTTAAACATCAACATAAGTAACAGACAGTAGCTTAAATAACTTCTAATCATCGTATCGATATCTACCTAGCATCTTTGTGATGTAGGGCCCTAATAGCCGAAAATCTTACACATTCACTTACCTGGTTTCCTTAGCAACTTGAACTCCTTTCTTCGAACTTCTTCACCTAAAACATTTCACATCACAGTAGTTAAAACAAAACCCTAAAAGTTCCAATCACAAGTCATCCTAGAATCTAATAACTAAAGTCATTTCCGAATCCCCTAGTCTAGTTCTCTGTGTGCAGTCAGAAATCCAAAATCAAACAGCTAGGTCCAACTATCGATTAATCAGGGTCGGTTATATTAAATGTCCAGAATCGATTCGGAAATGACATTACAAAAATCCAGGTTATAAATGTCGCTATTGCTACTCGGCCATTGGAGAAACCAAATTCCAACGCCAAGCTGAAAAACAGAGTTTAACAACTAACTGACAACTACATTGTCTAATCCATACCTTGAGCATAGAGTATCCGAGAAATGGCAAGGGAACCGATTGTCAAAGGAAGGATTACTGGCAGGCAGAGAGCGAGAGCTCGGGAGAGGAAATCGCTGAAAGGAGAAAGTGTCGGCTATAGTGGTATCGGTGAGATTTAAAAACTTTCCATCTCCTTTATATATCGATCACAGCCCACCTAATTTCAATTTTGCCACTCAACCTAGTTCACACAATTTGGAACAAATCTTGGTATTAAATTTAAATCAAAAGGTCCAAAAAAATAAGGGTGACAGTTAATTCCGTTAAGAAAATCACCTTACTGAAAATGTCGGGTGTTACATAGTTAGTTAGTTAATAGTTACATAATGTTTCTTTTTTGGGAGACTCTTCAGGCGTGACCGAGAGCAATTTATCTGTTTTCTTTGTTTGTTATGTTTTGTTTTATTAATATTTCTCTTTTGGGAGACTCTTCGGGCGTGACCGAGAGCAGTTTATCTGTTGTCTTTGTTTGTTATGTGCTGTTTTATTAATATTTCTATTTTGGGAGACTCTTCTTGCGTGATCAAGAGTAATTTATGTGTTTTATTTGTTTGTTTTGTGATGTTCAATCATGACTGAGAGCTTTAGATTAGAGCAACATGCGTAGTATTTTGATGCAGTTGTTGATTTTGATTGATTAAATTTGTTTTAGGATGGAAAGCATTAATGATAGTGTAGAGGGTCCTGCACGTAGTCAAACGAAAAGGAAATCAGAAGTTTGGAATCATTTTACGAAGATTGACAGTTCTGATAGTAGCAATCCTAGAGCAAAATGTAATCATTGCTCACAGTCATATGCATGTCATGCATCAAAGAATGAGACAACAAACTTGAAAAAACACATTCTTAATTGCAATAAATTATTGGCAAGTGTTGATAGGAAGCAAAAGACCTTAAGCTATCAGAATATGAGAGGGGGATCGAGTGTAACTTGTTTTACTCTTGAAACTTGTCAAGAATTGCTTGCAAAGATGATTATTGTTGATGAATTGTCTTTGAAATTCGTTGAAGGAAAGGGTTTTAGAACATATTCGCAATATGTTCAACCTAAGTTTTCCATACCTTCTAGAACTACCATTGGACGAGATATTATGAGTATTTATGAGAAAGAAAAATTGAAATTGAAATATTATTTTAGAAATACATCTCAACGAGTATGCTTGACTACAGATACATGGACTTCTGTTCAAAATTTAAATTACATGGTATTAACTGCTCATTACATTGATAGTGATTGGATATTGAGTAAGAGAATTATCAATTTTTGCTTGATTTCGTATCATAAAGGCGAAACGATTGGTAAAGAAATAGAAAGATGTTTGTTTGAATGGGGAATTGAAAATGTTTTGACGATTACAATTGACAATGCTTCATCGAATGAAGTTGCAATTTCGTATTTGGTCAAATGCTTTAGAAATTGGAATGAGTTAGTTTGAATGGAGAACACATGCATGTGGGATGTTTTGCACATATTTTGAATTTGATTGTGTGTGATGGTTTAAAAGATCATCAAGAGTCTATTGCAAGAGTTCGTAGAATGGTGAAATTTGTTCGATCTTCTCCTTCAAGGCTACAACAATTTAGAAATTGTGTTGAAAATGTAAAGATCACTTGCAAAAGTAATGTTCGTCTTGACGTACCTACTAGATGGAATTCTACATATTTAATGTTAGAAAGCGCCGAAAAGTATGAAAGAGCTTTTGCAAAGTTAATTGAAAGTGATAGTCATTATTTTCTTGATTTGGGTTGGGAAAGTGAAAGACCACCAACAATAGAAGACTGGACTAATATTAGAGAGCTTGTCAAGTTTTTGAAGATCTTTTACGATACAACTGTTTCCGTTTCGACCTCCTCACATGTTACCGCCAATATTTATTTTAGTGAAGTGTGTAATTTGAAAATGATTATCCATGAGCATTCTCAGTGTGATAATCCATTGTTGAGAAGAATGACTATTGACATGCAAAGAAAGTTTGACAAATATTGGAGGAATTGTGATAAATTCAACATGTTGATGTGTGTAGCAATTGTACTAGACCCTAGATATAAAATGAAGTTTTTGAAACATTGTCTCACCATGTTGTTTGATAGTGACAAGGCAAATGATTTAGTGAGACAAGTAGAAATTGTGATGGAAAGATTATATCTCCATTATAAATCTGATTTTGATACTTCAGAAGACAATTCTAGTATGATGGTTGGAATGACTTCTACCGTAACAAGACAAAGTAGTACTTCAACCCGGAATAAGGTGCATGAGATGTTTTTTAATGATCAAGATAAGGATGGCGATTCAATTAATCAGACTGAAGTTCATCAATATTTATCTGAAAGATTAACAAAGTTTTCAGATAAAATTGATATTCTAGCATGGTGGAAAGTGAATTCCTTGAAATTTCCACTATTGAGTAAAATAGCAAGGGATGTATTAATTATCCCTATTTCAACAGTTGCTTCGGAATCAGCCTTTAGTAACGGAGGACGTGTGCTCGATTCATTTCGTAGTTCTTTATCCCCAAAGACTGTTGAGGCGCTTATTTGCACTCAAAGTTGGATTTGGATGGCAAAACATCAATCTACCAACTTTAATTCTTCAGAGGCAAATATTGATGAAATTGAACAAGGTATGTACTATTTTATTTTATATCTTTGTTTTCTTTTCGTTTCATACTTCTAATTCATTTTATGTAATTGGTTTATCAATTATATTTTGTAGATTTCACATCACCTAATGGAGAAGAAGATATTCTTCCAATATTGGTGGAATAGTTGAAGGCTTGCAGCGAATATTCTGTTTGATATTTTGTTTGTTTCTCTATCGTGGTCGTTGATAACTTGATATTATTACTTTTGTTATAATATTATTTTTATTTGTTAAAAGGATTTATTGTTATTTTGACTTTACTTTTCGTTTTTTATTCTTCTAGTACA
The DNA here is from genome assembly GCA_022432975.1 of Begonia masoniana. Lineage (NCBI taxonomy): Eukaryota > Viridiplantae > Streptophyta > Magnoliopsida > Cucurbitales > Begoniaceae > Begonia > Begonia masoniana. The sequence continues at coordinate 22,235,109 of CM039511.1, forward strand.
TTTTTTTTTTATTTATATTTGACTATATATCTAATTTTTTTTATCTCCCCCAATTTAAATTTATATTATTTAAATTTTTAGAAAATAGGTTGTAATGGTTCGGTTTTGGTACGCTGAAATACCGGTTTCGGTTCGGTAAATCCGAAACCGAAACCGATCAGTTTGGTTCGGTTTATCTCCAAAATCGAACCGAAACCGGTTTTGCACACCCCTATATTCAACAATTTCTCTTTAGTCTGCTATTCCCTTTTACACCACTCCTCTCCTCTAACCGCCCTCCACGTCAGCTAGTTGGGATGTCCATCCAGTCCTCAAGTGTGTCCTCTTTCCTCTCCCTCTCGCTCCTCTTGCGACGTCTTCCCCATGTCGTATATTTTGGGTCGCAACAGACCAACGAATCACATTAAGGGAGAAAAACCCACTCTACGCCCATGGGTAGCCATGATTCCATGGCAGAGAAATTGATGTGAAAAATCCATCAATTGCAGAGGGATCAATGTTTCAGACAAAGACTAATTGAGAGTCTTCAAAAATGTAAATCGTTGAGACAGAGGTAATCATATTCATCGAATAAATCATGATTAATAAAAAAAAAGATAGCATCAAATATTTTTATGATAAAAAACGAATTAGGTTTAATATAAAAAATTTGTATGTGAGAAAGAGAGGAAACATTGAAGGAAGAGAAGAAAGGGGAAGGTGGGGTTTAGGATGAAATGCGAGATTAGACCTATTAACCCAATCTTTCTGCCTCTAGGAATTTTTCGGATATGCTCGAATAGAATTCAAGTTTTAGAAGTAATTTTTTCAATTTTTTTTTAAAAATTTTTTTTTAATTTTGTTTTTGTTTTTGTTTTTCCTTCTGGGTTTTAGTTGACAGTTGACACAACGAACAAAGAGGAGTTATTTTGTGGGTTTGCCAAGTTGTATTTTCTTAGGAATAGACCGTTCTTGTCTTCTCGATTCTTTTGGTTTAAAGAACCTTAACACGGGACTGCATCCATGGAAGTTGGAATTTTCTATAAATAAACCTCTCTCTATTTTTACGTTCTTCTTTCATATATATACTGTCTGTCCTTCTCTTTCGTCCATCCAGGCTCTCCTCTCTCTCTTTCCTGCGTAGCAGGAGGAGGTCATTGACAAAGAGGGTTCCTCTCTCTTTCTCTCTCTAAGAGATGGAGGAGAAGACAGAAGCCGTTGTTGCAGACCAGACCGCCATTGAAGCAGCTCGTCCTCCCAAAACCAAGAAGGCTGGAAATGAAGCCTCCGGCGGAGCGAAGAAGAAGAGAGGAGCAATGCATCTTCTTAGGGCTGCGATGTTTATGCTCCGCCGGCATTCCGGCAAATCGAAAGCCATTGAAGTCGGTTCGAAGGGGATGTGGAAGCAAGTGGTGGGTTCGATGCGCCCTCTCCATCTTCAAGGCAACCAATCGCCGCCACCGCCCATTCAAGAAGATACGCCATCTGCTCTAACTTTGCCCATGAACGAACATTACGAGGACGTTTTGCCGATGCCGTTTTCTCCGGGGGCTTCCAGCTCGTCATCTCACTCCGCCGACGGCATGAGCAGGTAATGTCCCTGAAAATCATGTTCTCAATCGATTAATCTTGAGAAGTCACATCAATCAAATCATAAAAAGGTAATCATAATTAAAATGATAATAGGTATGCATCGGCCGTCAATCTCCAGGAGTTGGATAGGAATGAAAGCAGTGATAATGAGCACGAGGAACATGGAGGGGACGAGATGATCGACATGAAAGCAGAGATGTTCATCGCTCAGTTCTACAAGAATATCAAACTCCAGCGATTGGATTCTATTCATCGTTACAACCAGAGGATTCAGAGGTCAATGGAATAAAAATAAATGGTTTTAGGGCTTCTCTCCATGCATGCATGGATGGATTTATGGTTTTTCCTATATTTTTGGTTATTTAATCATCATTCTCGTATGTGATTTATGATAAAAAAAAATGATGGGCATAGTGCTCAGAATTGGTCATCTGCAGAAAAGATTGCTTGTTATTATGAGTAATTTGATTGTTTTATTTTGATTTGGTCATATAGTTTTTATAGTTTTGTTTCTCTTATTGCACATTAATTTAATCTTTAATTTACACAGTTAATTTTTCACTATTTACATTATATAAACTTTGTGTTTTGAAAATATTATCATTGATACGATAGATTCTATTGTTAAATATTTCATTGTGTGATCGATTAATTAGCTCGTAATTGATAAATTATATGAATTAGTTATTCAAAAAAAAAAAAAACATGGTAATAAAGGATAGAGTTATAATTATCGAAGTTTTTTCTCCGTAACATTAAAGATTATACAGTTGTCATATATCTATTTTTTTCTGAGCTTCATAATTTAGAGTTTATTAGTTTTCTACTTTTCTTTTTCTACTATTGTCTATATTCAATTTTAAAGTTGTATTAGAGCTAGATATGTTTAATGGGCAGGTTAGCGAGCCAAGCATGACCCAATCCTATGAGGCGGGCCGAGTCGAGCCCAAAGGCTGGGCTCGCAAGCTTGCTAGGGACCGAGTCAGACGGTCCCCAAATGAGCCTGCTCGTTGGCTCGGCAGGCCAGGCTCATGAGCCAGCTAGCTCAAACAAACAGCAACGGTCATTTGCTATTCGACAGCAGTGTTTTGCTGCCTCCTGCTACCATTCTCCCAAAATTTTCCATCTTATGTGTTCAGAGTTTCATCCCAAACACATGTATACAAAGAAATCTTAGCAAAACCATAAACATTTTTCGACAATAATCGAACAAAAAACCAACTAACCTTGAAAACTCATTTCACAAACGTTGAACCTCTCCTTGAGACGAACACGTTGACACTAGATTCTTGTCAAACGGATCTCGATCGGTCGCTTGCGCCCTCCCTCTGTCTCTCATGTATGTGCGTGAAGCGGGAAAGAAGGAAAGAGAGAATAGGGAGCCATCTTCTCTCTTTTCTTTTAATAAATTTATTTGTAATATTATTTTAATTAAATTACATAAAATATAGAGCAACGGTCGCGAGCCCCAGGGCTGGGCTCGCGAGCCCGATAGGGATCAACCTAGGCGGTCCCCAAACGAGCAGGCTAGGCTCACATATCAGCCCGCCCGAACACACAGCAACGATCATTGGCTATCGGGCGGTGGCGTTCTGCTGCCTCCTGCTACCATTCTCCCAAAATTCTTCATCTTACGCATTCAGAGTTTCAACTCAAACACGTTATACAAAGAAATCCGAGCAAAACGGGGTCGACGAAATCCAAGCAAAACCCTAAACATTTTTCGGCAAAAATCTAACAAAAAACTAACTAACCTTGAAAACTCCTTTCACAAAGGTTGAACCTCTCCTCGAGACGAACACGTTGACACTAGATTCTTGCCGAACGGATCTCGATCGGCCATCGGCGCCCTCCCTCAGTCTCTCATGTATGTGCGTAAAGCGGGGAAGAAGGAAGGGGAGAATAAGGAGCCCTCTTCTTCTTTTTTTTTTTAATAAATTTATTTATAATATTATTTTAATTAAATTAATTAAATTACAGAGCAACAGTCAAATGACCATTGCCCACCCCCACCCCCTCCCCCTCCCCCTCCCCCTCCCTTTATAAATTTACTTTCCTCTCTTCATTTTTTTCACCAAATCTTATTCAATCTCTTAAATTCATTTCTCAAATAGTGTTTTCAATCAATCTCTCTCTTTTTACAATTCACTTTTTTCCTCATTCAACAAGTTATATTTCAATTTATTTGTTTTTACATAATTTTTAATTGTAGTTATACTACCTAAATTTTTTTACATTAATTTTTTTTTGAAGTTTTGTATACGTAGATTTGATCAATTCACACCACCTATAAGCTTTTGTTAGACATTGGTTTTGTGGTATCAATTTATTATTAAAAATTTAATTTTATTTATTATGGATCCTTGCAATTATAATATTGATGATAATGACATAGAAAAAATTAGAGAATTAAATCCTACATTTTCTATGAGACAATCATCTACATAAGCATCCACTTCACCTAGAAAAAGAAGACATAAAATTTCGAATGTATGAAAACATTTTGTTTTAAAAGTTGTTAAAATTGCCGAAAAAATAGAAATTAGTGTCCAATGTAAATATTGTGCTAAAAATTATGTTTATATTTCTGGTAACTCTACTTGTGATGACCCGAATGTGCACGTATGGTACGATGGTTACATGAACCAGAACCCGGATGGCGGTACGTCCGCGCAGATGAACCGGAAGGTGACAGGTCGTAAAAAGGGGGTCGTCACAATCCCACATCGCTTGGGGAAGTATGTGGAAATGAAACATATGTAAAGAGACCCTCTTAACATAGCAAGACGCGTTTTGGAGCACAATTGACAACGGATCTCATAAGAACTCCGAAGTTAAAAGTGCTTCGGCGAGAGCAATTCCAGGTTGGAACTCCGAAGTTAAAAGTGCTTCGGCGAGAGCAATTCCAGGTTGGAACTCCGAAGTTAAAAGTGCTTCGGCGAGAGCAATTCCAGGTTGGGTGACCTTCCGGGAAGTTCTCGCCAAACAAAGCCGTGAGGGGAGGATATTGGGCTGCGGCCCAATCCTCAGAGCGGACAATATCTTGCTGGGAATGAGGGTCGTTACACTACTAGCACCATTGGTAGACATTTTCAAAAATGTCACTTAAATGAGATAACACGAGATCAAACACAATCTCAATTAATTGTTAGTAGTAGTGACATTTTCACATATTCACAAAATAGAATGAGAGAAGGAATAGCACAACTTGTAGCACAATCTGAGTTGTCTTTATCATTCACCGATAGTGAAGTGTTTGGAAAATTTATGAAAGAATATACTACTTCTAGTTTTAAACGTGTCCTTAGAAGTACTACGAAAAATGATATTCTTAAAATGTTTATGGATATGAAAAATAAATTAATTACATTTTTTTTCAAAAGCTCCTTCATTGTCTATTTACATTACGTCTGGTTTATGGAATGCATATAATGTTGTTGATTATATAGTTGTAACATCTTATTTTATTGATGAATCTTGACAATTAAATAAAAAAATTTATGATTTCGTAATTGTGAATATCCTCATTTTGGCAACACCATCTATAGATTTATTATGACAATATTACAAGAATATTCTATTAAAGATATAATTTTTAGCATAACTCTTGATAATATTAGTGCTAATGATGTTGCTATTTCTCAATTTAAGAATTATTTACAATTAGATGTTACTCGTGGTTCTCTTTTTCACATGATATGAGTGTCATATTTTAAAAATCGACGTAGATAATAGGTGAAATTCAACTTATTTGATGTTGCAAAATGCTAGGTCATTTGTATCAAAGTTGTGATATTACTAATATCGTTTTTGAATTTTTAAAACTTTTTTGTGATGCTACAAATCAATATTCTGGAATTTATTATCTCAATTATAATATTATTTTTCATATTTTTTGTAGATTTAACGTGTAATTTTTCAAAATATCGACTAGTAGATGAATTTAGTAATATTTTTAATAAAATAGAAACAAAACTTAAAAAATATTGGTATAACATTTCTCTTATTTTTTATTATGGATGCATTATGGATCCAAGATTTAAATTAAAATGAGTATGTCTTATGTTTAATAGAATTTTTACAAATTTATGCATTGCATCTTTAATTACTAGTGATGACATAACAAATAGAGTTGCTAATTTATATGCTTCTTATGAAACAAAATATTCCAATGTGAATCATTATTATTCACGACTTCCACATACCGAGGGTTATCCTAGTAGTAGTAGTGGTGGTGGTGGAGGTAGTTTTAGTCGACAATATAGTATTTATGATATATGAAGTAAATTACAAACTGAAAATTATTCTACTTATTCTACAAATTAACTCAATATTTATTTTAAAGCTCGTTATCAATTTTCTCAAGATTGAAATTTTGACATTTTAGATTGGTAGAAAAAACATTCTACTACATATCATATTCTTTCTATAATGACACGTGATCTACTAACACCTCTTGTTTCTACTGTAGCATCATAATCCGCTTTTAGTGCAGGTGGACGTGTTTATGATGAACGAAGAGATCAACAACGAGATGATGAAATTTTGAAGTAATTTTTTTTCAAATTTGTAATTTTTTTTCGTTTTTGTAATTTTTTTCAAATTCAAATTTCTTTCTATATGTCAAAATATTTTTAATGATATTTATGTGATATTTTTTATTGAATAGTCTCAAATAATTTTTTTATTAATACATTCAATTTTATATGTCTTAACATAACTAATTTTTAAATTAAATAAGTAAATATCGTTGGGATATAATTATTAATACTTATTATAATTTTAAATAAAAATGTTAAAAAAACTTATATTATATTAATATAAGTTAAAAATATTTATATACACTTGGCTCGTTAGGCTCGGCTAATTAAGGCTCGCTGATCCGGCTCAACTCGTTTGACTCATGGCTTGCGAGCCGGATCGGGTTGAAATTTTTTCAGGCTGGTTCATGAGGCTCGTTAGGCTCGATAGACTAATTAGACTCGACTTGTTTAACTTGTTAGGCTCGGTGAGCCAGACTATTTCTAGCTCAGCTCGGCCGACTAATTTGTCATCTCTAATTAGAGCCTATTGCTTTGAATATTGGATTCCTCAAAGTTCGAAAAAATGAGTGAAAAAAACATTGGGTCTTCCTAAACAAAATCGATCTTGTTGATGCTCAATCCAAATGAGTTTTTAATGCACGAATAACCTTAATGAAGCAAATTATCTGGTCACAATTGATGGAAAATGCCTACTTTATAGAGAGAGAAATTATGGAGTCTTCCGGTGCTCCCAATACAATATTATTCACTTTGGGCCGGAGCCCACACAGATTTATTCTTAGAGTTAGCCCACAACACGTTGTACTTGGTAAAGAGGAGAACTCTACTTATAAACCGCTCAATTTCTACTTTCCAAAGTAATGTTGGATCATATATTCTACTGGGTATGAGCTGAGCCCTCATAACCAACTGAATCTTTGGGTCGTATTTGTCTTCACAATGTGGGCTGCAACAGTCTCTACCCTTGGGGGCTCGACTTCCATGTCGACCATACTTTCGATTAGGAATTGGCTCTGATGTCATTTTTGAAGTTTCTCAATGCTCCTAGTACAATATTATTCATTTTGGGCTGGAATTTGCACGAATTTATTCTTGAGATTAGTCCAAAATGCGTTATAATAAATAGGGAGAAAATTTTTACTTTATAAATCACTCAATTTCCTTTCTCCAAAGCAATGTGGTATTGTGTATCCCTACTAGTATGAGCTGGACCTTCACATTCAACAGAATTTTAGGTCGTTCTTACCTTCACAAGGCAGGCTCCCACTGAATATGTGACAGCCCGAGACCGAACCCGATCAAAGTCCAGGGTCGGAGCCGTCACTCCGGGATAGTCAACGGGAAACGGTGACTATTTTTTTTTAAAAAAAAACAAACAGAAAACAAACTGAACTTTTAAGAGTAAAACCCTAAAGCTTAACAGAGAAGGAAAAACATTTCCGGGATTTGGAATCAGAGCAGAGAAAAGGAAACAGTTCAAAACTAGACTACAAAATGAATGGCAGCAGGAGAAATGAAACAGTGCAATTGGCAGTACCAGGAAACAGAAAATGAAGGCGGAAGACTTAGTTTAAGAGGGGCAGCGGTGAATTCAAATAAGACAAAATTGAACAGTGATCGGTGGATCAAAATGTGAACAGGGTTCAGCGGAAGAGACTGGATAAAACTGGGCAGAAGAGGTGGTGACGTCAATCGGAAGATGGGTGACGTCAAGCGGAAGACACAGACGGTAACTGAGATCGGATGAGGAGATGACGTCAGCCGAAAGATGGATGACGTCAACCGGAAGATATAAGCATTATACTGGCGGAAGACTTGGGTGACGTCAACCGGAAGACGGGGTTTTAAACTGGGCGGTATGACTGAATTGACTGGGGCGGATGACTAGGGCATATAACTGGGCGGATGACTAAATTGACTTTGACTGGGGCGGATGACTAAATTGACTTTGACTGGGGCGGGTGACTAAGGCATATAACTGGGCGGATGACTAAATTGACTTTGACTGGGGCGGGTGACTGAATTGACGACATTTAACAGGATGACATATCAACAGAAGACATAACAACAGAAGGCATAAAGCTTCAAAATTTATTAAAAACCCGATTTCAAAACATAGTTTTAAAACAACATATTTGACAACATGACAGACAACATGACAGAGATTCGAGAAAACAAACTGCATAGATAGCTCTAAAACTCGAGACAATCCATGCACACACTAACAGAGAAAACTCAAGGCAGTCCCAGAATATTTCAAAATATATATTCAACTGTCAGACAGAAGTTTTAAAGAAAAACATCAACACAGATTTTATACCTCGTTTTGAAGATCCCAAAAGTTTTACAGAACTTGACATACACTTCAAATGTTTTAAAACCCCAAAACAACTTGTACAAAACTTGACATAACTTTACATAAAACACATTCTCACAGGAATGACATACAATTGTAACGACCCCGGCCAGGAGCCGTCACGTGTTCATATCCTTTCATTAATTGTTTGCTTGACTTTTACTATTATTACATTCACTTACTATCTCTCAACAGACTTTCACATTTTACATATATTTATTTGTTCTAAACTGGTAATAGAGACGCAGAACCATTAAGGAAGACGAACCCTCTCATGCCCGACTTCCCACGCCTCGTCGGCTCAAACTTTCACAGAGTCGAGCGACTGGACTCGGTCATCGGTTTCTTGACAATTTCGGGAAAAGAGGAAGTGCCCTCAATTCTCTTAACATAATACCACTCGGGTTTGCATGGGTTGCATGCGTTGACAACCCTCAGAAACTTAGTCGTCCGGTCATCACGTGCATTACGCGTGACTCGCTTAACATCACCCAAAAGGAGACATCTTCCGGTGGGCACGTGGGCCTCGCGTGCTAAATTAAAACATCATCCGGTCACTAAATGACAAAAACACATTTTATATCTTCCGATCGCTAAACGACAAAACACATTTTACATCTTCCGGTCGCTAAACGACAAAACACATTTTACATCTTCCGGTGACGTCATCCGGAAGACTAAACCATCATACAACTATCCTTCGGCATCTGCCGATGACGTCAGCCGGAAGACTAAACCAACAAACAACTACCCTTCGGCATCTGCCAATGACGTCAGTCGGAAGACTAAGCCATCAAACAATTAACCTTCGGCATCTGCCGATGACGTCAACCGGAAGATTGCCTCATCCAGCTTCCGTCTTACGGTAGAGAACACTAAATCATCAAAGGACTCCTTCCAACTGGAAGAAAACACAACTCATCCAAATGCATATAACGGAAGACTTAAGCAACAGATCATTTATAATCTATATAATCATTCCCTGACTCAGTGATCCACTAGACAGTTTCAAAGCTCAACGTTTTAAAATAATCTCATCCTACTTAAACTACCATATCCTTTAACATACTGTAACATAAGAGTCTTAACCAGGGGTCATAAATCGCCTCTTCAGTCCCGCACTGTCACCTTGAGCATCCTCCAGCAACCAGCCTTAAGCATCCTCTTTGAACATAACATCCTCACCTGAACCTTCTTCACCTACACCATAAGGTTTAACTATAAGCCTAATGCTTAGTAAGGAATGCATGCTGACAGATATACATGAGTACACAATTTAAAGAGACATAAGTTCATAAACCATTCATCATTCGTGTTCATCTTTATCATTTACATAACATGTATTAAGGCAGGGAACGAGGGATGAAGACAGGGGTACATAGTCATTTGCCTATCGCGGCAGTCATACATAATCATTTGCCTATCGCGGCAATCATAATACGTCACTCGGCCTCCCCCAGTGGAAGAATTCGCGAGCCATACATATCATTAACTCGGCCTCCACCAGTGGGAGATTTCGCGAGCCATACATATCATTAACTCGGCCTCCACCAGTGGGAGATTTCGTGAGCCATACATATCATTAACTCGGCCTCCACCAGTGGGAGATTTCGCGAGTCATACATATCATTAACTCGGCCTCCACCAGTGGGAGATTTCGCGAGTCATACATAACATAGTCTTTTTCCCGTTCTGCACTTAATCATGGTTACATTTACTTTTCATGTTCTCTACTTAATCATAAACGTGGACATAATGCATAGACATGAGGTTCATAGAGAAAAGTCATACCATAAGGACAAGTAGAACATCCTGTAACTTTACATTTACTTACACAACTTCTTCATATCGTGGAAATAACAAATCATAGTCAACAAGCTAACGTCTCAGTGATTTCCTAGTACCCTTGCGGTGTAGGGCCCTAGTGGCCGGAAATCTTAACACATTCACTTACCTGGATTACTTAGCAATCCGAACTTCCTCTCTTTAACTTCTTCACCTAAAACATGTACATTACAGTAGTTAAAACAAAGTCCTAGTAGTCCTAATCATAAACCATCCTAGGATCTAATAGCTAAAGTCATTCCGATTCCTCTGTTTGACACACTGCAGTCTGAAATCCGAAACTAAGTGAACAGGTTTTACCATTGATTAAATCCGAGTTGGTTACTTAAAATGCTCATAATCGATTCGGGATGACATTTCTACTCCCAGATTTTAAAAAGTCATAAACTACTCGGCCACTGCTAAAAAATCCGAACTCAGTGCCGAGCTGAAAACAGAGCTCTATTTACTAATGAATGACTACATTGTCCATTTCATACCTCGGGTGTGGATTTGCAGAGAAGAGCAAGCTCGAAACCAGCCGTCGGTAAAGGGAAGTTCTGGTAGCCGAGAGCAAGAACTTGGGAAAGAAGGAATCGCCGAGAGGGAATGTCGGCTACAGTGGCAATAAATGAGATTTAAGGTTTCCATTTCCTATTTATACTTAATCCATCAATTCTAATTACAAAACTGCCACCCAACCTAGTTTTACTCAACTTGTAATAAATTTGTCTTAACATTAAATTTAAATCATAAAGGTTGAATAAGAGGGTGACAATGAAAATGGTCAGAAAATCACCTGGCCAAAATGTCGGGTGTTACATAAAGCAAAACCAGGTTCTAAAACCGATTCTGCAGACTGCCTTCCAGCACTGACTGTCACTTGAGCACACCTCAGCAACTGTAAGTGTTTATGATTTCATGTATGTCATTAAGTTAAGTTATGCCTGTAATGATTTGTCTAGGAATCCCAAGATGGTTAGAGGTCAACAGAGAGAGACCAATGAGGATAGCAATGCTATTGCTCAGTTGACTGAGTTGGTCATGCGCCAATCTCACCAGATAGAACGACTGATGACAGCTAGAGAAGAACAAGGCAACTCCAGTACTAACGCAACTCATGATTATGGGGGTGAGCGCTTTCACCGGCTTTGACCCCCGGTGTTTAATGGGTATGTCTCAGATCCTATTCATGCTGAGGAGTGGATTCGAAAGATAGAAGACATGTTTAAGTATGCAAAGGTTGACGAGGGGAATAAGGTCACCTATGTTGTCTTTCATTTGGAGTTAAGTGCAAGGCATTGGTGGGACTCGATCCAGAGCACCGCTAATGCCGAAGCTATGACCTGGGGGATGTTCAAGACCTCCTTCTTTGACAAGTACTTCAATAGGACTGTTCGGGCCAACAAGAAGAAGGAGTTTATGAATCTACGACAAACTGGCTCTGTGACGGATTATATATGTGAATTTGATGCTTTATCACGGTTTGCTCCCCGTATGATTGAGGATGAGGAAGATAAGATTTACCAGTTTGTTCAAGGACTGAAGCCAAGTCTGTACATGAAAGTGAAGACTGCCGGGATACATAATGTACCTTATGGTGAAGTGACGGCTAAGGCCTTGGAGCTAGAAGAGGCAGAAATGACAGCATATGCACAGCGCGAACAGCCAAAGAAACTCATGAAGGACACTCAGCCGCCACCACGTCAGAACAAAGGTTGGCAGCCACGACAGAACAGGGGACCACAGCAACAACAGCATGGAATGAAGAGGCTCCTCAACCAGAATGATGACCAGGGAAAAGGAAAGAGACCTCTGGCGCCTCTGTGCCCTACATGTCAGAGGAACCACCCTGGTGAGTGCAAGCTGCTTTCTGGCCGGTGTTTCAGGTGTGATAAGACCGGACACATGGTCAGAGATTGTCCCATGCCGCCAGACCCGAACCGTGCAAGGGTTGTACCCAGAGTGTATGCGTTGATGGAAGATGTGGGAGCTGATCAACATACAGTCATATCAGGTACCATCATGATCTGCGGTTTTGCTGCTTATACACTTATTGATACAGGGGCCACACACTTGTTTATATCAACCTTGTTTGTATGCAAACATAACATAGGACCCTTACCAGCTGAAAGGTCATATAGTGTTGTGTTGCCATCAGGGAAGTCCCTACATTCAGAACAGATTGTTAAGGGTGACGTCGTGTCCTTAGGGGATAAGGATCTCTATGCGGAGTTAATTGTCATTGACATAAAGGGGTATGAGGTGATATTAGGGATGGATTGGTTATTTAGACATCATGCCACGATAAGTTGTAGATCTGGAATAGTTGATTTTAGACCCCCAAATGGTAATCATTATTCCTTCCAAGCTATTCCTAAAATAAGTAAGATACCAATTATATCCTCACTAGAAATATACCGAATGCTGAGATGTGGTTGTGAGAGCTACCTGGCTAGTGTAATAGATGACCGGGTGAAGAATAAAATTTAGCTACAGGATATTCCTATAGTCCGAGAGTTTCCCGAGGCATTCTTAGATGATTTACCGGGTATACCACCCGATAGAGAAATAGAGTTTGTAATTGATACATACCCCGAGGCATCACCTGTATCTGAGAATCCCTACCGTATGGCACCTGTTGAGTTGAAAGAATTGAAGGTTCAACTGCAGGAATTGGTTGACAAGGGATTTATTCGCCCCAGCAGTTCTCCTTGGGGTGCACCAGTCTTATTTGTAAGGAAGAAGGATGGTTCTCTTAGAATGTGCATAGACTACAGGGAACTAAATAAGTTGACAATCAAGAATAGGTACCCCTTACCCAGGATTGACGATTTGTTTGACCAATTGCAAGGAGCTAAGGTATTTTCAAAGATAGATTTACGTTCGGGTTATTACCAACTGAAGGTTAAAGAAGGAGATATACCAAAGACAGCCTTCAAAACCCGCTATGGACATTATGAATTCTTAGTCATGTCGTTTGGATTGACAAACGCCCCTGCCGCTTTTATGGATCTAATGAACCGTGTGTTTCGTGAGTATTTGGATAAGTTTGTGATTGTATTCATAGATGATATCTTGATATACTCCCGAACTGTGGCTGACCATGAAGAACATTTGAAAGTAGTTTTGACGACATTGAAGGAGCATCAACTTTACGCCAAGCTGTCTAAGTGTGAGTTTTGGTTAGATAAGGTTAATTTCCTTGGCCATGTAGTTTCTGCTAATGGCATATCTGTGGACCCGACCAAAATTTAGGCAGTAAAGGATTGGCCTCAACCTAAAAATGCCAGCGAAGTCCGCAGCTTCCTTGGATTGGCAGGCTATTACAGGAAGTTCATCAAGGGATTTTCCATGATAGCTAAACCCCTGACAGGTTTAACAAAGAAGGACATTAAGTATTCTTGGACTGAAGCCTGTGAAGACAGCTTCCAGACGTTAAAACTGAAGTTAACAACAGCCCCTGTATTGACCCTCCCAACCGAAGAAGGAAAATTTAGTGTTTACTGTGATGCGTCTAAAGTTGGTTTAGGTTGTGTTTTGATGCAAGAGGGTAAAGTTATATCGTATGCGTCCAGGCAGCTAAAAAGTTACGAGCAAAATTACCCCACTCATGATCTAGAATTAGCTGCTGTTGTTTTTGCCTTGAAGATTTGGAGACACTATTTATATGGACAGCATTGTGAGGTGTTTTCTGACCATAAAAGTCTAAAGTACCTCTTCACACAGAAGGAATTGAACATGAGACAGAGACGTTGGTTGGAATTTGTCAAGGACTACGATTTTGAGATCAAGTATCACCCCGGGAAGGCTAACTCTGTAGCTGATGCGTTGAGTAGGATGTCAACAACAATGCAGCCCGTGGTTTCAACCATGTCTATACCCTTAAGAACAGAAGTTCAGAAATTTGACTTGGAGATAGTTCCAGAGTTATCAGTCTTGCTCGCTGAGTTAACTATTCAACCAACAATTTTGGAAAAGATCAAGGATGCACAACAGAAGAATTCAGTGGAAAATATCAGCATGATGGATAAGTTGAAGGACACCACCTCCGAGTTCAGTCTCTCCAAGGATGGGATCCTGAGGTTTAGAAATCGGTGGTGCATTCCTAATGATGTGGAATTGCGTAAGTTGATCTTGGCTGAGGCGCACTCCTCTTCCTTTTCTGTACATCCTGGCTGCACCAAGATGTACCGAGACCTGAAGTTATAGTACTGGTGGCCTAACCTAAAAAGGGATGTTGCTAAGTATGTAGAGTCCTGTTTAGTATGCCAACAAGTCAAAGCCGAGCACCAACGTCCAGGAGGTACTCTTCAGCCGTTGCCTATTCCCGAATGGAAGTGGGAACACATAGCTATGGATTTCGTTGTAGGACTACCTAAGACGACAAAAGGACATGATTGTATTTGGGTTGTGGTGGATAGACTGACGAAATCAGCCCATTTCTTACCTGTAAGGACCACCTATGCGATGGACCAATTTGCTGATCTTTATGTTCAGGAAATTATTAGGTTGCATGGAATCCCTGTATCCATTGTCTCTGACCGTGATCCCAGGTTTACCTCTCGATTCTGGAAAAGTTTGCAAGGCACATTAGGTACAAAGTTATCTTTCAGCACAGCTTTTCACCCACAGACCGATGGCCAATCAGAAAGGACGATTCAAATACTCGAAGATATGTTGAGAGCATGTGTACTTGACTTTCAGACAACTTGGAGCAGACAATTACCTCTGGTTGAGTTCTCCTACAATAACAGTTATCAGTCCACCATTGGTATGGCACCATATGAAGCAATATACGGTAGGAAATGTAGGTCACCCCTTTACTGGGACGAGGTTGGTGAAACAAAACTTCTTGGACCTGATATTCTGCAGCAAATGTCGGATAAGATTGCCACTATTCAGAAAAGAATGATGACTGCACAAAGCCGGCAGAAGTGTTATGCAGATCAAAGGAGAAGGGAACTCGAGTTTTCAGTAGGAGATGAAGTATTCTTAAAGGTGTCACCATTTAGAGGAGTCTTAAGATTTGGCAAGAAGGGAAAACTTAATCCTAGATTTATTGGACCCTTCCCTGTCTTGGCAAAAATCGGGAGTACGGCTTACAGACTGCAACTGCCCCCATCGTTGGATAAAGTTCATAATGTCTTCCATGTGTCAATGTTAAGGAAGTGCATGCGTGACCCGATGCAGGTCATCCAGCCATCGGATATCGATTTAGAGCCGACACTGGAATATGAGGAGAAACCGATACAGATATTGGAATATGCAGTCAAGACTCTAAGGAACAAAGAGATCCCATTGGTGAAAGTTTTATGGACAAATCACGGCATTGAAGAAGCCACATGGGAAGGACAGCAGGAGATGTTGGACAAATATCCAGAGTTATTTGCTTGAGCAATTTTCGAGACGAAAATTTTGTTTAAGGAGGGGTGGATGTAACACCCGACATTTCGACCAGGTGATTTTCTGACCATTTTCGTTGTCACCCTCTTATTCAACCTTTATGATTTAAATTTAATGTTAAGACAAATTTATTACAAGTTGAGTAAAACTAGGTTGGGTGGCAGTTTTGTAATTAGAATTGATGGATTAAGTATAAATAGGAAATGGAAACCTTAAATCTCATTTATTGCCACTGTAGCCGACATTCCCTCTCGGCGATTCCTTCTTTCCCAAGTTCTTGCTCTCGGCTACCAGAACTTCCCTTTACCGACGGCTGGTTTCGAGCTTGCTCTTCTCTGCAAATCCACACCCGAGGTATGAAATGGACAATGTAGTCATTCATTAGTAAATAGAGCTCTGTTTTCAGCTCGGCACTGAGTTCGGATTTTTTAGCAATGGCCGAGTAGTTTATGACTTTTTAAAATCTGGGAGTAGAAATGTCATCCCGAATCGATTCTGAGCATTTTAAGTAACCAACTCGGATTTAATCAATGGTAAAATCTGTCCACTTAGTTTCGGATTTCAGACTGCAGTGTGTCAAACAGAGGAATCGGAATGACTTTAGCTATTAGATCCTAGGATGGTTTATGATTAGGACTACTAGGACTTTGTTTTAACTACTGTAATGTACATGTTTTAGGTGAAGAAGTTAAAGAGAGGAAGTTCGGATTGCTAAGGAATCCAGGTAAGTGAATGTGTTAAGATTTTCGGCCACTAGGGCCCTACACCGCAAGGGTACTTGGAAATCACTGAGACGTTAGCTTGTTGACTATGATTTGTTATTTCCACGATATGAAGAAGTTGTGTAAGTAAATGTAAAGTTACAGGATGTTCTACTTGTCCTTATGGTATGACTTTTCTCTATGAACCTCATGTCTATGCATTATGTCCACGTTTATGATTAAGTAGAGAACATGAAAAGTAAATGTAACCATGATTAAGTGCAGAATGGGGAAAAGACTATGTTATGTATGACTCGCGAAATCTCCCACTGGTGGAGGCCGAGTTAATGATATGTATGGCTCGCGAAATCTCCCACTGGTGGAGGCCGAGTTAATGATATGTATGGCTCGCGAAATCTCCCACTGGTGGAGGCCGAGTTAATGATATGTATGGCTCGCGAATTCTTCCACTGGGGGAGGCCGAGTGACTTATTATGATTGCCGCGATAGGCAAATGATTATGTATGACTGCCGCGATAGGCAAATGACTATGTACCCCTGTCTTCCTCCCTCGTTCCCTGCCTTAATACATGTTATGTAAATGATAAAGATGAACACGAATGATGAATGGTTTATGAACTTATGTCTCTTTAAATTGTGTACTCATGTATATCTGTCAGCATGCATTCCTTACTAAGCATTAGGCTTATAGTTAAACCTTATGGTGTAGGTGAAGAAGGTTCAGGTGAGGATGTTATGCTCAAAGAGGATGCTTAAGGCTGGTTGCTGGAGGATGCTCAAGGTGACAGTGCGGGACTGGAGAGGCGATTTATGACCCCTGGTTAAGACTCTTATGTTACAGTATGTTAAAGGATATGGTAGTTTAAGTAGGATGAGATTATTTTAAAACGTTGAGCTTTGAAACTGTCTAGTGGATCACTGAGTCAGGGAATGATTATATAGATTATAAATGATCTGTTGCTTAAGTCTTCCGTTATATGCATTTGGATGAGTTGTGTTTTCTTCCAGTTGGAAGGAGTCCTTTGATGATTTAGTGTTCTCTACCGTAAGACGGAAGCTGGATGAGGCAATCTTCCGGTTGACGTCATCGGCAGATGCCGAAGGTTAATTGTTTGATGGCTTAGTCTTCCGGCTGACGTCATCGGCAGATGCCGAAGGGTAGTTGTTTGTTGGTTTAGTCTTCCGGCTGACGTCATCGGCAGATGCCGAAGGATAGTTGTATGATGGTTTAGTCTTCCGGATAACGTCACCGGAAGATGTAAAATGTGTTTTGTCGTTTAGCGACCGGAAGATGTAAAATGTGTTTTGTCATTTAGCGACCGGAAGATATAAAATGTGTTTTTGTCATTTAGTGACCGGAAGATGTTTTAATTTAGCACGCGAGGCCCACGTGCCCACCGGAAGATGTCTCCTTTTAGGTGATGTTAAGCGAGTCACGCGTAATGCACGTGATGACCGGACGACTAAGTTTCTGAGGGTTGTCAACGCATGCAACCCATGCAAACCCGAGTGGTATTATGTTAAGAGAATTGAGGGCACTTCCTCTTTTCCCGAAATTGTCAAGAAACCGATGACCGAGTCCAGTCGCTCGACTCTGTGAAAGTTTGAGCCGACGAGGCGTGGGAAGTCGGGCATGAGAGGGTTCGTCTTCCTTAATGGTTCTGCGTCTCTATTACCAGTTTAGAACAAATAAATATATGTAAAATGTGAAAGTCTGTTGAGAGATAGTAAGTGAATGTAATAATAGTAAAAGTCAAGCAAACGATTAATGAAAGGATATGAACATGTGACGGCTCCTGGCCGGGGTCGTTACAGTCTGACTGCAGCAACCATCCCGTGAGCTCCTCCCGCCAACTACATCAACTCATCAGTTTGAGGCTCAAGCTCCTCATCTGGAGGATCCGTACCTACAACAGGGAGTTCATCTATGAGCCTAGAGCTCAGTAAGAACATACAATGCAGAGTGATGAACGTGCTATGCATGAATCTTTTTCAAATACATGAACATTACATTACATTTCACTGGACAGGAAGGTATAAGTGGGAAGAGGAGCTGGCGCAACAGGAGTACATGCCACAACAGGACATAACAGGAGTACATGACAGGATGTCAGTCCTCGTCCACACTTAACCATACATTACATTACAGGTTTTATCTTACTTAACTTCAAACCGTGTGCAGAAAACCTTTTCATGACTTTCAGAGAAAAACGTGTATGCATGAACATTTATAGACAGAAAACAGAATAATAAGCAGAATATAAAACAGAACACACTTAACCTAGAACATAACCTTGGCCTAACTACCCAACAGAAATCTCGACAACATAAAACCTAGTACCTCCGTATTGTAGGGCCTTAAGGACCAAACCTATACGTATGAACTTACCTGTTTTCCTCGATGCAGACAGCTGGAAAGTCTCGGAACTGCTCGAACCTGTTTGCTGCAATGTAGTGAAATTAAACAAGCTGCAAATGCTAACAAATAACTTGTAGAATATGCAGCAAGCTCATTTCAACTTTTTAGGAAAACACACTAACGTATTTTCGTCCAAAACAGTGGGTTTTCACAGAAACAATAATCCTAAACCTCAGTGAAAACCCGCATTAAACTTGTCCAAAATCGATAACCTTAGTAGATGATTACCTTTGCTGAAGAGACAGAAAGAAATCAAGAAAAGGATTGAGGTTAAAATCGTTGCTGGTCGCCTGGAAAAGAGAAAACAGAAAGGGGAGGTAGAAGTGGGCTTCACGTAGGAGGAAGAAAAGACATATCTTCTTCAACAAGTTGCCACTTGGCACTCATCCATTGGTTTGCTTCCACCTACCTTAATTACTTCCACATTTACCCTTCCATTAGCTTTTAACCTAATTGACTTGTTTTGATTACACTTAGGTTGGTTTTCCCTTAAACATTCCATCATTTCAACTAAAACATACATTGTATTAATATAATATTAATCGTGATTAAATGACCTGAGAAAACTATTACATGGCAAAAATGCCGGGTGTTACATTCCACCCACCTTAACAGAAATTTTGTCCTCAAAATTTGTCTAAGGAAAGAGGTCCGGATATTGGGCTCTAACATCCGCTTGTCTTTCCCATGTAGCCTCCTCCACATTGTGATTAAGCCATAAAACTTTCACCAACGGGACCACTTTGTTGCGCAACACTTTTAGTGAAGTATCCAATATCTGTATGGGCCTTTCTTCATATGTCAGCGTCGGCATGATATCAAAGTCCACATGTTCCACTATTTGGGTTGGATCTCGTACGCACTTTCTCAGCATCGAAACATGGAAGACATTATGAACTCCATCCATAGACGCTGGCAACTATAGTCTGTACGCCACGCTTCCCACACGCTTCAAGATGGGAAAAGGCCCAATGAACCGTGGGCTGAGCTTTCCTTTCTTACAGAACCTCATTACGCCTTTGAAAGGCGACACCTTCAGGAATACTTCGTCACCTTCAGCAAACTCCAAGTCTCTCCGTCTCGGATCTGCATAACTTTTCTGTCGACTCATAGCAGTGTTGATTCGTTGTTTGATAACAGCAATCACCTCAGACATCTGCTGTAATATCTCAGGGCCGACAAGTCTGGACTCTCCAACTTCATCCCAACATAACGGAGATCTACATTTTCTGCCATAGAGGGCTTCATATGGAGCCATGCCGATAGTAGCCTGGTAGCTGTTATTATAAGCGAATTCAATTAACGACAAATATCTACTCCAAGGAGCATGAAGTTCCAACACGCACGACCTTAACATGTCCTCCAATATCTGAATTGTTCTCTCAGATTGTCCATCTGTCTGTGGGTGAAACGCCGTGCTGAAATCTAGCCTTGTACCCAAGGAGCTTTACAAACCTTTCCAAAACCTGGAAGTGAATCTAGGATCCCGGTCCGAAATAATTGACACCGGAATACCATGCAACTTGACAATCTCACCAACGTATAACTCTGCATACTGGTCCATAGAGAATGTCGTCTTCACAGGTAGAAAGTGGGCCAACTTCGTCAATCTGTCCACTATGACCCATATACTATTGTGGCCTTTGGCTGTTCTTGGAAGGCCAACGACAAAGTCCATCGTAATATTCTCCCATTTCCATTCGGGAATCGGGAGAGGCTGAAGCGTCCCAGCTGGTCGTTGATGTTCAGCCTTGACTTGTTGACATATCATGCAAGACTCCACAAATTTGGCCACTTCATTCTTCATATTCGGCCACCAGAAGTGAAGTTTTAAGTCTTGATACATCTTCGTGCTTCCAGGATGCACAGAGAAAGAAGACGAATGGGCTTCCGATAAGATGTGCTTCCGTAGTCCTTCGTCTTTCAGAACATACCATCTGTTTTTGAACTTCAAAATTCCATCTCCCGAATAGCTGAACTCTGAAGATGTCGTAGGTATCTTGCTTACTATATCGGCCATCTCCTTTGAATTAGTCTTCTGGGCCTCCTTAATTCGGTCCAGAACGGTTGGCCGCAACGTTAGATTTGCCAGTACGGCCGATAATTTAGAAACTACCTCTAGTTCAAACCTCTGAATTTCTGTCCTCAAAGGCAATGAGATGGTAGTCAAGGCCGGTTGCATAGTAGACGGCATCCTACTTAACGCATCGGCTACCACATTGGCTTTCCCCGGGTGGTATTTAATCTCAACATCGTAATCTTTCACAAATTCTAACCACCGCCTCTGTCTCATATTCAACTCCTTCTGAGTAAAGAGGTACCTCAAACTCTTGTGGTCAGAAAACACCTCACATGACTGTCCATATAGGTGGTGTCTCCATACCTTCAGCGCAAATACAACTGCCGCTAACTCAAGGTCATGAGTAGGGTAGTTTTCTTCATGGCTCTTCAATTGTCTAGACGCGTATGCTACCACTTTCCCTTCTTGCATCAATACGCATCCCAAGTCAATTTTTGACGCATCACAATATACGCTGAACTTGCCGTCTTCAACTGGCAATACTAACAGAGGAGCAGTGGTTAATTTCTGCTTAAGTGTCTGGAAGCTTACCTCACATGCTTCAGACCACCTGAACTTGATGTCCTTCCTTGTTAAGCTGGTCATAGGCTTTGCTATCACAGAAAATCCCTTGATGAATTTCCTGTAATAACCAGCTAGTCCGATAAAGCTTCGTACTTCGCTGGCATTCCTTGGTCTTGGCCAATCTTTTACGGACTCAATCTTGGCCGGGTCCACAGATACTCCTTCAGCAGACACCACGTGGCCTAGGAAATTAATCTTGGTCAACCAGAATTCGCACTTCGACAGCTTGGCGTACAATCGATGTTGTTTTAAAGTTGACAGCACAACAGTCAAGTGCTCTTCATGCTCGGCCTCACTCCTGGAATAAACCAGGATGTCGTCGATGAAAACAATCACAAACTTATCCAATACATCATGGAATATCCTGTTCATCAGATCCATAAACGCCGCCGGAGCATTTGTTAACCCGAACGACATCACCAAGAACTCGTAATGCCCGTACCGGGTCCTGAAGGCGGTCTTTGGAATATCATCTGCTCTAACCTTCAACTGGTAATAACCGGAGCGCAAGTCAATCTTAGAAAATACCCGAGCTCCTTGTAGCTGGTCAAATAAATCATCAATTCTCGGCAACGGGTACTTATTCTTGATAGTCAACTTGTTCAACTCACGATAGTCAATACACATCCGTAGGGACCCATCCTTCTTCTTGACGAACAAGACGGGAGCGCCCCACGGAGAGAAACTAGGGCGCACAAAGCCCTTGTCCACCAACTCCTTTAGCTGAGTCTTTAACTCCCTCAGTTCAATTGGCGCCATACGATAAGGATTCTTCGATACCGGTTCAGCGCCAGGATATACATCGATTTCGATCTCGATCTCACGATCAGGTGGCAATCCTGGTAAGTCATCCAGGAAGACCTCTGAGAAGTCTCGAACTACAGGAATATTTTGAAGTTCCACCTCACCTTGTCTTTGAACATCTACTACGTGGGCAAGGAATCCGACACATCCTGACCTCATCAGCTATTGAGCTTTCAAGGTGGATATAACAGTCATACTATGTTTATTTGGTATTGCCTGATAGGAGAACTCTACTTCGTTCGGGCGCTTAAACGACACTAGCCCGGACCTATAGTTGATGGCGGCATGATGTCTAAACAGCCAGTCCATCCCCAGAATGACATCGTACCCTTTCATACCAATAACGATGAGGTTGGCGTACAACTTCTGGTCTCCTACTGACACTAAATCACCCCGTATGACCCGCTCGGAGTGCATAAACTCTCCGGACGGTAGCATAATGCTGTAGGGCTGATCAGCCAACGTACAACTAACCTTCTGTCTAACTACGAAGTCCCCCGACACAAATGAATGTGTGGCCCCAGTATCCCACAAGGTATAAGCAGGTACATCACACACCAAAATTGTACCTGTGATTGCTGTGTGCAGATCAGCATCATCAACATCTTCCATCATTGCAAAAACTCTGGGTACGGCTTGACCTGTTCTGGTGTCGGGCATTGGGCAATCTCGCACAAGATGGCCTACTTTGCCACATCGGAAACATTGGCCAGTGTAGAGCCTACATTCTCCCGTATGATTTCTCTAGCAACGTGGGCATACAGGAAGCTGGGGAGCTCCCATAGGTCTTTTCCCTTTGTCCTGATAAATGGCAACTTCATTTGGTCTTTTGACACCTCTGTTCTGTTGCTGCCGTGGTTGTCCAAACTGTCCCTTTTGTCGTTGTTGTTGCTGCTGAGGGGCATCCTGCATGATTCTCTTTGATGTATATCTTTGAGACTTTGCCTCTAAGGCTTCCAACTGATAAGCCTTAGCTACCACCTTTGTGTATGGGGCCTCGTCAAATCCCCCGTATGTAATCCCTCGTAAGAGATCCATCTTCAAACCATGGATAAATTGATGCACCTTATTTTCATCGGTGGCCACTAGGTGAGGTGCATAACGGGATAGTGAATCGAATTTCTGAACATACTCAGCCACCGTTCCAAATTGTCGCAGTCGAGAGAATTCTAACAACTTCTCCTTCCTCATACTGCGGTCGAAGTATTTCTTGTAGAAGAGTGTTTTAAATCCCTCCCAACTTAATGCCACAGTTGTTGACTGCACTGTGTCCCACCAAAATCCAGCACTCTTGGTGAGATTAAATGAGGCACACATCACTTTCTTGTTTTCCTCCACTTCTGCATAATTCAGCATACGTTCAATCTACCGAATCCATTCTTCGGCGTGAGTAGGATCTGTTGATAACCCATCGAACATAGGCGGTTAGAGACGCCGGAATCTCTCTCCACTAGTGTCACGTGGAGCATTCGCATGGTTATTGTTGTTTCCATTGCCCTCCCTCGCAATCAAACGCTCGATCATGCGAGATTGAGTGCCGGCCAACTCGGTTAGACGGTCGAGGGCGTCGCCTCTGTCGTTTGCATCACCTTGATTTCCTCTCACCATTCTAGAAAAATCCTATACGAAATAATGAACTTAACTTAATAAACAAAACAAGTACAGTGACTTAAACACTTACAGTTGGTGAAGCGACCTCACGTGGCGGATTGCGCAGTCAGACATTTCACAGAATCGGTTTTAAAACCTTATCTCTCTGATACCATTACTGTGACAGCCCGAGACCGAACCCGATCGGAGTCCGGGGTCGGAGCCGTTACTCCGGGACAGTCAACGGGAAACGGTGACTATTTTTTAAAAAAAAAACAAACAGAAAACAAACTGAACTTTTAAGAGTAAAACCCTAAAGCTTAATAGAGAAGGAAAAACATTTCCGGGATTTGGAATCAGAGCAGAGAAAAGGAAACAATTCAAAACTAGACTACAAAATGAATGGCAGCAGGAGAAATGAAACAGTGCAATTGGCAGTACCAGGAAACAGAAAATGAAGGCGGAAGACTTAGTTTAAGAGGGGCAACGGTGAATTCAAATAAGACAAAATTGAACAGTGACCGGTGGATCAAAATGTGAACAGGGTTCAGTGGAAGAGACTGGATAAAACTGGGCAGAAGAGGTGGTGACGTCAACCGGAAGATGGGTGACGTCAAGCGGAAGACACAGACGGTAACTGAGATCGGATGAGGAGATGACGTCAGCCGGAAGATGGATGACGTCAACCGGAAGATATAAGCATTATACTGGCGGAAGACTTGGGTGACGTCAACCGGAAGACGAGGTTTTAAACTGGGCGGATGACTGAATTGACTGGGGCGGATGACTAAATTGACTTTGACTGGGGCGGATGACTAGGGCATATAACTGGGCGGATGACTAAATTGACTTTGACTGGGGCGGATGACTAAATTGACTTTGACTGGGGCGGGTGACTAAGGCATATAACTGGGCGGATGACTAAATTGACTTTGACTGGGGCACTTGACTGGGGCGGGTGACTGAATTGACGACATTTAACAGGATGACATAGCAACAGAAGACATAACAACAGAAGGCATAAAACTTCAAAATTTATTAAAAATCCGATTTCAAAACATAGTTTTAAAACAACATATTTGACAACATGACAGACAACACGACAGAGATTCGAGAAAACAAACTGCATAGATAGCTCTAAAACTCGAGACAATCCATGCACACACTAACAGAGAAAACTCAAGGCAGTCCTAGAATATTTCAAAATATATATTCAACTGTCAGACAGAAGTTTTAAAGAAAAACATCAACACAGATTTTATACCTCGTTTTGAAGATCCCAAAAGTTTTACAGAACTTGACATACACTTCAAATATTTTAAAACCCCAAAACAACTTGTACAAAACATGACATAACTTTACATAAAACACATTCTCACAGGAATGACATTTGTCTGATTGCAGCAACCATCCCGTGAGCTCCTCCCGCCAACTACATCAACTCATCAGTTTGAGGCTCAAGCTCCTCATCTGGAGGATCCGTACCTACAACAGGGAGTTCATCTATGAGCCTAGAGCTCAGTAAGAACATACAATGCAGAGTGATGAACGTGCTATGCATGAATCTTTTTCAAATACATGAACATTACATTACATTTCACTGGACAGGAAGGTATAAGTGGGAAGAGGAGCTGGCGCAACAGGAGTACATGCCACAACAGGACATAACAGGAGTACATGACAGGATGCCAGTCCTCGTCCACACTTAACCATACATTACATTACAGGTTTTATCTTACTTAACTTCAAACCGTGTGCAGAAAACCTTTTCATGACTTTCAGAGAAAAACGTGTATGCATGAACATTTATAGACAGGCAACAGAATAATAAGCAGAATATAAAACAGAACACACTTAACCTAGAACATAACCTTGGCCTAACTACCCAACAGAAATCCCGACAACATAAAACCTAGTACCTCCGTATTGTAGGGCCTTAAGGGCCAAACCTATACGTATGAACTTACCTGTTTTCCTCGATGCAGATAGCTGGAAAGTCTCGGAACTGCTCGAACCTGTTTGCTGCAATGTAGTGAAATTAAACAAGCTGCAAATGCTAACAAATAACTTGTAGAATATGCAGCAAGCTCATTTCAACTTTTTAGGAAAACACACTAACGTATTTTCGTCCAAAACAGTGGGTTTTCACAGAAACAATAATCCTAAACCTCAGTGAAAACCCGCATTAAACTTGTCCAAAATCGATAACCTTAGTAGATGATTACCTTTGCTGAAGAGACAGAAAGAAATCAAGAAAAGGATTGAGGTTAAAATCGTTGCTGGTCGCCTGGAAAAGAGAAAACAGAAAGGGGAGGTAGAAGTGGGCTTCACGTAGGAGGAAGAGAAGACATATCTTCTTCAACAAGTTGCCACTTGGCACTCATCCATTGGTTTGCTTCCACCTACCTTAATTACTTCCACATTTACCCTTCCATTAGCTTTTAACCTAATTGACTTGTTTTGATTACACTTAGGTTGGTTTTCCCTTAAACATTCCATCATTTCAACTAAAACATACATTGTATTAATATAATATTAATCGCGATTAAATGACCTGGGAAAACTATTACATGGCAAAAATGCCGGATGTTACAGAATAAGCCCTAGTTTTCGAGACTTCTCAAGTTGCTCCTGCAATTGCTATGATATGTAAAATTATTTTAAGAAAAACAGGAGATGTGTTGTCACCATAAGCATAAAATTAATCATCCACCTCCGAGATTCCGTAAGATTGATTGATTGTTTTGGAGGCAATATTCACATGTGGCTGCATCACCATTACATTTTCAGGCGTTTCTCCAATGAAATTAGCATAAAACTCTCTTACTTGGACAATGATGGCCTCTT
Organism: Begonia masoniana; assembly: GCA_022432975.1. Lineage (NCBI taxonomy): Eukaryota > Viridiplantae > Streptophyta > Magnoliopsida > Cucurbitales > Begoniaceae > Begonia > Begonia masoniana. The sequence goes on from CM039511.1 coordinate 22,261,837, forward strand.
CTGGTTGAGCATAGAATTTCACCCAACCTAATTGTTGAATTGTTACCGAGAAATATTCCAGATATCTCTTCAGTTTGATTATTTATTATTTTTAAATAATGTACTCGACATTTTATTCTTGCTCTAATGCTGCAACATTCAATGCAACAGGTGTTTTGTTTTTACAATCAACCTGACATAAAAAAGATATAAAAAGTTAAGTTGCCTCCCTTGAGCACTTATTTTAACGTCGACAACCTTACTTTTTTTAAAATCTTCATGAAACACCATCCATTATGATTGACATTGGAATATATTGATGCGAATAATACGATGCAAGCGCACGTGTGGCAAAAGTAATAAAGTGTATAAATACAAGTTGAACCTAAAAGGACTATTTTTGCTAATTATTAACCAAATTTAATTCTAATTTAAGATGAATAATGAGACTTCGATGCTTTTGATTAAAATAAAAGAAGAGAACTTAATTAAATAACAGAAAGAAAAAAAAATTCTAGAGCTTGTGATTTCACCTAAATTAATCATATTTAATATTTCTAATTCAATTTGTTAATATCTATTTCTATGTGTTTATGACAATTTCGCAAGTATATTTATCAATCTCTCTTCAGTAATGACAAACTTATCCAATTAACAGATTATTACCTCTGGGTCTCTAACCCTAGCAATTAATTGAATACATTACGAACAAGAAATCAAAAGACCACATGAACGTCTTAGCTATCTCTAGTTTAAAATCCTTTTCATGGTGAACTATTCAATTGGACAATTATTTTTTCACCTCTCGGTCTCAAAATAATCCTACGATCATGCTATTGTTGATTAGGAAATTGCAAGCAAATAGAATAGTAATAGTTTACTCAATACATAATAGGAATAGAATATCAATAAACTGAATTAAAGGAAATACTAAACAATCATAGTTCGGCTACGTCTTAACCCTTGAAAAAAATTTAGTTCATGTTAAAATAATGAAAAACGACAAAATAATGAAGGTCACAGTTTTAGAAGAGAAAGAGAAAGAAGAAGAAACTATGCTCTTTGATTCGAAATCTTCTTCCTGATCCCAGCCCCCGTCTTTGATTTATAACTTAATTCTGGGAACAATCTACGTCCCTATGATCAACGGCTGGGATTATTTCGATTAAAATCTCAAAATCGGATTTTTTTTTTAATTCGCAACTGCCGACCAATTGCCCCACACATGGCAATCGATCGGCTCATCATGCAATCGATCGGTACCGCCTCTGTTCTGCTTCTTGGAACTTCATTTTTTTTTAACGCCTTTGCCGATCGATTGCTTAAATGTGAGGTGACCGATCGGCACTGCCTCAGGTTTTCTTCTTGAAAACTGACAAATTTTGGAGTTTTAGCCGATCGATCGCTTAAATGTGGCGACTGATTGGCACAGCTTCGGGTTTTCTTCTAAAAAATTATCTCATTTTTGCCTCGTGATGCAACAAAATCATCAATTCTCTTCGTTGAAACTCTAACCTGCTTATTTGCGCACTTACATTAAAAATGTCAAATTCTCTCAAATACTTGAGAAAAACTTATCGAATCAATTATAAAATAGTACAATTAACTGTGTAAAATACACACTTATCACACCCCCAAACTTAAACGAAAACTTATCTTCAAACGAACAAAATTAAACATAGCCACAATGAAAAATTGCAACTCCAACCCCATTTAACAATATAAAATAAGTTATGACAATGCAATCTTAATCAAGGTTTATGGTAATTATCTCAGCTTAAAAAAATTCACATTAAAACCACAAAGATAAACACTTTGCAAAAAAATTAACTCATACTAGCGCATTGACCATTGCTTGCTTGGAAATCCTCGTGTGTGTGTGTCCAATCTTATTCGCTCTAACTTTTGGGTTAACTAGTGTAGCCAATGGGAAGGAATGCACTCAAAACTCACTTGTGTATCACTCCATAGCACTCTAATCATTCAACGGTATTGCCCACCATCCAACTAGTAGCAAATATCGATTAAACACAACAAGAGTCGATAGGTCTTTTAAAGGTTGTAACGAAAGGCTAGGCTAAAAAGGTAGGAGTTCTTTGGTTACAAGCGATTATTCAGAGCACTACTCTTCCTTCCTTATTTCACTCACTCATACTTTCTTCTAATCACTCCCCCCCAATCTTATCTCATTCAACATTACCCAAGCTAACTCCTTTGATATCATTTTAAAATGACATCAATACAAACATAAACAAACTCAAAACAAAACCAGAAATTATGGCTCAACTTTGAAACTTGCTGCCATTTTTTTTAATAAAATATTGATATAAATTGACGACAAATGAGTTTTTATTCATCCTCACTACCATCTTTTCTGACCCTCCCCTAAATACATCAATCTTCTCTGTGCTCATTAGATAGGGCAGGATAAATATATATAAGGCTAGGTTGAATTTTAGGTAACAAATGAACGATAAATATTTGGCTCAAAAGGGGTGACTAAGGGTGTCATTGAATGACACAATAAGGTAAGCCAAAAAAGCTCAAACAATCCAATGATGGCCTAAGTCATTCTCTTAGCTTTGTAAAACTCAATTCACATTCGTGGATGTTAGGCAAAATCAAGAAGGATTTTATCTCACTAACACTCGTTAGATTTGTTTGGAGTTACACTCCCTTACTGTGTTTGGACTTTAATAGTCACGCTCATTGTATATAGGTTACACGAGCATGACACCAACAAATCAAGCTAAACAAGAATGAACTCGTGCACTAAAATTTTGAGTTTAACTTTGTAAGCTCAAGTCAATGCTAAATACAAGCCACCTTTACTTAGAGTTTGTCTAGGGGTCAAAACATGAATTTTTTTTTTTTAAATTTCAATCACAGACACCACAACCAATACATAATATTGCAAAGCAGCATAACAGACATACAACAAGTTAAAATAAAATCACCCCCCAAACTTAAAATAAACATTGTCCTCAATGTAAAAATACGAATGGTAAGGGCAAAGTACCGTACCTCATGATGTGCTGGGCCCATCGCCCTCCGCATCCTCCTGCGGTGGGTTATATGATCAAAGCAATTGCTCCAGGAAGATGGAAAAAGGTGGGTTTGAGTGCTCCAAATAGCCATGGTGAGAATTAAAAGCTTCCACATATTGTGCCGTGAAGGATGCATGCTCAAGTTCGCAGTTGTGGAGATCCCTTAATCGGTGTTCCATGTGTGATTGTTGAACAGTAAGATTTTCCAACATTCGCCTTAAATCATCATTTGTATATGACCAGGTTGGTATGAGAGATGAGGAAGATGCGCCTTGAATGTTTGGTGTAGATGATTGGCTTTCATAACGCCGTTGAAGGCGAGCTTCGTTGCAATTCTGATGTGCATAATCTGTGGCCCTGCCAGATAGAGTATTGCGCCGGATACGAGGTATAGGCATTAGTTGAGGGGGAATGTCGACATTGGTATCGTGCTCGATGAATCCAAGTCCATTATCTAGAGCTATGCCATAGAGCCAACTAGCTATTTTGAAAATGTTTGAGGAGCCATACATAGCTTGCTGGATCTATGAACGTTAGTTGAGCTCATGGAGACATTCACCGAAACGCATAGATGAGTGAGAAGAACTCGGTGTATATGACCACCGGTGTTGGTGCTCCAACAATACGTGAGGATATTTCTATGGATGATACGACTGACATTGATAGATCTTCCCATCAAAATACAGTAGAGAAGTGTTGCTCTCTCTTTGGTGAACTAGGTTTTCTGAGATGTTGGCATCAAATTATCCCTTATGAGCCTACACCATGCCTGAGCGTAGCGATTCAGGCAACTTGTAAACAAATGTAGTGGTTGAGCTGGATTCACAGTTGAATAGACTGACTTTGAACCCCGGTGACCCATCTCGCGTAAGATCAATTCGTAATCAGGTCCCTCGTTTATCATTGTGTGGTAGTCATCAACATTTAGATTCTCCAAGCCAAGCTTGGCATTAATTGTAACGACCCTTACACTGTACCCTTAAATTCCCGTGAAAATTTTCCTTTTTTTTTTTTGCAACCTAAGTAAACCCTATAAAGTTAAAGCAAAAATTTAAATCGTTGATGGAATGAAACCATTAAAAATCATTTAAGAAGACATAAAGAAAACATTTAAATAACAACTATTAATCAACAGGGGAAATCGGCCAAGTAAAACCGAGGGCAAAAACGTCAAGGTGCGAGAAAACAAGGGGCGCTCGATCGGCCCCTCAACGGGCGATCGATAACCCCCTCACAACAGATCGATCGACTGAAGACAGCCGATCGATCGGCTCACGTTCTACTTTCAGAACGCGTAACCCGACCTGCAAACCGATCGTACGCCCCTCTTCCTGCGTACGATAGCCAAACTCTCTGGAAAACCAGAGAGTTCTGTGTTCGATCTCCTTTTCTTCCACGATCGGTCGCCTCCCCCTTTTCTCCTACGTCTTCATCTCCTGAACACTCTAACCACACCACTTCATAATTTCTATACTTCTCACCCTTAATTTCTCTGACTAAAAACACTTAAACTCCGCCCATATTCAACACTTCAACTCTCCATTTTCACTATACACATCAATCGCCCAAAAATAAACTCAAAGCATATTTAAAACGTAACCAAATTTCATAAAAACGAACTGCATGATTCTGTTTAAAAATTTAACATTTCCCCCTGTTTGAAAATATCGTAAACACTACAAAACACTATATATTATCTATCCAGTCACCAAACATCCTAAAATGGGTTATCTATACAATTTTTCCTCCGTTTCTATCTATCAAAATCCCAAAAACTTACTTACGTCCCCAAGGGTCAAAATAAGCACCGAGTGCTAGCGCACTCCCACGAGCCATCCTCCTTCAACGTACTCATACTTCAGGTAGAGGGACGTCTTCCTCACCTGTCTCAAAATCACCTACACCATAGAAATAAAAATGTGAGCTAGAGGCTCAGTAAATCGACGTGAATGCATGTGAATGCTATGCATGTGCAGTTTATAAATTATGCATCCTACCTTTTCGCTATTTAATTCATTTATGTCACCGGGGCTTCACTCTCACTAGATAGGAGCGGCACATCCGGCGATTGGATAGCCCCTCGTATCTAACCGGGGGGAAACATGCTTCATCAGACAGCTATGTCTGAACCACTGCCACCGACGTGACCATCATTTCATTTATTAATCTTTTCGTTAACATTTCCTTTTCATGAAAATATGCATAGAAATTCTTTTCATGCCTTTAGAAAAACAATTATGCATGAACATATGTTGTGTCATAGCGAGATCGAAACATACAAACAATAAACTTAAACAATCAACAACTTAATTAAGTCTAAACCTAACTACCCAATCTAGTTACCCGAACGCAATACATTTCCAATTCCTCGATTTAACGTACATTCTTATGGTGTAGGCCAAGACGGCCAAACAAATCACGAAGACTTACCTCGCGTCCGTTGCACACTGAGCTCCGTCCACGAGCATTGTTTACCTAAGGCAATGCACAACATTCGTCATTTAAATCAATTCTAAACTATCGAGTTTAGAAAATTACAAACTCCTAGCTAAAGAAAATCTCCTAAACTCTAAAACACCTCATTGAGGCATTTTATCGAGCAACTCGTGCTCGTGAATTTCTAAACCTCCATTAATGGAGTTTTAAAAACCTTCCAACTACCAAACTTCTCAACAACATCAATTAAACCATTCAACTTCAACCAATAGCCATAAATACTCCCCTTAGAGCCATAAATACAGTTAACCTATCTATTTCAAACTCTATTTCACGTTTTCTACGAAAACCCTAACGAACCTAACCATTTTCAACCCGAAAACTACCAATAAACTTTCCAAAACCGTAGAACCTTACCTAGAGTGACGTTTGGAGAAGAAATTGCGAGGAACCGGAGTCGTTCAGAGGATGCTTTAGTCGTCGGAGAAGAAACGTGCGAGGGGAGGGAAGAAATCGCCGTGAGGGAGAGAGAGGAAGGCAGGAGAAAATCGTGTAAGTGTGAGGGGGAGGGATTTTGAGTTTTTATTAAAATTTGGCTTGCAAAATTACTTAATTGCCCCTCCACTTAATTTCTATTTGTTTCTCCAATTATCTCGTTATTTAACTAACAATCCGATTTCTCTAAATTTTCATATTTCACCATAAATTCCAATTTATTATTAGGGCTCCATTAAAACTTTCCGTTCGCAAAACGGACTTAGTTTGACGTATTTACAAAAATGCCATTTATATTGGAATAAATCAAATCCCGTAAAGTCGGGTGTTACATTAATAGCTTCAGTCGAGTAGTTAATCACTTTGTTGCAGACTTTGACGATTCCACCTTGATTTGATGCCTTAAGGTTGGCGTAGAATTCCCGAACAACACTCACTTTTGCCTCACCACCCAAACCAGCAACTGAACCTCATCTTCTTTGCTCAAGCATGGCTAAAATGTTACCATCAGCCTCTCTGGGTTAGATTTGAACTTCACATATGATGGCTTTGTCATTTGTCATGAAGTCCTTAAAGTAGCTTTCTGTCGTGGGGTTAAGGAATGAGTGGTTGATTGGAATGAACGGGGCTGAGTGTGTAGTAACTTTCATTCGTTTAGAAGGCATCGTTAATATTCAATACTTGCCTTTAAACCTGTCGCTGCACACAAGAAAATTACCAGCACCCTACCAAGATTAAGTGCACACCAATATCTATTTATGTAGGAACAACACCCACTCACAAAGTATAAAAATAAACCTCACACTTATCATTAGACTTCTCACAGGCAATACATCAAACACGTGGTGAACACAACCATGAAAATTACACTCAAAATTTATCTATAATCCAAACAACCCTCACACCTGGTATTAATGCTAAAAGTTGATTACCTCAGCACAATTTTTACACTAGTGGAGCGGTGACGCCGGTGTTCGGAGCAGTGGAGGTTGTTGGGCTGATGATAATCATGATCAGAGCTCACTCGAAGTAGTGTCGATCTCGTATGCTCTGCTCGCCCGGCAACGGCACCATTTTCGTCTTTTTTTTATTTTCATATTCTATTTTTCCTTTTTATTTTATTTTTTTAGTCTTTCTTTTATTTTAATTTATTTTATTTATTTTTATTTTTATTAATAACCTAAAACTTAAAACACCAAAACATATTAACTATACCAAAATAATGTAAAATAAATAAATACTAATATTAATAAGATAAAATGATTGAGCTAAAAAATAATAATAATATAAATAAATAAATAAATGAGTTACCTCCCACCAAGTGTATGTTTTAACGTCATCGGCTTGACGTCTGACAAACCCTACTAGTCGGGTGAAAGGTGAGTGACAGTCTTATCACTCTCAATTACGCTGCCAAAATACGGCTTCATTCTTTGACCATTTACCTTGAATATTCCATTGTCTGCTCCACGTAGCTCGATGGCACCATGAGGAAATACTTGAACTACTGTAAATGGACCTGACCATCTTGACTTTAATTTACTCGAAAAGAGCTTCAACCACGAATTAAATAATAACACTTGTTGACCTGGCGCTAAATCTTTCTTCATGATATGCTTATCATGCCACGCTTATGTTTTCTCCTTGTAAATCTTGGAATTTTCATAAGCGTTGGCACGCAATTCATCGAGTTCATTTATTTGGAGGAAATGTTTGTGGCCGGTGGCTGTCCAGTTAAAATTTAATCTCTTCATCGCGGTGCTCAAGTTCGACGGGTAGGTGACATGCATTACCAAATACAGCCGATATGGTGACATTCCCAGAGGGGTTTTGAAAGCGGTTCGATAAGCCCATAGCAAGTCATCCAACTTGTAACACCCGACATTTCGGCCAGGTGATTTTCTGACCATTTTCATTGTCACCCTCTTATTTAACCGTTATGATTTAAATTTAATATTAAGACAAATTTATTACAAGTTGATTAAAACTAGGTTAGGTGGCAGTTTTGTAATTAGAATTGATGGATTAAGTATAAATAGGAAATGGAAACCTTAAACCTCATTTACTACCACTGTAGCCGACATTTCCTCTCGGCGATTCCTTCTTTCCCAAGTTTTTGCTCTCGGCTACCAGAACTTCCCTTACCGACGGCTGGTTTCGAGCTTGCTCTTCTCTGCAAATCCACACCCGAGGTATGAAATGGACAATGTAGTCATTCATTAGTAAATAGAGCTCTGTTTTCAGCTCGGCACTGAGTTCGGATATTTCTAGCAGTGGCCGAGTAGTTTAAGACTTTTCAAAATCTGAGAGTAAAGATGTCATCCTGAATCGATTCCGAACATTTTAAGTAACCAACTCGGATTTAACCAATGGTAAAACCTGTCCACCTAGTTTCGGATTTCAGACTGCAGTGTGCCAAACAGAGTAATCGGAATGACTTTAGCTATTAGATCCTAGGATGGTTTATGATTAGGACTTTGTTTTAACTACTGTAATGTACATGTTTTAGGTGAAGAAGTTTAAAGGAAAGAAGCTCGGATTGCTGAGGAATCCAGGTAAGTGAATGTGTTAAGATTTCCGGCCACTAGGGCCCTACACTGCAAGGGTATTAGGAAATCACTGAAATGTTAACTTGTTGACTATGATTTGTTATTTCCACGACATGAAGAAGTTGTGTAAGTAAATGTAAAGTTACAGGATGTTCTACTTGTCCTTATGGTATGACTTTTCTCTGTGAACCTCATGTCTATGCATTATGCCCACGTTTATGATTAAGTAGAGAACATGAAAAGTAAATGTAACCATGATTAAGTGCAGAACGGGGAAAAGACTACGCTATGTATGACTCGCGAATTCTCCCACTGGTGGAGGCCGAGTAGTGATATGTATGACTCGCGAAATCTCCCACTGGTGGAGGCCGAGTAATGATATGTATGACTCGCGAAATCTCCCACTGGTGGAGGCCGAGTAATGATATGTATGGCTCGCGAATTTTCCCACTTGGGAGGCCGAGTGATGTATCATGGTTGCCGCGATAGGCAAATGATTATGTATGACTGCCGCGATAGGCAAATGACTATGTACCCCTGTCTTCCTCCCTCGTTCCCTGCCTTAATACATGTTATGTAAAAGATAAAGATGAACACGAATGATGAATGGTTTATGAACTTATGTCTCTTTAAATTGTGTACTCATGTATATCTGACAGCATGCATTCCTTACTAAGCATTAGGCTTATAGTTAAACCTTATGGTGTAGGTGAAGAAGGTTCAGGTGAGGATGTTATGTTCAAGGAGGATGCTTAAGGCTGGTTGCTGGAGGATGCTCAAGGTGACAGTGCGGGACTGGAGAGGCGATTTATGACCCCTGGTTAAGACTCTTATGTTACAGTATGTTAAAGAATATGGTAGTTTAAGTAGGATGAGATTATTTTAAAACGTTGAGCTTTGAAACTGTCTAGTGGATCACTGAGTCAGGGAATGATTATATAGATTTATAAATGTCTGTTGCTTAAGTCTTCCGCTATATGCATTTGAATGAGGTTGTGTTTTAGTCTTCCGGATGACGTCATCGGCAGATGCCAAAAGAGTAGTTGTTGATGGTTTAGTCTTCCGGCTGACGTCATCGGCAGATGCCAAAAGAGTAGTTGTTGATGGTTTAGTCTTCCGGCTGACGTCATCGGCAGATGCCAAAAGAGTAGTTGTTGATGGTTTAGTCTTCCGGCTGACGTCATCGGCAGATGCCAAAAGAGTAGTTGTTGATGGTTTAGTCTTCCGGCTGACGTCATCGGCAGATGCCAAAAGAGTAGTTGTTGATGGTTTAGTCTTCCGGCTGACGTCATCGGCAGATGCCAAAAGAGTAGTTGTTGATGGTTTAGTCTTCCGGCTGACGTCATCGGCAGATGCCAAAAGAGTAGTTGTTGATGGTTTAGTCTTCCGGCTGACGTCATCGGCAGATGCCAAAAGAGTAGTTGTTGATGGTTTAGTCTTCCGGCTGACGTCATCGGCAGATGCCAAAAGAGTAGTTGTTGATGGTTTAGTCTTCCGGCTGACGTCATCGGCAGATGCCAAAAGAGTAGTTGTTGATGGTTTAGTCTTCCGGCTGACGTCATCGGCAGATGCCAAAAGAGTAGTTGTTGATGGTTTAGTCTTCCGGCTGACGTCATCGGCAGATGCCAAAAGAGTAGTTGTTGATGGTTTAGTCTTCCGGATGACGTCATCGGCAGATGCCAAAAGAGTAGTTGTTGATGGTTTAGTCTTCCGGCTGACGTCATCGGCAGATGCCAAAAGAGTAGTTGTTGATGGTTTAGTCTTCCGGCTGACGTCATCGGCAGATGCCAAAAGAGTAGTTGTTGATGGTTTAGTCTTCCGGCTGACGTCATCGGCAGATGCCAAAAGAGTAGTTGTTGATGGTTTAGTCTTCCGGCTGACGTCATCGGCAGATGCCAAAAGAGTAGTTGTTGATGGTTTAGTCTTCCGGCTGACGTCATCGGCAGATGCCAAAAGAGTAGTTGTTGATGGTTTAGTCTTCCGGCTGACGTCATCGGCAGATGCCAAAAGAGTAGTTGTTGATGGTTTAGTCTTCCGGCTGACGTCATCGGCAGATGCCAAAAGAGTAGTTGTTGATGGTTTAGTCTTCCGGCTGACGTCATCGGCAGATGCCAAAAGAGTAGTTGTTGATGGTTTAGTCTTCCGGCTGACGTCATCGGCAGATGCCAAAAGAGTAGTTGTTGATGGTTTAGTCTTCCGGCTGACGTCATCGGCAGATGCCAAAAGAGTAGTTGTTGATGGTTTAGTCTTCCGGCTGACGTCATCGGCAGATGCCAAAAGAGTAGTTGTTGATGGTTTAGTCTTCCGGCTGACGTCATCGGCAGATGCCAAAAGAGTAGTTGTTGATGGTTTAGTCTTCCGGATGACGTCACCGGAAGATGTAAAATGTGTTTTGTCGATTAGCGACCGGAAGATGTAAAATGTGTTTTGTCGATTAGCGACCGGAAGATGTAAAGTGTGTTTGTCGTCTAGCGACCGGATGATATTTAAATTAGCACGCGAGGCCCACGTGCCCACCGGAAGATGTCTTCTTTTAGGCGATGTTAAGCGAGTCACGCGTAATGCACGTGATGACCGGACGACTAAATTACTGAGGGTTGTCAACGCATGCAACCCATGCAAACCCGAGTGGTATTAAGTTAAGAAAATTGAGGGCACCTCCTCTTTTCCCGAAATTGTCAAGAAGCCAATGACCGAGTCTAGTCGCTCGACTCTGTGAAGGTTGAGCCGACGAGGCGTGGGAAGTCGGGCACGAGAGGGTTCGTCTTCCTTAATGGTTCTGCGTCTCTATTACCAGTTTAGAAAAAAAAGTATATGTAAAATGTGAAAGTCTGTTGAGAGATAGTAAGTGAATGTAATATTAGTAAAAGTCAAGCAAACGATTAATGAAAGAATATGAACACGTGACGGCTCCTGGCCGGGGTCGTTACAAAACTTGTGTGCCCAATCTAAACATTCACCGTCTTCTCGAGAATAAGTTTGACTTCACAATTGAAAACTTTTGCTTGACCATTTGATTGAGGGTGATACCCCAATGCCTTGCGATGCCTAACACCATATTTTAAAAGTAGCAAATCAAATTGCCTATTACAGAAATGTGTACCTTTGTCACTAATGATGGCGCGAGGCGTGTCAAAACTGGTAAATATGTTATTTCGCAGAAAATTCAGGACCATTTTGCCATCATTGGTTGGCGTAGCTACTGCTTTGACCCATTTTGAGACGTAGAATGTATTTGTTGTTGAATGATGATGAATATGGCCCCATAAAATCGATTCCCCATACATCAGGCATCTCATTACAGCGGGATATATTACCCGTACTGTAACACCCAAGTTTTTCGAGTTTCCGCTCCAAGGGTATTTTCATAAATAAGAAATATGGGTCCGTTTTGTGAGCAGGAGGTTTTATTAGGGCCCTGGGAATTTATAAGAATTTTTAGAAGAATAAGTAAATTTTTAGAAATCCAAATTGATAGCATAACGCCGAGTTTCGGTTTTTCTGCTTATAGTGTTTTAAGTCGTAAAAAATAGTAAATTAGGTCCGTTTTGCGAACAGAGAGTTTCGTTAGAACCCTAGAAATAAGTTAGAATATTTGGAGGAATAAGAGAATTTCGGAGAAACCAAATTGATAGGCGAAATAACGGATTTGTTAGACAAATAGGTGGAGGGGCAAAAGGGTAATTTGTGAGGTGTAATACATTAAAACAACAAAACACCCCCCCCCCCCCCCCTCCCTTTTTCCATTTTGTTTTCCAGATCGTGAGATTTCCCCCTCCCTTATACGATTTCTTCTCCCCCTCCATCGTTCCTTCAACGATCGATCAACGCCTTCTCCTCTGGCGTTTTCTCTTCCGGTTTTCCTACTCCAATCGACGTTCTAGGTAAGCTTCCATCTTTAGGCAAGTTTTGTTTAGTTTTTAACGATGGATTTTCGGTTAGGGTTTGTTGTTTAAAGTGGAGATTTTTGGCTTTGTTGTAGATCGATAATGTTATCGTGTTTGTGGTTGTTATTGGAGCCTTTGAGATAGGTTTTGATTGTTAGTGTAACGCCCCCAAAACTGTACCCATTTACCCGTATAAATTTTTCATTTTTATTTTACACTTTATACTCATATCTTTAACTTATCATTTTAAACAAACTTAATTAAACTGTAAACTAAACCTAAACCGAAATCAAAAATTAAATCTAACTTTCGAAGCTTTTAAACCAATTTAAAACAATTAAAAGTAAATAAAGTAAACTATTTAAAACAATTAAAATCATTTAAAACAGTAAACAAATCGCGGAAGGGCAAAATCGGAAAAAAACGGAGGGAAGCAGGTGCGGCGACTGAGCGCCTAGGCGCTGCAATGTGCAGCGCCCAGTCGCTGCACATTGCAGCGATCAGGCGCTGCACCTTGCAGCGACCATTTTCTCCTCTCCCACTCTCTGGAATCCGAGATTCCAGAGAGCGATCTCCTACTTCATTTCTCTCTATTTTTACAAGTGCTCTCTGGAAATTCCAGAGAGCAGAACATCATCTTTTAACATTTTCCACTTCCACCACTAATCACCATCAATTTATCATTTAAACTTAACTAATACGTATTCTAAACTCAATCCATTTGCAGCGGACTTTGCGAAATCCAACCGCGTGGATAGCTCTAAGAACCGAGCATATCTGTAACCAACCCTACAACCATTTAACACATTTTCTATAACATTTAAATAAAATACTTAACAAAACGTTTTAAATACGATTACCAAAACATTTGAAACGTCAAAGTAAACCTATCAACTACCAGACCAAGCATCCTAATATGTTCTATACAAATTGACATCAGCCCAAACATTACAAAATCCTAAAATCTATACATACTTCCCCCACGGGTCAAACGCGTCTCGACTGCCCAGCGCACACCCACGGGCCATCATCCATCAACCGCCTCAAACATCAGAAGGTGGAACGTCGTCCTCACCTGGGTTTACGTCACCTACACCATACAGACATCTATGAGATAAAAATCTCAGTAAGTTCTAGTAAATGCAAATGCGTGCTGTGCATATGAATCTGTAAATCATTCTTTGTTTTCTTTACTTTGCTTTGCTTTGCTTTACTTTACTTTGCTTTGCTATGCTTTGCTTTGCTATAAACTGTATACCGAAGGGTCATCTTTTCTTTGCATTTACTTTAAAACATCGTGCAGAATTCATTTTCATGATCTTTAAAAACACGTGATGCATGAACAGATATTAACATAAAATAAACAACCATGCATATGTACCATCAAGACCGAAATAAAATAACCTATAACAATTTAAAACCTAACTACCCACCAAAGCAATTTAAAACAAACAATCCACAAGATCCTCAACGCTACATCGAAGTACGGTGTAGGCCAATCGGCCAGAAAGGATCACGAGAACTTACCTCGCGTCCGTTGCAGCTCAAGCTCCGTCCACGAGCGTTGTTCGTCTGAGGCAAATTTACAATATTGTCAATATGACGCATCTGAACTCCAAATTTTCCAATTTAATAAAATTCTTAACTAAGGAACTTTCCTAAAGTTCTAACTTAACTAATCTAGACGTCTAAACGACCAATTCACGCTCGATGGTTCAAAATCACAATTCACGAACCTTTCTCGAAAATCCCTAAATTCTCGAATTTAACGTTTTTCCACAATTCAATTTAACTTCGTCCAATAACGTCAAATACGTTTAATATATACTTAATCAAGGCTAACCTATTAATTACGAACCCTAATTCGCGTTTTTAACAAAAATCGATCGAAACCCTAATTATTTAAACTTCGTAGAAATCGAAATAAACACTCTAAGATCGTAGGTTCATACCTAGGGTAGCGAGAGGAGGAAGAATCACGAAGAACGGAAGAGAAACGGAGGAGAACGGAGGTCGGATCGTTGATCGGCGTCGGCGACCAGAGGGAGAGAGCAGAGAGAAGCTCTCTGGAAATCACGAAGGAAGAGAGGAAATGAAGAGAAAAGGGATTTTGGTTGATTTTATAAATTTTGGTTTTGCAAATTACTAAAATGCCCTTCCATAGTTTTTATATTCGTTTCGTCATTCGGTTCGTTAATCGTCCAACTATTCGGGTTCACCAAATTTCCTTATTTCAACAATATGTCCAACTTATTATTTAGGATCTAACAAAACTATCCGTTCGCAAAACGGACCTCATTTGCTATTTTTACGAGAACGTCTTCTATATTACGAGAAATGTAATTACTCGGAATATAGCGTTTAATCTCCGAAAATTCTCATAATTTCCTTAAAATCCATATTAATAATTAGGATCATAATGGTGCTCTCTTTTCGTGAAACGGGCTTGATTTGACATATTTACAAAAATACCAATATATATTAAAATAATAATATCCAGAAAAGCTGGATATTACATTCCACCCACCTTATTTAAAATTTTGTCCTCAAAATTTAACTTAGCTTATATAGCCTTTGATGTTAATGTCTCATATCACGCAGCCTTACGCTTCAATTATCTTTTGTACCTACGGTCACTCTTCGTGGTTCTCAACCCAAAACTGTCCACCGTACTCCCCAATACCGGCCTTAAACTTGTATTCTATACCTTCAATCTGATAGTACACATCCTTACTATAGTACTGAGCCTAGTCAAGTTCTTTAAATTCCCAATTGATTTGTCTAAACTTCTCCATAGCTTCGTTGGTTTCGTCTGCAGTCGAGATTCACGTCGACCCAAACTTCTATATTCGCCCGGGTAACGATTCCCCGTAACTGTATCACCCAAGGGATTTACTGGTCACCAAACTTCTTGGGTAACCCATTGACTTATGGAGACTATCTCGGTGAGGGTTTCCTAATTAAGTCCTCATTGTTATACCCTGCAACTATACGACTATAACACTACTTGGCCTATATGAGTCAAACTATGTGCTACAGTCGGTATTTACTTAGAATTCTATCTTTAACAAAATTGGAACTTCCTTTTAATAACTCTGATTCCGTCATCCCTAGGGTCAATCTCTATGATTCTAAACCAAAACATCGACTATACCTTCCAACATTAGCCTTAAATTCGAAATCTCTACTCTCAACTGGATTGTACATATCCTCACTCACACATTAAGTCTTACTAAATCTCCTAAATCACATATTTTCCTAGGCAACTTACCAATCCTGCCAGTTAAATCAGGGCGGATTCTACAACTAAGCTTACAATGCTATACTCCTCGAACTATGTCACCAGAGTTTTGTCCTTAAATTCTACCACTATATTCTCAATCAAAGTTCTCACACTGCTTACGTTACACTCCTTTGTTTATCTTAAACTCTATTTGCTCTAAGCACGGTCAAGTCTCTAAATCTCCTCATTGATGCGCTCTAAACTAGTCATTCTAACCTAAGCCATCTAGGCACTACTTGGTCTCGACCTGCCACACACGGGTCAATCACTAGAAGTTTACTAACTTAGTCTCACCTCTAAGTTTACTTAGATGGTTTCGGTGATAATTCTCACTCTCCCTACTCTATGAATCACAAAGTTCTCAATTTGTTATCCTTTAAACGCCAATCTAAGCTCTCATTTATTCCAACGATCTACTTTACCTTCATTAAATTCCTCAAGGCTACTTTGAGTTCATCAACTAATCTATTTTTGTTCGCTCTTTCCAATCAGGTTCCAACTATTCTACCCGAAAATCATTCTAAGTTTAACTCTTGAATTCTATCTCTCCTAACTTCATACGAATCCTCAATATACGAGCTCTACGGTACTTGATCTATTTAAACACACTTCGGGTATTATAACAGTCTAGGTATCCCTTTATAGGTTTATTTCTAAACATTCTTCTTTCTTGACTAGTCGTATCCTAATACTCCAAAAGGTTGTCAATTAGACATAATCCCTACCTACTTAAAATCCATATCTCATAAGGTGTATTCCTCTAGTTGTTACTAAACCTTAGGTGCGCAAACTCCGTTGATTAAATCGAACTAATCCTACTAATGTAGAACTATATTTCTATATGGCGTTTATTGTTATATGTGTGTCCTATTATCTTTTCTTCGAGGTTCGCCTAGTAATTCCTTCTTACTCACCTATTACTCTCTTCTTTACTAATTTCAGATCTAAATATTTTATCTATCATATACATATCATTGTACAAGTAATTTAAATAATACTTGCAATTGTAGAAGGTTGGGCCCCATCGTCGGCGTTGTCAGGCTCGATGAATGCAAAGACTCTCGGTACAACTTTCCTTTGATCTCTGCCATGTTGATCTCTGCCTGATTGATCTCGACCCTGATTCGGGCAGTCTTTAACAAAATGGCCTGGTTCTCCACACCAATAGCACACATTTGTGCCCACCCTGCACTGTCCTCTGTGCTCCCTCTGACATGTAGGGCAAAGAGGTAACTGAGAAGCCCCTTGTACCTGTTTGCCTTTCCCTCGATCGTTGCCTCCCTCTAGAGGCCTTTTAACGTCTCTTTGTTGTTGTTGCTGTTGCTGTGCCCTCGGCTGACAGCCTTGATTCTGCGGCTGAGGTTGAATCTCACGGAAGAAGCCCTTAGCTGGCTCCCTCGGTCTAACACAAGTAGCTCTGGCGGCCTCAATATCCAGAGCCCTAGCTGTGATGTCAGAGTAGGGTACATCGATAATACCTGATACAACAACGTGCATCCGGATCTCCGAATTAAGGCCCTCCATAAACTGGTGTACCTTCTCCTCGTTATCACTGACAAGGCGCGGTGCAAATCGCGATAAAGCCTCAAACTTCCGGATATATTCTGCAACTGAACCTGTCTGCCTCAGCTGTGTGAACTCATTCCTCTTCGCCACTCTCACTGTGCGATTAAAATACTTGTCAAAAAATACAAACTTGAATCGATCCCATGTCATAACTGATACGTCCGTCGTCGCTTTGATCGAATCCCACCAAAAACGGGCATCCATCGCTAAGTGAAAGGTAGCATACGCCACCATGCTCCCGTTCCCTACCTCGGCATAAGCTAACATATCCTCCATAACTCGGATCCATTCCTCCGCAACAGTAGGATCCGATGATCGACCATCGAACACTGGAGGTCGTAGGCCCTGAAACCTCTGCATGCCCTGGTTGTTGGGAACTATCAAATCCCGGGCTCTCTGGTTCTCCCGATTTACTAAGTCCGTAATCTGCTGCGTTTGCCGGTCCATATGCTGCGACTGGCGGTCTAACAACTCCGTAAATCGATCTAGCGCGTCATCTCTAGGATCCCTTCCTCGAACCATTTTATAACAATCCTATAAAAAGATCAAAACAATAATCCTAAGAAACAAAATCAAATAAAGCTATAAACAGACTTACAGTTGATGAAGGATGTCCGCGTAATGGCTGTGCAGTCGAGCAGTCTACAGAACCGATTTTAAAACACGGGGGCTCTGATACCATAACTGTAACGCCCCCAAAACTGTACCCATTTACCCGTATAAATTTTTCATTTTTATTTTACACTTTATACTCATATCTTTAACTTATCATTTTAAACAAACTTAATTAAACTGTAAACTAAACCTAAACCGAAATCAGAAATTAAATCTAACTTTCGAAGCTTTTAAACCAATTTAAAACAATTAAAAGTAAATAAAGTAAACTATTTAAAACAATTAAAATCATTTAAAACAGTAAACAAATCGCGGAAGGGCAAAACCGGAAAAAAACGGAGGGAAGCAGGTGCGGCGACTGAGCGCCTAGGCGCTGCAATGTGCAGCGCCCGATCGCTGCACATTGCAGCGATCAGGCGCTGCACCTTGCAGCGACTGGTCGCTGCACCTTGCAGCGACCATTTTCTCCTCTCCCACTCTCTGGAATCCGAGATTCCAGAGAGCGATCTCCTACTTCATTTCTCTCTATTTTTACAAGTGCTCTCTGGAAATTCCAGAGAGCAGAACATCATCCTGCCACTTTTAACATTTTCCACTTCCACCACTAATCACCATCAATTTATCATTTAAACTTAACTAATACGTATTCTAAACTCAATCCATTTGCAGCGGACTTTGCGAAATCCAACCGCGTGGATAGCTCTAAGAACCGAGCATATCTGTAACCAACCCTACAACCATTTAACACATTTTCTATAACATTTAAATAAAATACTTAACAAAACGTTTTAAATACGATTACCAAAACATTTGAAACGTCAAAGTAAACCTATCAACTACTAGACCAAGCATCCTAATATGTTCTATACAAATTGACATCAGCCCAAACATTACAAAATCCTAAAATCTATACATACTTCCCCCACGGGTCAAACGCGTCTCGACTGCCCAGCGCACACCCACGGGCCATCATCCATCAACCGCCTCAAACATCAGAAGGTGGAACGTCGTCCTCACCTGGGTTTACGTCACCTACACCATACAGACATCTATGAGATAAAAATCTCAGTAAGCTCTAGTAAATGCAAATGCGTGCTGTGCATATGAATCTGTAAATCATTCTTTGTTTTCTTTACTTTGCTTTGCTTTGCTTTACTTTACTTTGCTTTGCTATGCTTTGCTTTGCTATAAACTGTATACCGAAGGGTCATCTTTTCTTTGCATTTACTTTAAAACATCGTGCAGAATTCATTTTCATGATCTTTAAAAACACGTGATGCATGAACAGATATTAACATAAAATAAACAACCATGCATATGTACCATCAAGACCGAAATAAAATAACCTATAACAATTTAAAACCTAACTACCCACCAAAGCAATTTAAAACAAACAATCCACAAGATCCTTAACGCTACATCGAAGTACGGTGTAGGCCAATCGGCCAGAAAGGATCACGAGAACTTACCTCGCGTTCGTTGCAGCTCAAGCTCCGTCCACGAGCGTTGTTCGTCTGAGGCAAATTTACAATATTGTCAATATGACGCATCTGAACTCCAAATTTTCCAATTTAATAAAATTCTTGACTAAGGAACTTTCCTACAGTTCTAACTTAACTAATCTAGACGTCTAAACGACCAATTCACGCTCGATGGTTCAAAATCACAATTCACGAACCTTTCTCGAAAATCCCTAAATTCTCGAATTTAACGTTTTTCCACAATTCAATTTAACTTCGTCCAATAACGTCAAATACGTTTAATATATACTTAATCAAGGCTAACCTATTAATTACGAACCCTAATTCGCGTTTTTAACGAAAATCGATCGAAACCCTAATTATTTAAACTTCGTAGAAATCGAAATAAACACTCTAAGATCGTAGGTTCATACCTAGGGTAGCGAGAGGAGGAAGAATCACGAAGAACGGAAGAGAAACGGAGGAGAACGGAGGTCGGATCGTTGATCGGCGTCGGCGACCAGAGGGAGAGAGCAGAGAGAAGCTCTCTGGAAATCACGAAGGAAGAGAGGAAATGAAGAGAAAAGGGATTTTGGTTGATTTTATAAATTTTGGTTTTGCAAATTACTAAAATGCCCTTCCATAGTTTTTATATTCGTTTCGTCATTCGGTTCGTTAATCGTCCAACTATTCGGGTTCACCAAATTTCCTTATTTCAACAATATGTCCAACTTATTATTTAGGATCTAACAAAACTATTCGTTCGCAAAATGGACCTCATTTGCTATTTTTACGAGAACGTCTTCTATATTACGAGAAATGTAATTACTCGGAATATAGCGTTTAATCTCCAAAAATTCTCATAATTTCCTTAAAATCCATATTAATAATTAGGATCATAATGGTGCTCTCTTTTCGTGAAACGGGCTTGATTTGACATATTTACAAAAATACCAATATATATTAAAATAATAATATCCAGAAAAGCTGGATATTACAGTTAGGATGAAAGATTTATGAGTTGGAGGGTTTGTGGAGGAATTAGAGTTAATTTTGGGTTGTTGAAGTTGAAGGAAAAAGCCATTAATGGAGTTTGGTTGATGGTGAGCACAACATGTTCGATGAAATGCCCGAATGGAGAAAATTGAAGTTTTAAGGAAAATAGTCTTAGCTAGGAGCTTAGTTTAAGTTTGAAATTTGTTGATTTAGGATCGATTTTAATGCTCCTATTTGTGAAATGCTTTAGGTGGAGACGACTTTTGGATGGTGCTCGGCTTGCTACGGACGCCAGGTAAGTGGATGTTAGGTTTCCGGCCCTTAAGGCCCTACATCGTGTCAACGCTAGGTTTTGGTGCTTGATGATGATTTTCTGATTTTGGGGTTTTAATGTAGCACCCGGTTTCAATAAATCAAAATAAGTTATTAAACGGTGGTATATAATTTTTATGGTTAAAATTTAGTGAAATGTTGATTAGGTTGTAAATGACTAAGCAGGGGCAAGATGGTAATTGCGAATTTATATTGTGGATAAGGTATTTAAGGAAAGGTTTAGTGAGGTTTAGTCGCCACTGTTTTATTACTCTTACCTCTCAGCTCAAGCAGACTACCTCTGGGCGATTTCCCCTCCGGTTTTCCCCAACCAAGGTGAGTTTTGAATCAACTACTTGTCGTTCTAGTGCTAGGGTAGCTGAAGGATTGCAATGTATGTATCTTCGATAAGCTGCGGGTGAGAGATTTGGGTTTTGGGGTTTAGTGATGTATCGGGAATGCTTAATCAGTAGAGCCCCAAACTGGCTTCCTTAGACTTCAGTAGTTAGATAAAGTTTAGTGGAGATCTAATCCATAATCTGTCAATGGTTTTAGGTGAGCAGATTTTTGGAGTAGCATATAGCCGAGCGATTTCCAGGAGCCAGGTAAGTAAAGTAATGTGTGAGCCTTCGGGCCTACATCACAAAACAGTAGGTTTATGCATGTTTGAGTGTTTCTTTTCTTTATGTCATGCATTAAGTTTTTGAAGAATTACGAAAATGAATTTATGTGCAAGGTTATGATGAGTATGAATTGAATGAAACAGAGTAGCTGTTAAGGGAAGTAATCCGCCCCTTAACTGAGTAGAGGATTTATTACATTGGGAGAACCGATCCCACTCCCAAGGGAATTAAGGGATCCGTATTAGCTGTTAAGGGAAGTAATCCGCCCCTTAACTGAGTAGAGGATTTATTACATTGGGAGAACCGATCCCACTCCCAAGGGAACTTAGGGATCAGACCAGTTTATGAACGATGCACAACTGAGTTGAGAAAATTAGAAACTGCATGATCAGGGTTTATGTTTCAGCATACATTTCATTAATGCTTTACTTGCTTAGCATTAGGCTAATAGATGAGTTTTGTGATGTAGGTGTTGAGGATACCGCAGGTGATTTCCCTGAGAGCATAACCGAGTAGATGAGGTTGGTGGAGCACGGCTGTGCAACGGTCAGGCATCTGATGGGGCGGTTTGACTGGTGTCATTGACTAACAAAGATTAATTGACAGTATTTCAAATTTATTATACTGAGCTTTCATGACAGTAGAAATTTTAATATTTTGGAATTCGCTTTTGAGTTTCTTTTCTGATAACGATATTCTGTTGGGATTTCAAGATAGTACTTATGAGTTTCTAGTGACACAAAGGTTTGGATTGTCTCTGGTTAGTTTTAGCAAGAATGAGTTACTTGAAGTTTTCAAAAGTATTCTTAGTTTTCTCTGAATTTAGTATTCTGTTGGTTTATTACTGGATTTGCAAGTGAAGCGATTAGAGTTGTTGTTTTGCTTTCTATCGACAGATGATATCTGTCGGTAGATGTTGAGTAAATTTTAAATCCTATCGGAAGATGTCTTCAGAAAAGCCATCGGAAGATGTAAATTTTAAAGTCTATCAGTAGATGCTTTAAGGAGTTACGTGAGTAGCACGTGTCGGCAGACGTAGTCCATTCCATCGGAAGAGGGAGAAACCCGTTTTTCGTTTAGCGAATCGGAAGGTGTAGAGTAACCCGTTTGTCGTTTAGCGAATCGGAAGGCGTGGAGTCATATTGTTGTTATCGGAAGATGACGGGTGTTTGTCTATTGAGAGATGAAATTGCGCTGACTTCATCGGCAGATGAAGTTATGTTAACTTCATCGGCAGATGAAGTGGTGTGTGAAGTTACCATGATTTCATCGGCAGATGAAGTTGTGGGTGAAGTTGTGTAGACGTCATCGGCAGAAGCCTTTGGTTTTCTGCTTCTGCTCCTTCCGTTGACTAGTCGTCGGCAGACGAGTTCAACTCGTGACGTCATCGGCAGGAACCTCGTTCCGTTTCCTTCCGTTGACTTTATCGTCGGCAGATGAATTTGACTTTTGTAATTCCTTGAGTAGTCCATCATTTAAAACCTTATTTTCTCTTGACCGAATACTTTAAACATTTCCATTAATCTTTCCAACAATATTTTCACAGCTAGTTAAATCCCCATTGTAGTTTTAAATAATTTTCCGCTGCAAAGTTTTCAAATGTTTTGAACGTTTAGAAAATGTCAAATTTTGAATGTCGAATGAAGTTTTAAATTTATTCAAAATTTCTTAGTTATGATCAAGTAATGAGTAGCGAACCGGGTTCAGATAACTCGGGGCGTTACATTTAATGAATTGGGTAGCCTAGGATGTTAGTTACTGCTTGTTAGTTTCCTTGTGAGCAACGTATGTCCATGTACGTTGCAAATTGTTTGATGATATGTTATACGTAGATTCCTCATGCATCATGTTTTCTCAAATGTCATATGAAACGTTCCATGTATGATGTATGTAAAAGAAAGGTAACGATTAAGTGTGGGTTGGGACAGTATGGCCAGAACAACAAAACCAATGTCACTTCCATGCGATGGACTATGAATACGGCCGAAAGGACTATGTACACGCACTTGGCCTACTCCCTGGCACATCCCCACCTTAATCCATGTCAACCAAAAGAAAAAAAGAATAAGAACAAGTAAATGAACATGTTTTATGAAAAGAATCATGCATTCATGCATATGTCATGTATAGTACATTCCCTTACTAAGCATTAGGCTTAACGTTTATGTTGTATGATGTAGGTGACAGGAGAGAGTTCTCTCGATGGCAAGGAATAGGTGGTCGACGGATGGTGCTCGTGGCGACGGGGTGTGTTTTGGCAAGGTTCAGTGACGGTGGGTGTGTTCCGAGCTATTTTTGGTAATCAATGTAAGCTTGTTTGATGTTAAAGATGTGAGGGATTTTAGGATATGTGGGGAAGTTTGATATTTTGGGAATTGTATAGTGAATGTAGGTTCGAAGTTGTGTCGTTTCGAATGATTTGGTGACGTGTTTGTTTTGGAGATGTTTTTTTTAAGGAAATTCCATTTATAATGTTGATGTTGTCTTGAGGTTTTGGTTGGGTAATATTTGATGATTTTAAGAATTTAGACATGTAAGGATTTGCTCGGTTTTAGAGCGATCCACGCGGTTCGTTTTCTTGAGTTTTCCGAAATTTTAGGTTATATTGGTGTTGTGTTTTTGTTTAGGTAAAGGAAAAATTTAAGTGAGAAGGGAGATGAGGTTGTCGTGTGTTTTGTGTTGTGAATGTGAAATGCAGGGTGTGAGGAATCGAAGGAAGAAAAAAAAGGGGAAGGAGAAAGCTGTGCTCTCTGGAGAAGTTCCAGAGAGCATGGCGATTGATCGCCTCTTGGAGGTGATCAATCGCCTCTCCCTGTCTGGAAATCGCTGGAGAGGCGATTTCTGGTCGCCGCTCTCTGGAGAAATCCAGAGAGCGTGGCGACTGGTCGCCTGTTGCAATCGCCATAGCATGATAATTTTTCTTTTATTTTAAGTTTTACTTTAATTAGTTAATAGTTTTAATTAATTTAATTGTTTTAAGTTTTAATTGTATTAGTATTTGTTTTAAATGAATGATTTTAAGGGATTTCAATAATCTGAGACTTTGATTTAGTGGTTTAGAAGTCGAAACGTTACGAGTGATATAAAAAGAAAAATTTTACTCGAGCTATTTGAGGGTTTAAGTTAAGATTATGTTATGGTCTTTCCGTGGCGGCCCTGGCCGGGTCGGGGTCGTTACACGTACGTTGACATCGATCACAAGCAATGACAAAGGAATGTACATATTTAAATAAGGATGGCTAATAAAAACCACATTGAAGCACTTTTGCTGTTGTTCGATTGCCTCCAAAGTAACCACCTCATTCAAGACTGTGGCAATGTTTGAAAACTGATAACATCTCATCTTCTGGAATATAGCGCCTTATTACTTGGTCCACACAATATCGATATAGAATTGGCTTTTCCCAATAATATCACTTCACATCAGAGAAAAATTTCTTTCTTTGGTGAGAAGACAATTTGGATGGTATGATTTGACAAGCGAGAAAGTTTACATAATCCGCATACCACGATAATTCTTCAATCGCAAGGATCTTTTTGTCCGAAAGATCATCATCAATTGGCTTATCACTATCTGACACATGACATTGAGTCTCTAAACATGAGAGATGATCAGCTACAAGATTTTCTGTTCCTTTCTTATCTTTTATCACAAGATCGAACTCTTGCAGCAATAACACCCAACGAATAAGGAGGGGTTTGGTGTCTTTCTTCTCCATGAGATACTTTATTGCTGAGTGATCGGTGAAGACAACTACCTTGTTACTGATGCCATATGGTCTGAACTTGTCAAATGCAAAGACGACTGCAAGTAATTCTTTCTCAGTGGTAGCATAGTTGAGTTGAGCATCGTTAAGAGTGCGACTCGCATAGTAGATTGTTCGAAAAAGTTTATCTTTCATTTGACCTAAAACTGCGCTCACTGCAAAATCACGAGCGTCACTCATAATCTTGAAATGTAACCCTAGTCAGGTGCAATGATAATCAGTGCCATCACAAGCTTCTCTTTTACAACATTAAAAGCTTTTAAACACTCGGCCGTGAACACAAATACGACTCCTTTTTCAAGTAAGTTACACAGCGATTTAGTGATTTTGGAAAAATCTTTTATAAAACGTCAGTAGAAACCTGCATGTCCAAGAAAGCTTCGTACTCCTTTAACTGTGGCGGGTGGTGGTAATTTCTCAATTGCAACTATCTTTGCCCGGTCCACCTCGATGCCATGTGTTGAAATCCGATGTTCTAACACAATACCTTCTTTTACCATAAAGTAACATTTTTCCCAATTTAGCAACAGATTCGTTTCTACTCACCGAGCTAGCACCATGGATAAATTTTCTAAACAGACATCAAATGATGACCCAAACACCGAGAAATCATCCACATAGACTTCAATGTAGCGTTCTACCATATCCAAGAAAATTGCCATCATGCACCATTGAAAGGTAGCTGGAGCATTGCACAAACCAAAATGCATCCGACGAAATACAAACGTACCGTATGGACATGTAAACGTTATCTTTTCTTGATCTTCCGGGGCTATGACTATTTGGTTGTATCCAGAATAACCATCGAGGAAGCAATAATAATCATTTCTGGATAGCCTATCAAGCATTTGGTCGATAAATGGTAAAGGAAAATGATCTTTGCACGTAGCTTTGTTCAATTTTTGATAATCCATGTAAATTCTCCACCCGATGACGGTTCGAGATGCTATGAACTCATTGTTGTCGTTTTTAATTACTATCATTCCACTCTTCTTTGGCACACATTGCACTAAGCTCACCCATGAGCTATCAGAGATCGGATAAATAACCCTAGCATCTAACCACTTCAAAACTTCTTTCTGCACTACTTCTTTCATTGCCGGATTCAAACGTCGTTGGTGTTGAACAGATGGTCGATGATCTTCCTCCATTAAAATTTGATGCACACAAAAGGAAGAACTAATTTCTTTTATGTCTAATAGGGTCCACCCAATAGCAATCTTGTAAGTCTGAAGTACTCATAACAGTTTTTCTTATTCCGTTATGGATAATTCAACTGAAATATTAACTGGAAGAATTACATTTTCTCCAATGAATGCATAACGATGGTGCGAAGGTAGAGGCTTAAACTCAAGGATGGGCAGGCTCTCAATCGATGGTAGAACCCGTAATGACGATTCCCTCAAACTTCCAAAATACTTCCTCCGATTTGGCTCAAATGAATCCATCCACAAAACATACTATTTCGCATCCGAGTTATCATCAAGAAAAAGGTCATGGTCTAGTAGACTTATCTCAAGAGAGTCACGTGGTTGAAGTGAGGCTTCCCCTATTTCAGTGTCAAGGACTTCCACCTGAAACACATCATCACTTGCTTTTGGGTACTTCATTGAATTGAACACATTAAATGTCAACTCTTCATCTTGCAATCGCAATTTAAGCTAACCTCTTTGAACATCAATTAACATTTCTCCTGTCGCTAAGAACGGTCGGCCTAAAATAATAGGGATGTCACGATCTTTCACCATATCAAGGACCACGAAGTCAGCAAGAAAAATAAACTTGTCGACTTTGACAAGTACATCCTCAATCACCCCACGTAGATGCTTGATAGATCGATCAGCCATTTGTAGAATCCCTCTTGTGGGTTTTGCTACACCAAGACCAAGCTTCTAAAATATGGATAGTGGCATTAAGTTGATACTAGCACCCAAATCACTCATTGCGCGCTAAAAAATACACTCCCCAATTTCACATGGGACTGTAAAACTTCTCGAATCTTTCAACTTTTGTGGAAGCTTTCGTTGAATAATAGCACTACATTCCTCAATTAATTCAACCAACTTTTTGCTCTGTCTCTTAATGAGAATGGAAACAACTGTAGCCGTACAGTATCATCTGAAACATTATGAAACTTGAAAGTATCACACACCTCCACGAAATTGGCAATGTGATCCTTCAGATCCTTAGAGGGAAAGCCACAAAATTGTGATTGTTGAATCATATGTATGGTTCCCGAATCGATTTCAAAGTTGTTGCTCGTAATTGCTGGTTTACGAATAGCAGATTGGACACCAACCATAGATGGCATCACATAGTCTAGTAGTGTTTGTGTCTCTCCTTCTTCATTTTGTTCGTAAGCCATAGTTGCTTCCCTTGTTTCCTTTCGATTCCTATGACAAGTACGTTCAATTTCTGGATCGATTGGAATGATGTTGGTAGTACCTTGTTTTCGCATACACCTACAAAAGTAAGTATAACAAATACATTAATTAAATTCAATTATAAATTAGATTTATTTAATTTAATAATAACAAAATAAATAGTCCCCGACAGAGGCGCCAAAAACTTGATACGAATAATATGACGCAAGCGCACGTGTCGCAAAAGTAATCGAGTGTATAAATACGAGTCGAACCTACGAGGACTATTTACGCTAATTATTAACCAAATTTAATTCTAATTTAAGATGAATAACGAGACTTCAATGCTTTTGATTAAAATAAAGCAGGAGAACTTAATTAAATAACAGAAAATTAAATAAAATTGTAGAATGTAATATGAGAAAAAAAACTCTAGGGCTTGTGATTTCACCTAAATTAATCATATTTATTATTTCTAATCCAATTTGTTAATATCTATTCCTATGTGTTGATGGCAATTTCGCAAGTATATTTATCAATCTCTCTCGAGTAATGACAAACTTATCCAATTAACAGATTATTACCTCTCGGTCTCTAACCCTGGCAATTAATTGAATACATTACGAACGATAAATCAAAACACCACATAAACACCTTAGCCATCTCTAGTCTAAAATCCTTTTCATGGTGAACTATTCAATTGCACGATTATTTTTTCACCTCTCAGTCTCAAAATAATCCTACGATCATGTTATTGTTGATCAGGCAATTGCAAGCAAATAAAACAGTAATAGTTTACTCAACACATAATTAGAATAGAATATCAATAAATTGAATTAAAGGAAATACTAAACAATCATAGTTTGGCTACGTCTTAGCCCTAAAAAAAAGTTAGTTCATGCTAAAATAACGAAAAAAATGACAAAATAATGAAGGTCATAGTCTTAGAAGAGAAAGAGAAAGAAGAAGAAACTATGCTCTTTAATCCGAAATCTTCTTCCTGATCTCAGCCCCCCTCTTTGATTTATAACTTAATTCTGGGAACAATCAGTGTCCCTATGATCAACCGCTGGGATTATTTCGATTAAGATTTTAAAATAAGACTTTTTTTATAATTCACAACTGCCGACCAATTGCCCCACATATGGCGATCAATCGGCTCATCATGCGATCGATCGCCTCACATTAGGCGATCGATCGGCACTACCTTTGTTCTGCTTCTTGAAAACTTTGATTTTTTTTTAACGCCTTTGTTGATCGATCGCTTCAATGTGAGGCAACTGATTGGCACTGCCTCGGGTTTTCTTTTGTAAATTGGCAAATTTTGGAGTTTTAGCCAATTGATCGCTTAAATGTGGCACTTGATCGGCACGGCTTTGGGTTTTCTTCTCAAAAATTGTCTCGTTTTTGCTTCACGATGTAACAGAATCATCAATTCTCTTCGTTGAAACTATAACCTGATTATCTGCACACTTACACCAAAAATGTCAAATTCTCTCAAACACTTGAGAAAAACTTATCAAATTAAATATAAAAAGAGTACAATTAAGTGTGTAAAATACACACTTATCAATATTCTTGTGAACTCCTCCCAAAATAATGTTTAACTTGTTGTCCATTAACTTTGAACTAATTCCATATTTTTCATTGTAAAGTTTCAAGACTCCATAAGAATCTACAACTATAATCTTGAGAGGACCAGACCACATGGATTTTAATTTTCGTGGGAAAAGCTTTAAACGAGAGTTGTATAATAAAACTTGCTGACCTACTTCAAAAGTTTGCTCTTGTATTTTCCTATCATGTCATCTCTTAACTTTTTTCTTACAAATCCAAGCATTGTCATAAGCTCCAAGTCTGAACTCCTCAAGTTCATTTAGTTGTAACAATCTATGTTGCCCTACTACTTCTAGATCCATGTTCAACTTTGCAACTAACCAATATATTTTATGTTCCAACTCAACTGGGAAATGATATGTTTTTCCAAAAATGACGCGATATAGAGAAGTTCATATAGATGACTTATAAGCAGTTTGATATGCCTAAAGAGCATCATCCAATTTAGCCAATCAATCCTTTTAGCTAATATTTGTTGTTTTTTGCAGAACTCTTTTAATCTCTTGGTTGGACACCTTTACTTGTCCATTAGCTTGCAAATGGTTGATATGCCTAAAGAGCATCATCCAATTTAGCTGATTAATCCTTTCAACTGATATTTGTTGTTTTTTGCAGAACTCTTTTAATCTCTTGGTTGGACACCTTTACTTGTCCATTAGCTTGCAAATGGTAAGTTGTAGTCACTTTATGTTTTCCATTTTTCATCAGTAACTGTTGAAATTATCTATCGCTAAAGGACTGCAACCATCACTTATGATTGCTCTTAGTGTTCTAAACCAAGTGAAATATTCTTATGTAGAAACTTTACAACCACCTTTGCATCATTAGTTGGAAGAGTTGTCGCTTCCACCCATTTATAAACATAATCAACAAGTATATTGATTTCCATATGTAGATGGAAAACGACCCATAAATCTATCTCCCAAACATCGAACAACTCAATTTTTATGATATTGTTTAAAAGCAGCCCATGTTTTGAGTAAATATTCCCCACTCGCTAACACCTATCACAAGATTTAACAAAATTATTAGCATCAAGAAACAATGAGGGCCAATACAACCTGATTGTAGAACTTTTGACGTTGTTCTTTTGTCTTCGAAGTGTCCTCCATAAGGTGTACCATGTCAATGTTGCAACACTGTTAAGATCTCTGATTCTAGAATCCATCTTCTCAAACTTTGATCAGCACATTGTTTAAACAAATATGGGTCATCCCAGAAATAATTCCTGACTTCCTTCAAAAACTTCTTCTGATGAACTTCATGATTTCTGGAATGATTCCACTTACAATATAATTGACTATATCATAACATGGTACTTCATCAACTCAAAAACTTGTTCATCAGGGAAATATTCTGAAATAGGTATAGTTTTTGTACTTTGGTCTTTCTGCTCCATCATTGATAAGTGATCGGCCACTTAATTTTCACACCCGTTTTTGTCTCTTATCTCCAAATCAAACTCTTGTAACAGTAAGATACATCAAATGAGCCTAGGTTTGCATCCTCCTTTGATATCAAATATTTAATAACAGAATGGTCTGTATAGACCACCACCTTGGTTCCTATTCAATATGATATAAATTTGTCAAAAGCATAGACAACTGCCAAAAGCTCTTTTCTTTTGTTGTGTAATTCAGCTAAGCATCTGTGAGTGTCTTGCTGGCGTAATAAATTGAATGAAACACTTTCTCCTTTGTTGTCTCAAAACAACTTGAAGAGCAAAATCACTAACATCACACATTAATTCGAATGATAATGACCAATTTTTGAAGCTATGATAACTGGAACGGTCATAAGCTTTTGTTTTTAACTCTTGGAAAGCTTTGTTAAAAAATTAAACATTGCATTGTTTTCTAGTAGCTAGCGTAATGGTTTTGCAATCTTCAAAAAATCCTTGATAAACATTATGTAAAAACCAACACGACCAAGAAAACCACTGTTGTCAGTGGAGAAATTGTATGAATGACTTCAATTTTTGATGTCTACTTCAATTTCGTTTTTCGAAACGTGATGACTTACACAATTCTCTCGGTCACCATGAAATGACATTGTTCCTAGTTTAGTATGAGGTTTGTTTCCATACATCTATGCACCACTATTTCTAAATTTTTCATGCGGCACTCAAAAGAATTCTCCACCACAAAGAAATCATTCATAAATATATCTAGAATCTTCTCTGCCATTTCCGAGAAGATAGTTATCATGCATCTTTGGAAGGTTCCTAGAGCATTACAAAGTTTGAATGAAATTCATCTGAAAGCAAAGGTTCCATATGGGCAACTGAATATAGTTTTTTCTTGATCCTCAGGCACCGTGGCTATTTGATTGTATCTTGAGTATCTGTCTAAAAATAGTAATATTCCTTGTTGGCCAATCTGTCGAGCATTTGATTACAAAAAGAAGAGGAAATTGATCCTTCCTTATCATCTTATTGAGTTTTCTATAATCCATACAAACCTGTCAACCTATTGAGTCACCCAAGTAGGGAAAAATTAGAGTTTTCCTTCTGAAAATAATTAGAAATTGAATTTTTTTTATGAAGTAAATTTTTAGTTCATAGAGTAATCTGAATCAGATTGTGAATCTCTGTCAGCACCGCTAGATGGAATATTTGGGAGATTATGATTTTTCATTAGAATACCACCTAAGGAAAGCCAATGTTGTGGCTGATGCTCTTGGTCGTTATCTTCAAATAACTCTTTCTTATTTTGTGTTGGAAGATTGGATAAGATATTTGACAATTGAAAATTATGAGTTGCAGTGTTAAGAGGATAACCAGACAATACAGGTATTTAATTTGGTAGCTACCCCTACTCTTTTGCAGCGTTTTAAAGATATGAAAAAAATGTGATGATGAGTTGAAAGAAAAGTTTGAGAAGATTTGAGTTGGCAAACAATTTGATGGTTGGAAGATGAGTTCAGATGGTTTTTTATTTTTCAAGGGTCAAGTTATAGTGTCTAGTGATTTAGATTTGAGATAGACAATTTTACCAGAGAACCATAAATCTAGATTTTTTATTCATCCCGACATCACAAAAATGTATCCCTATTTGAAACATCAGTTCTAGTGGGTTGGAATGAAACGTGATGTAGCAGAATACATGTCTAAATGTTTGACCTGTCAACAAATTAAAGCAGCGCATCAGAGATGGGCTGAGTTATTGCAACCTCTACCATCCCTTAGTGGAAATGAGATAAATTACTATGTATTTTATAACTAGGTTACCAAAGTTGGGGCAGAGATTTGACGCAATTTGAGTTATAATTGATAGACTGACAAAATCAACACATTTTACACCAGTCGGAATGGATTTCTCCTTTAACATGGTTAAGTTAATTATATATAGAGAATATTGTTTGCCTCATGGTATTCCTTCAAGTATTGTGTCATACTGAAATCTGAGTTTTACTTCTAAATTTTAGAGAGCCTTTTAAAGAGCTTTGGACCCAGAGTTGAATTTAAGCACTACACATCATCCTCAGATATGTGGTCAGTCTAAACATACGGATCAATGCAGTTCTATTACCTGTTAGAGACAAACCTATTCTGACTATGTTCGAGATGATACAAAAGTGTTTAATTACTAGGATTGTCAAAATATATGAGAAGTTGGCCTCGACAACATACGTCTTGTGTCCCTATATAAGAAAAAAACTTGTAAAGCTATAATGTGCAACTCGAAATTGGAGTGTTATGTTTGCAGGAGCTGCATGATTTGAGGTCAGCAACGACAACGAATAATATGTTTTCGACATGAATACATGTGTGTGCAACTGTTATAGGTGGGAGCTTGCTGGAATCTCATGTGTCCATTCCATTCCCTGCATTGATTTCATGAGACTAGCACTGGAAAATTACGTTCATCAATACTATGTTGTCGACATGAATACATGTGTGTGCAACTGTTACAGGTGGGAGCTTGCTGGAATCTCGTGTGTCCATTTCATTCCCTACATTCATTTCATGAGACTAGCACCGGAAAATTACGTTCATCAATACTATCACCGAGGAACTTATCTGTAGATGTACTCAAACTTCATTCATCCCCTTAGAGGCCAACACTTGTGGCCGCCCGTACAAAATATAAAGCAAATTCTTTAGCACGTCCAACCGATCTCATCCATGTGACCTAAAATCACGAAGCCAGGGTCGAAAATATTCTCGTTGTACAGTTTCTCCATCACATAGAGATCCATGAAGCTCGCGAGATCTCTATGTCCATCCCGAGGTAGAAGTGAGTTATCAGATTGTGAATAACCCTAGTTCTGACGTTTAAATCCTTGGATTTTGGCTTCACGAACCCAGTGATGTTGGAATTGCAATGAATTTTTCTAAAGAACTTTAGTCCCTTGGCCAATCTGAAAAATCACAATCACGGGAAGCATGGTAGTATCTCTCCACATCATTATCTTCTCCGACAGACCCGAGCAATTCATTAATTGACTCTGGAGGTATAACAATCTCTGTACCAAAGATGTACGTCTTCAAACATCCTACTCTCCTAGTAGAGGTCAAGTTCGTATAAAACAAGCGAACAATTCAGTCGCAGCTATCGCCCCTCAATTCGTACACCCCGTATAGGGCGATTCTGTCAAACATCTCTTTGGTGTCTAATGACTCCCAATCTCTAAAATTGACTGTCTTCGAATGAATAACCGAGCAGTTTGACATATCTCGCTCAAACTGCACTTGACACATCTAATTTTGAAATTCAATCAAAACATACCTAGTTGGCAGTCGTCGTGCTTGAGCCGGGGCGCCTTGTGACGACGGTGCCCAGTTTGTCGGACCACCTTGAGATGGTCCTCCTTATGAAAATGATGGAAAATTTGGCGAAGCACGCTCAGTCAAGCCACCTTATGACGGGGGGCAGCCTTTCGTTTAACCTTCAATTTGGGAGCCATTTAAGGAAAATTTGGGGATTTATGTTGAATTTGAGATTTAAGGATTTTGATGATTTAGGGCTCATATTTGTGGAATTTTTTGTATGATATTTGAAGAAAACGATTAGGAAGGCGTGAAATGGTCGGATTTTGGGTTGGAATCGCAGGGGGGCGAGAGAAAATTGAGTTTGTCGGTAGCGGGGGTGAGAATGGTGGGTCGGTTCCTTATATAGAGTTGGGGATCGACCTCCCGATCCGGGGCAGTGACTCCCCGCTCTCAACCCTAATTTTGACAATGGGGGGTCACCATTCTAGATCGATCATCCGTTCTCAAAATGATGTATGAGAACGGGGGGAGGGTCGTGAGAACGGGGGGTCACCACCTCGGCTCGGCCCCCCATTCTCATACCTCATTTTTAGAATGGGCGCCGATCTGGGGTGGTGACCCCATGTTCCCGATAACCTTGAAAAGGGAAAGGCAAAGAACGAGGGGCCGATCCGGGGCGGTGTCGGCCCGGTCTCGAATCATGTGCGGTAGACATTGAACGGGGGTCTTCAACCCCCAAATCGACCTTCCGATCCAATACGTCCAGTGCCACGTAAGCACTGGACAGATCGGGGGCCGTTCAATTTAGATCGGCCATCGCCAGGGTTTGATTTGTTATATTTTGATAGTTTAAGGTTTTAGTTGTTAAAATTTTTAGTTTAAAAGTTATTTCAAATTAAATTCATACTTTGGAGTTCAAATTAGTTTTAACCCTTTATTGTTTGTTTTCGAGAAACATGGCAGATTCATTAGAAAAAGGCCAGAAAAGTAACCTGAATGATGATTCAAGCATGATCGCGGCCAGTGAGACCCGTCTGACATCCATATTGCCTAGGCAACTTTCAAATTTTCAGATAGATTTCTTCCTCCCATTTCCATCTGTTTGTTTTTAGCCCTCAATTCTTCATGAGCATTAAAGGCATCAGATCTCCTTCTTATAGATTCAGGCGAAGAGTTTATCCTCACCTTGAACTCGTCGTACTCACTCACAAAATTAACATTTTCTTTGTTCTTCAGAAAATCATGCATCTACCCTAAATATGCCTCTAGATTTCTAAGCTCGATACCATGTTTCCGGCCGAAAGGGACCTAGATACTGGCGGAACTTGTCGTCTCTGCCAGAGCTTAGAATGTTAGAAGAGATCCACCGTTGTCAGATAAATAGCAAGCTAGCTTCTATACTAGGTAATCGACGGCTACGATTGAAAAAATGGTGTTTGATGTAACTTAAGGTGGCTCTTTTTTGAGATCTGTGGTTGAAACGAAGACGTCAATTCTGGGTAGATCAGCCTTTTGGGTTACGGAGATTCGGAGATTTGAATTGGTCTTTGACAATGGAGAGATCAGTAACTCTGTTTACCGGGAAGAGCTTGGGGAGTTGATCGAGAAGCCATGAAAATGCAAACCAGAGCTCGCATGTTATTGACATTCCCTATAGCTGTTAGGATTAGACGCCCTAATCTACCTGTAACGAATGATCGAAAAAATATGAAAAGAAAAACAAACAGATTTATAGTGGTTAACTCTCGTTGTGAGAGCTACGTCCACTGACCGCTGATATGACCAAAATACGCCTTTATATAATAGACGAATTAGGGTTATAGAATAATAGGGTAAATATGACCAAAATACCCCCAAACCTAGAATAGGCTCCATAACTCAACAATCTCTCACTTGGAGACTAATCTCATCATCTCTCCATCTGTAGCGGCTTTATTTCAAAATCTCATCTAAGAAGTCCGACTAAAGGCTCGCACAACTTCAGCTTCTCACTCGTCACAGCTTTTGTCAACATATCAGCTGGATTCCAACTCCCTAAGATCTTCTCAAGCGCTACTACTCCATCTTCTAAGGTAGATCTAATGAAGTGATAGTGCACCTGTATATGCTTTGTCTTGCCATGATAAACCGGGTTCTTTTCCAAATAGATGGTACTTTGGCTATCACAATGCAATACACTCCCATCATAGTTTTGGCCTAACTCGCGTAAGAAAGACTGCAACCATATCATCTCCTTCGCGGCTGCTGTCAATGCAATATACTCGGCTTCACAACTAGAAAGAGCGATTACATCTTGAAGTCTCGAAACCCAACTGATTGTGGTGCCACCTAAAGTGTAGATATAATAAGTCATGCTCTTACTACTGTCAATATCACCACTGTCATCAGCATCAACATATCCATCCAAGCCCAAGTCTGACTTTCAAAAACATAGAGCGAATCCCAAACTACCCTTCAAGTATTGCAAAATCCACTTTACGGCTTCACAATGTTTCTTTCCTGGATTACTCATAAACTTGCTGACAACTCCCACTGTATGTGCAATGTCTGGTCATGTGCAAACCATCGAGTACATAAGACTACCAACAGAAGAGGCATATGGAACAGTAGCCATATAGTCCTTCTCTTCATCGGTCGAGGGTGACTGATCTTTGGATAGTTTGAAATGACTAGCCAACAGTGTAATGACTGGCTTAGCATCATGCATCTTGAACCTGCTAAGAACCTTCTTCGCATACTCTTCCTGTGAGAGTTTGGGAACCTCCTTATCCCTAAAGATTCTCATCCCAAGAATTTGTTTTGCAGCACCCAAATCCTTCATTGCAAACTCTTTAGATAACTTCCTCTTCAGCCTGTCAATCTCATGCAAGCTTGCTCCAGCAATCAACATATCATCAATGTAAAGAAGCAAAATAACGTAGGAGTTATCAAACCTTTTGATGTAGTAGCAGTGATCGGATTCACATCTCACAAAGCTGCTATTGTTCATGAAGCTATCAAATCTCTTGTACCATTGCCTTTGAGCCTATTTCAAGCCATACAAGTTTTTCTGAATCCTACACACAAGCTCCTCTTTATCTTTCACCTCGAAACCTTGTGGTTGCCGCATGTAGATCTTTTCATTTAAATAACCGTGAAAAAAAGCAGCTTTCACGTCCATTGGCTGAAGATGAAGATCTTCTTTCACAACCAAACCCAAGACATCTCTGATCGTCGTCAACTTCACCAATTGTGAGAAAATCTCAGTGTAGTCAATACCTTCCTTTTGTTAGAAACTTTTGACAACCAACCTAGTCTTGTACCGCTTGCTCCCATCATGTTCTTCTTTAATCCGGTAAACTCACTTGTTGTGCAGTGTTTTATTACCCTTCGGCAACTCAACCAATTGCCCAGTTTGATTTGATTTCAAGGAGTCCATCTCATCTTTCATGGCTGCCTCCCACTTAATCGAATCATCAGACTATGCTTCTTCCTCATAACATTCTGGTTCAACAGCTTCGGTCAACAAGATGTAATTAAGAGACGGAGACCATTTATGGACTGGTTTGCTGATTCTAGATGACCTTCTCAGTTATGCAATCGGTGCTTGCGAATTTACCTCTGGAGCCACATTCTCGTCAACCTCTTCTTCAACAACACCCCGAGTATTCTCAAGTTGACCACAGTAGACTCTTTCAATACAGAACTCCCAGTGTTAGAAGTCTTACCAACAGTATCTTTGTAAAAGATCTGTTCGTTGAAGATGACGTTCATGTTACGAATGATCTTCTGATTTTGATTATCCCAGAAACTATAACCAAACTCGGCGTCACCATAACCAATAAGAAAACACTTATTAGATTTTGGATCAAGCTTGCTTCTATCAGAATCATCAATATGAACATATGATAAGGCTCCAAACACTTTCAGAAAAGAAAAGTTTACCTTTTTTTCGCTCCAACCTTCTTCTAGAATTTTGAAGTCTAAAGAGAGGTACAGAGGGTCCTCTATTGATCAGATAGGCTGCAGTGTTGACTGCATCAGCCCAAAAGGTTTTAGGCAGCCCGGAGTGCAATCTCATGCTCCTTGCACGTTCATTCAGCGTTCTGTTCATCCTTTCAGCTACTCCATTCTCTTGAGGTGTTCGAGTAATAGTCTTCTCCATCTTGATCTCATTCACAGC
Organism: Begonia masoniana; assembly: GCA_022432975.1. Lineage (NCBI taxonomy): Eukaryota > Viridiplantae > Streptophyta > Magnoliopsida > Cucurbitales > Begoniaceae > Begonia > Begonia masoniana. The sequence continues at coordinate 22,299,708 of CM039511.1, forward strand.
ACAATACTCTTTGAAATCGGCATCAATGTACTCGCCTCCGTCATCGGACCTCAAACACTTCACCTTCAGATTCGTTTCATTCTCAACCAAAACCTTCCACTTCTTGAAAACACTGAATACATCATATTTGTTCTTCATGAAGTAGACTCATACCTTTCTTATTGAATCATCTATGAACGTCACGTAATATGATGATCACCAAGAGAAGAAACAGATGTAGGTCTCCACACGTCAGTGTGCACCAATTCCAGTCTTTCTTCTTCAGCTCCTTCCCAACCTTTAAGAAAGTGACACGTTTCTGTTTCCCAAAAATGCAGCTTTCACATAGCTGATGTTCAACAGATTTCAACTCCATAATCTAACCATTCTTGATAAGAAGTTTAATTCCTTTCTTGCTCATGTGGCCAAACCTGCAATGCCACAACTCTGTGTTATTTGAGCTATCAACAACAGCAATTGTGTCTCTGCATGTAGAAGTCATGTATAAGGTTCCTGTTTTGTGACCTCGAGCAACGACCATCGCTCCTTTAGTTATCTTCAAATCACCGTTTCTGAAACTGACATTGTGACTTTCACCATCAAGTTGTCCAGCTGAAATCAGATTTCGCATCAACCCTGACACATGTCTCACTTAACTGATCTTCCAATCATAACTGTATGTCATCTTCAGTTTGATGTCACTGATGCCCACAATATCCAGTGGCTCACCATCTGCAGGTAGACTTTTCCATAGTTTCCAGCCACATAATTTTCCATTAATTTTTTGTGTGCAGTGGTGTGAAAGGACGCTCCCGAGTCCAAAACCCATGAGTCTATCGGGCTGTCGCCTAAAAGAAGCAAAGTATCATTGATGTCTACTGTTACTGCATTTTCTCCATCACCTTTGTCATTACCGTTCTTCTTCGGTGCTCTACAATCCTTCTTCATGTGACCCTGTGTAACGCCCTGGGTTTCTGAACCCGATTCGTTACTCATAATACTGAACCACACTATGACATTCTGAGAAAATCTTAAAATTTCACTCGACGGTGAAAATTTGATCCTTAAACGTAAAAACTTGCAACGAAAAATATTTGTATAAAACGACATTTATTAAATAATTAAAATATTAAAGACTGTTGGTTGAAAGAAAACAATAGAACACATTTACCGCTGAATAGTTCTAGCGGTATTATTAGAGACAATAGTCTCGGTGGTGAAAACAGGAATAGAAGACATCCACTGCTAAACAGTGTCGGCGGTAGAAGCAGAAATAAAAGGCTCCTTCTACTACCAACGTCCACCGCTCACGTCAGCCGAACGACACGTCGACTTCACACACGTCCACCGGTCACGTCAGTCGAACGACGCGTCGACTACGCACGTCCACGGTCACAAAACGACAAACTCTATTTCTCACATCTACACTCACATCCACCGGTCATAAAACGACAAAAGCCTAATACTCACATCCACCGATCATAAAACGACAAAAGCCTAATACTCACATCTACCGGTCATAAAACGACAAAAGCCTAACACTCACATCCACCGATCATAAAACGACAAAAGCCTAACACTCACATCCACCGATCATAAAACGACAAAACCCATTACTCACGTCTACCATTCGACAACATCCACCGATAGATTACATCCACCGGTAGATTATAATACTCAACGTTCACCGGTGGACTATATCCACCGATAGACAAAAACACTCATCATAACAGCATATCAACCATTTTCACTCTAAACAAAGAAAACTCCGACTACCAAAATAACTTGTACATATTACTGAAAATCGTTCAAAACAACATAAGTCTACAACTTTCTAAAAAAATACCCAGCAAAGCAACTATCTCTAAACCAAATCATGTTTTTCATACTCAGAACAAGAAAATCATAAAGTTGTTAAAAATATCAAAACTACTAATATTATTAAAACCCTCTGCACACTTCCACAATTCACTTAACCACTGAAACTTCATATATAGACAATAGTTAAACCGCCTCATCATAACACCAAACCATGGCATTGAAGTGCTCCCCCAACCAGTCTATTCCTCAACATGCTCAGAGAACGCACCTTCTGAGGCTTCTTCACCTACATCACAAAACTCATCTATTAGCCTAATGCTAAGTAAGTAGAGCAATAATGAAATGATATGCTGAAACATAAATCCTAGTCATGCAATTGCTACTTTCACATCTCAGTTCCATTCATGTTCCTTCTTTGATCTGATCCCTCGGTTCCATTAGGAATTGGATCAATTTCTCCAAAGTCATACATCCTCTTCATAAATTAAGGGGCGGATTAGTTCCCTTAACAGCTGATCTGATCCTAAATTCTATTGGGAAGCGGATCAATTTTCCCAAAATTATAGATCTTCTTCATAAGTTAAGGAGCGGATTAGTTCCCTTAATAGCTGGTCTATTACAATTTGTTCATGTCTTACCATGCATTTACATGTAAATTCATTTTCGTATTCTTTCCAAAAACATGATGCATGACATACAGAAAACATTCAAACATGCATAAACCTATTGTTTTGTGATGTAGACCCGAAGGCACACACATACTCCACTTACCTGACTTCCTGGGAAAAGTTGGGTTGCAGGCTATCTCGGGATTTTGCTCACCTAAAATCATAAACAGAGTGTTAATTCAATTTTCACTATAACTCATTCTAAACCATTCAGGAACCTAAGGAAGCTAACTTGAAACTCTATTAATCGTGCATTCTTGGTTTATCACCTAAACCCGAACTACTCTCATTCACAGCATTCTCAAAACACACATTGTACTTTCTCTACTATCTAGCCACTAAAACTCAAGAAAACTCACCTAGGTTGAGGAATGGAAATCGGAGAGGAAAATCGCCTGGAGAGCTCTGCTGAGCTTGAGCTGAATACCAAGAAAGAAAAATGAGAAAACTGTAACACCCGACATTTCGGCCAGGTGATTTTCTGACCATTTTCATTGTCACCCTCTTATTTAACCTTTATGATTTAAATTTAATGTTAAGATAAAATTATTACAAGTTGAGTAAAACTAGGTTGGGTGGCAGTTTTGTAATTAAAATTTATGGGTTAGGTATAAATAGGAAATGGAAACCTCAAACCTCATTTATTACCACTGTAGCCGACATTCCCTCTCGGCGATTCCTTCTCTCCCAAGCTTTTACTCTCGGCTATCAGAACCTCCCCTTGCCGACGGCTGGTTTCAGCCTGCTTTTCTCTGCAATCTGCACCCGAGGTATGAAATGGACAATGTAGTCATTTATTAGCGATTAAAGCTCTGCTTTCAACTCGGCATTTGAGTTCGAATTTCTAGCAGTGGCCGAGTAGTTTTAGACTCTTTTAAGTCTGAGAGTAGAAATGCCATCCCAAATCGATTCTGAACATTTTAAAGTAACCAACTCGGATTTAATCAATGGTAAAACATGTCCACCTAGTTTCGGATTTCAGACTTCAGTGTGTCAAACAGTGGAATCGGAATGACTTTAGCTGTTAGATTCTAGGATGACTTTCGAGTAGAACTTTTAGGACTTTATTTTAACTACTGTAATGTGGAATGTTTTAGGTGAAGAAGTTGAAGAGAAAGTGATTCAAGTTGCTAAGGAATCCAGGTAAGTGAATGTACTAAGTTTCCGGCCAATAGGGCCCTACATCAAAGGATTATGTTACATTTAGCGAACGTTGTCAGCTATAAGTTCGATGAAATGTCGATGGATATGATTCTGGTATTCTGATATACTCCCCTGTCTTAGTTCGATGATTAAGTGCATTTATGTTATGCATCATGTTTTACTTCTCAAGCATATGAAAATGTTTTGAAATATGTTTTCCCATGAATAAGATAAGAAGATAAAACTTATGCAACGTGGTTAAGTGAGGGTTGGGGGTGGTTCGGCGCATGTCACAGTCCGCAGTAGGACATATGAATACGACCCGCAGTAGGGACCATGATCAAACTCACTGTCGAACCCCCTTTACCAGCACAAATCCTCTCTTAATCCACATAATGTAATGAAGAATACGAATGATGAATATGAGCATGTCCATGAATGATGATTATGATCAATGAATACGAGATACGATTATGAATGATGATTAAGACTAAGTACACGAAAAGAAAAGACTCATGAGCATGTTTTCTTCCAAGTTATGCATTCATGAACTCATAATAGTTTGCATTCCTTACTAAGCCTTAGGCTTACAGTTACACCTTATGATGTAGGTGAAGAAATATCAGGTGAGGATTTCAAGATTGATGAAAGTGTCTGAGTTCGGTTGCTGGAAGTGATCAGGGTGGAAAATCTGTGGCTGGATGGCGAACATGACTCTCTGGTTTAAGCTTTAAGATTTCAATAATGTTATGAACAAGGAAGTCTAAGTATGATGAGTTTACTTTCGAATATTGAGCTTTAAGTCTGTCTAATATGAGTACTGAGTCTGAAAATATTTGTGAAGATATAGAATGAGTTATTTTACCTAAGTCTTCCGCTGTGTGAGTTTGAATGAATTTATGGATTATTCCGATGAGTTTTTGGCCATTAAATTTAAGTTACGAGGTCTACGTTTATCTAGATTGACGTCATCGGAAGAGGAAAAGTATTTGTCTTCCGGCTGACGTCATCGGAAGAGGAAAAGTATTTGTCTTCCGGCTGACGTCATCGGAAGAGGAAAAGTATTTGTCTTCCGGCTGACGTCATCGGAAGAGGAAAAGTATTTGTCTTCCGGCTGACGTCATCGGAAGAGGAAAAGTATTTGTCTTCCGGCTGACGTCATCGGAAGAGGAAAAGTATTTGTCTTCCGGCTGACGTCATCGGAAGAGGAAAAGTATTTGTCTTCCGGCTGACGTCATCGGAAGAGGAAAAGTATTTGTCTTCCGGCTGACGTCATCGGAAGAGGAAAAGTATTTGTCTTCCGGCTGACGTCATCGGAAGAGGAAAAGTATTTGTCTTCCGGCTGACGTCATCGGAAGAGGAAAAGTATTTGTCTTCCGGCTGACGTCATCGGAAGAGGAAAAGTATTTGTCTTCCGGCTGACGTCATCGGAAGAGGAAAAGTATTTGTCTTCCGGCTGACGTCATCGGAAGAGGAAAAGTATTTGTCTTCCGGCTGACGTCATCGGAAGAGGAAAAGTATTTGTCTTCCGGCTGACGTCATCGGAAGAGGAAAAGTATTTGTCTTCCGGCTGACGTCATCGGAAGAGGAAAAGTATTTGTCTTCCGGCTGACGTCATCGGAAGAGGAAAAGTATTTGTCTTCCGGCTGACGTCATCGGAAGAGGAAAAGTATTTGTCTTCCGGCTGACGTCATCGGAAGAGGAAAAGTATTTGTCTTCCGGCTGACGTCATCGGAAGAGGAAAAGTATTTGTCTTCCGGCTGACGTCATCGGAAGAGGAAAAGTATTTGTCTTCCGGCTGACGTCATCGGAAGAGGAAAAGTATTTGTCTTCCGGCTGACGTCATCGGAAGAGGAAAAGTATTTGTCTTCCGGCTGACGTCATCGGAAGAGGAAAAGTATTTGTCTTCCGGCTGACGTCATCGGAAGAGGAAAAGTATTTGTCTTCCGGCTGACGTCATCGGTCCGGCTGACGTCATCGGAAGAGGAAAAGTATTTGTCTTCCGGCTGACGTCATCGTAGAAGAAATGTGATGGAAGTCGGAGAGTTTGTCTTCCGGCTGACGTCATCGGAAGAGGAAAAGTATTTGTCTTCCGGCTGACGTCACGTCATCGGTAGAAGAAATGTGATGGAAGTCGGGAGAGTTTGTCTTCCGGCTGACGTCATCGGAAGAGGAAAAGTATTTGTCTTCCGGCTGACGTCATCGGTAGAAGAATTGTGATGGAAGTCGGGTAGGTTTGTCTTCCGACTGACGTCACCGGTAGAGGAAGTGAGTTCTTTGTCGTTTACTGACCGGTAGAGGAAGTGAGTTTTAATTGATCACACGGGTTGCACGTGACTGTCGGCAGATGCAAATATGTGTGTCTGCCGATAGATGTTTAATGAATCATGTGGGATGCACGTGCTGACCGGCAGATCAACTAGAAGCTCGTCGTTTAGTGATCGGCAGGAGTGAGAGTTATAATGGATATATTCAGTGAATTGAATGAGATGTTTTAAGTTATGTTAAGTCAAAAAAAATATAGATGAATAAATATGTGGACTATTATGATCAAGTTACGTCACGAGTTTAGTAACAAACCGAGTTTAAGGATTTGGGGCGTTACAAAAACAGTGGAGGCTAAACCTTATTAAACCCTCCCTTAAATACGTTATCCACTATAAATCTCAAATTACCATTATGCCCTAACTTAGTCACTCATTAACCTAATCAATAATTCTCTCAATTTCATCCATAAAGTGTACACTATTAGTTGACAAGGTAAAATTGGTTCAATGGAACCGGGTGTTACACCCTGCTTGCCACAATTCCAGCACTCAAGTGTTCGTCGGGACTTGGACTGACCTCTTCCAATCTTTGACTTAGATCTGTTTCTGCCCCGGTTGGAGTTTCTCTCATTATTTCTACCTCTGTTTTCAACATTCAGAGCTGGGTCTTTCGATGTTTCACCAGAATCAATCTTACGGACCTCCTCGGCAAGAATACGATCTATCACATCGGTGAATACCAATTTAGCACTTCCGACTGAGTTACTAACTGCTGTCCTCATAGGCTTCCAATTATTCGGTAGAGACGCCAACAAAATTAAGGCACAAACCTCATCCCCAAAATCAATTTCCACGATAGCAATTGATTCACAATCGTATTGAATTTATTCAGATACGTTGCGACAGAAGTACCATCAATCATCTTCAGATTAAAAAAAATTTTCATCAAAAATATCGTATCATTCGCGGAGGGTTTCTCGTACATATTAGACAGAGCCTTCATCAGACTCGCGGTGGTCTTCTCCTTCGCCATGTTGTGAGCAACGCTTTTGGCTAGCGTCAATCGGATGACTCCCAAAACCTATCTGTAAAGGAGATTTCATTCACTGTCTTCCATCTTGTCTGGTTTCGCACTCAAAGGAAGATGAAGTTTCTTTCTATACAAGTAATCCTCGATTTACATTCTCCAGAACGCAAAATTCATTACATCGAATTTTCCAATACCGTGTCTTGTACTATCGTCGCTTACTATCGTTATAAAAACACTCCCTTTTAAAAACAGAACAAATCTGCCAAAAAATATTCTGAATAAATCCACCCTAAAAATAAATCTTCTTTGCACAGTCCCATGAAACAGAAAAACAATACTGCTTATTTTCTTCTGCACGTGGGCAAACACAAAACTCTCACAAAAATTCTTCTTCTGCACGTTGAGGGCAGCAAGCAAATACAAAAGAAAAAAAATTTCTTTTCTTCTTCAGCAAACAGATTCATAATATTTGTGAGAAACAAACTGTGCAACAACGAACCAGTTGTTCAAAGCAGTGCAGTGGCTGAATGCGGTTCACAAATCTCTACTTCAGATCGAAGCTCTGGTGACTGATCGAAGTGCTGCCGTTGGCTTCACTGTGTGCTCGTCGGTGGTCGGACGATTCTGGTGCGCATGACAACGGCATTCGACGGCAGTGATTTCTGTTTCTGCTTCACGGACGACAGTGGTGACAACAAAGGAGCAGGAGCACTCTGATTCTTCTCCGTCGCCGGACAGTGGTAATCTCGTCTGTGGAGATCGAGCGTGGCGCGGCGCAGCGTGCGAGCAATCGGAGTCCTCAGCGACTCTCCTCATCGTTCTGTCAGACGGTGGACGGCAATGCTTCTCTGTTCTTTGCGGCGAGAAGAACAGAGCAAAAGATATTTTTTTTATTTCCTTTTCTCCCTTTGTAAATTTATCGCACCGAAATTGCAAACTCAAAAAATTCGTTCGATACATGCGAAAAATCAAACCTTGATTTTCGAAAACATTCAACTTAAAGCTCTAATATCAGTTGTTAGGATTAGACGCCCTAATCCATCTATAACGAACGGTCGAGAAAATACTAAAAGAAAAACATACAGATTTATAGTGATTCACTCTCGTTGTAAAAACTGAAAGTTACGTCACTGGCCGCTGACAAATTTTACTAAGAACAAAAATGAGTTACAACGATTTTTGCCTCCTACTCTCAGTACTTTTACGATAACCTAAATACGCCTTTATATAATAGACGAATTAAGGTTACAGAATAACAGGGTAAATATGATCAAAATACCCCCAAATCTAGAATCGACTCCATAACTCAACAATATGAGATTGTTATGATATCTCACATCGGTTGTGGAAAGGGTTGGTGATCAGTTTATATGTGTGAGGAAAAGTCTCATCTCTTGAGTTAGCTTTTGGGATTGAGAAGACCCAAAATCATCTAACAATAGCCGCATCGCTTCTTTGTTAGGATGCCTAATCCGCCATGTTAGAAAGAAACCAAGTGCTACCAGTCAAATCATAATAAGAAGTCGAGGAAGAAGAAAGAAAAAGAAAACAACTTCAAATTCCATAATAATACTACACAAAACTTGATCTCTTTTTTTTACAACATTTCACAGAATTTCACAAACTAATGAAAGAGAAAATCTTACGAAGAATGTTACCTGTAGGGGACTCAGAATTGCAGCAGAAACAGAGACTTCCGGGTTAAAAAAGGCCTCCTGCATCTCTCACCAAAATCAGGAGGATGTTTAAATCCGCCAACCCCAGAACCAACTCCATAGCTATCTTTAGGCCAAACCGCATTTCCATATCCATAAGTTCCTTTCGTATCAAACAGCCAATGGGTATGATCGAAATCAGGAGGATGACTCTGGGCTTTAAAAGATTTCACCAAAGAAAGCCTCTTATCCAGTTTAGCTTCCGCCATTTAAGGCAATGGAAAAGCTTGGTCCTCTGCTTCAGAGCCAGCCTCTTCTTTTTCTTCTTCACTGCAATCTTTATACGGCTCTTTACACTCTGGACATCGTCCTCCGCCATTGCCCACAGAGTCCAAGAAACAGACTCTACAAATCTTAAACCCACAATCACAGGGTAGCCTACTTCCTTTGATCGCTTTCTCATCACAGCCCTTCATTCCACATATTAATCCCGCTTTTAGAGGTTTCGGCTGATCCATTGAGCATTCAATCACATGCCCTCGAGTTACAGAGTTGAATCCTCCAGTAAAGAAGGTACCTGTGATGAAGCTCTTTTCAGGAATCGTATAATTTCTCGATTCCTCAAAGCCGCTGTTTTGAGAAGCAGAGACTGCTTGATTGTCTGGTGTTGGGGGTATGTGAACAGTGTAAGTTACATATTCTGATCTAATTTCCTCCAGAGCTTCATCTTTTGACATGGAAACGTAGTTTCCACCACTGGATCGTCGGTTCCCTCTACTACCGAGAGGAGAGTGTGGGTTGTTCGTCGCAACAGAAGCACGTGAAATTGGGCTTGTTAAGCCCATGCTTCTGGTGACACTTCCTTTCCCTCCCGACGAAACCGTTATAGTCACTGGGGAAGAAGACGGTGAAGAAGCACCTTCACCATTTTCATCAAACCACAGCAGAATTCGAGCAGCAAAAAAAAAAAAAATATGAAGAGATGGTAGAGAGAAAATCAAACTTTTCAAAAACCCATGAAAGCTGAAGCAATTCTCAGATGAAAACAGTAAAATGGAAGGAGTTTAAAGATTTGGCGAGAAGAAGGAGATGGAAATGAAGGTGGGCTTCACGATGAGGCTTTTGAGCAAACTAGACTGAAAATATTTTTAAATCAAACGGTATACTACTCTCGACCGTAGATTTGTTGAGATCTTAGGGACAGCTTGTGGTCGAGCACAGAAGTCAAACAAATGAACACTATCTGATTTAAATTTCTTGGAGCCTTTTAATTTAGGGTAAAATGTAATTTGGCCCTACAACTAGGTGAAATAGGCAATTTACACCGTAAACTTGGATAATAAGCAATAACAATCTTAATTTATTGATAATAGGCAATATGGCCCCTACCATCATAATTTTCATAAAAAAGTAACGTTTTTTTACTTGTTCATTTTTTTTTCCAAAATGCCCCTCACTGGACCGAATCGAACTGGACCGGTTCGGCTAATTGCACTCTGATTTTTTTTTTTTAATTCTATTCCTCTGTCTACTCTTTTTCCAGAAATATGATTAAAAAAAAAACCAGAGTAGAATTAGCCTAACCGTTCTGGTCCGGTTCGATCCAGTGAGGGGCATTTCGGGAAAAAACAATGAACAAGTGAAAAAATATTACTTTTTGATGGATAATATGACGGTAGGAGCCATATTGCTAATTATCAATACATTAAGGTTGTTTTTGCCTATTATTCAAGTTTACGATGTAAATTGCTCATTTCACCTAGTTGTAGGGGCCAAATTATACTTTATCCTTTAATTTAATTTAAGAGACGGAGAACCGTCTAATTGAAATCTTTCAAAGACCATTTGAGATTTGGTATGAACCCTCTAATTTATGTTGCAATATTTTCGAATCAGTTTACATCTAGAGCGTGTTAGAAGTCTTTTTATGATAAAAAAAAAATATAATGGTATACCTATTTTTTTTTAATATTTGATATTGTAAAATTAAGAGAAGTGATACCCTCTTCTAAATGAAAAGTCGGCCCATGATTCTTCATGTAGGTTCTTGTATTTTTTGTAAGGTAAACAAGTCTCTTAACTTTATATTATGTGTGACTAAAGTCTTATATAAATCTAACATTATTGGTGAAAAAGACAAGTAATAGATTGGACTCTAGTCACCCCGCTCCTTAAACCATAATTGGCTATATCTCAACTTAGAAACAAAATAATAGCAAATCAAACCTTAATAATAACCTATGAAATCAATCATATTATCTACCTCCAGAACAGCAGCCTGGCAGAGCCATTTCACAAGGGCAAGAACCCATAATTATCCTATCCCATAGTAAAAACATAACTCTACTACATATAAAAGCTCAAACTATACAAAAGTTTTGAAATTCCGAATAAAATGGGGGGTTTTTCTTTTCCAGAACCGTTTGAGGAAGGGAAAACATGCAATTCAAATGATTAATGATACAGCTTTTCAATTCCATTTCCATATGTTCTTATAAACTGAGGGAGCATAGAAAACAAATTATGGTAAGTGATTATAACATGTCCTCCTATCACGAGTGATTATATTATCATCGTCAACTCCAAACTCCTCTGCCTGTATATCTAATAGAGATATCATTATAACATGTGCTCATATCGCCTGTGGCTACTGCGGCCTCCTAGGAGCACCAAGGACAGCGAGGCCAAAAAGATAACTTTCTCATGGCTGAGGAATGGAGACACTCAAAGCAAATGCATTTAAGAGCTCAAATTTTTTAATTTCAAAAAAGCCTAGCCACCTCTATCTCCAGTGAGAGTTGTTGTGGGAAAGAAAGAACTGGAAATCAGGAAGATTAACCTGCAAGTGGCGCAGCCAATTGTCAGCAGCTTGCAATAGAGAGCTTGCTTGCTGCCATTCAATTTCTCCATTGGGAGTCAAAATTGAACCTCTCAACTTATAGTAGGCAAGGCCGAAAACAGGTAGAGAGAGTTTTGCAGTTGCATTGACACCGTAGTTCTTCATACCACGTGAAGCATGAAGTTGTGGCTGATTTCTCACTGTGCCAGCTACAAAGTAACAAAATCAATAGTCAAGACTAATAAGAAGATGCATGATGTCAGAGAGATAGAGAAAAGATGCATCCAGATTTTCTTGTGTTAGAGAGAAGAGAGAATGAGAGGGTGAGAGAGAGGAAAGAGGAAGAGAGAGAGAGAGAGATGTTACTTCTAGAGTTTGTCGATAACGAATGGAAAGTCAGAAAAGACGCATCCAGATTTTGTAGTGTTGGACCTACAGGTATTCTATATATTGGATACCTGGAAAAATACAATTATATAAGAGGCAAAGCACCGTATTTATCAAGAGGACAAAGCAATCAATGAATAACCAACAACCTAAATAATTAGCAATCCAAAAGGAAGAATAGATCATACCAAGCCACAGAAATCCAACTTGCAGGATGTAGTTCACAACTCCTGTACCTACTGAGCTCTGGAAATTGAGATGCAAGATTTGTCACCTGAGACAGATTAAGATTGAGTTACTTAGAGATGTACAAGCATGTAAATTAAATCCAACGAATAAATGAAATTAAATTATGACCTTGCCTTATCATACAGTGGTAGCCGATGATGGGGTTGTTCTTGTTCCAAGTATTCAAATACGAGCAGTCCTGATGAGTTGCCAACGTCAATTTCTTCACCAGAAGAACTCTTAGGATGTACATCTCTCAAATTGAGATTATTCATCCTGCTGGAATTCAAGTTGACAAGACTGTGCAATGCTCCATTAATAACACCTTTGACTCTTCTTTCTGTTTCACAATCACTGCTGCCATCACTACTTGTCTCCCTAGAAGACTCAGCATCACTATCACCAAATGCTCTTCTGTAATAACAACAAATTTCAGAGAAGTAATTGGTGAACTTGCAGAGTCCAAGTGTTTCACAAACATAAGAACTTAAGTCACATAATTACTCAAAACATACCGTCATATAGGATTGGCTGTCAAAAATATAGAGATGGCCTTTAAGCAGGGAAATATAGATTTCAATTCAGGTCAAATAAGAATCTTATCTTCCTGACATAGTTCCAACTCAAACACAAAAAGATGCTTAAAGCAAGTATTTTCAAAGACTTTCAGCATCCCACTAGCCATATCCAAATAAAAAGATGCCCACAGTACCAAAACTATCTCACCTCTGTGAGAAAAAAAGGTAAATTAGACTATTTCATGACCGTTTTTGAGAGGTATAAACCTCCATTGAAGTTGAATTTGCCTCAAGAACAGCCACTAACAAACTGTGGAATAACAAAGAGGGAACTATTTTTTATGAGAAATGTTTCACAAGGAGCAAGACTTCTTAATTTTAGCCTCACTTGCCCATAAAACTGCAAGACACTGAATTCAAGAATCCTATAAAGTACTAGAATTGAACCAAAACAGATAGATGCTCACCTCAGCTTAGTTGGGTCTACGTATAACTGTATTCCTGATAAGGATGGTACATAATACTGTTTAACAGAGTCGCATCCATTCAACAACAATGGCACTCCCAATCCATACACACTCCACTCGCTGAATGACTCCCATAAGTCCCCAAGACAAAAGAATGGGTAACTATTAGCATCACGATTCCTCCATCCCTTTGCTTTAACCTGTGGTACAAAAAAAAACATCAATTGGGAAGGTGCGACTCAAATGAAAAATGATACATAACTATTTCATCGAAAAAGATATCATGTATGATTTAATAAACATCAATGACCAAATTGCAGGCAAAAATAGATTCTGTTTACTCTATATGCATCTGTGCAAGTACCTTACCAAGTCTTTAAGTTGTAGATACAGTAAAGACCAACATTCCACCATCTCTAATTTCTTATCAGCATTCATCGACTATATATATATATACCAACTATTTAAATTCCATTAATCAAAACTTTTCGTTGATACTCCATTAGTTATGAAAATGTTCCAGTTTACCACTAAAAAGTACTTTCGAAATGCAATGGCACGTCCGTGAATGAGTTTTAAAGCAAAAATTTTACTTAACTAGAAAGAACCCATTTTTCTTTCGGAACATAAACCACAGAAAGCCAAGATGTCATTCTTCAAGTACTATATTTGATATCGGATGACGCATTTACAAAGAAAAAAAAAATGAAATGAAGAGGAAAGGAAACGTAGTATATTCCACAGAAGAAAATGAACCTCCACAAATTCAAAGAGACACAAAAACAATAGCTAAACCTGGGCCCGAATCAGCATTCAGCCGCTTGTCATTGCTTTCTGAATTTTAATATTCGAAAAACAATAAACAACCAAACAGTTTATCCATCCCTCCTCATTCTGTAATTTCTACCAGAACCGAACCTAGAGCAGCAACAAAAATTTTAAAATCTAAGTATAGGGAGACCTTAATACGAAATGGAAATAACCTCAATACTTTCTTAGATTTCTGAACTCAATGTACCCATAAAAATAAGCATGCGCACTCATAATTTGCAGCAGGGAGCAGAATCAAACTACCTCGGAGAATTGAGCAGTAACTATCGGAGTGACGGATTCCATTAGCCGATCTAGATTAGTCAAGTTAGCATTTCTTGGTGGAGAAGACGAGCAAGCAGAATGAGGCCTCGACAATGTCGACTCGTCGGAGTCTGTCCGGTTCTCCACCTCGCTCAAGTCAATTCGACTCTCTGCTTTCGACGGTTTCTGAAGCTGCCTCTGCAGCTGTTGCTGCTGCAACAACAACTGCTGTTGCCTTCTGACCGCCGGCGGACTATAGAACCTGTCCGACCCGCGAAGTCGAGAAACCGTATGACCACCGGAGTTTGACATTATCATAACAACCAGAAAAACTAAAGGATCAACAAAAACAAATTGAAACTCTAAAAGAGTGAACGGAAAAGGTCGAATCGGAAGTTTAATGAACTAGACTGATTGGGATTGACTGGGAGGGATTAATTCGTAGGGTTTTGAAAGGGTTTTAGGACGTAAGTCGATAGGATAAAGTGAAAAATCCATGAGAAGGCTGGTCATTCTTCAAATTGATTGAGATTAGGTGGGCGAAAACAGATATTCAAGCAAGAAAATACTACCCAAGGATACTATAAAGGCCCCTTCGTTACGCTCTGTACAAACCTCGTCAACTATTTATATTTAGGATTAAAACCAATTTGAACGCCAAAATATGAGTTTAATGTGAAACACCTCCTAAACTAAAAATTCTAACAACTAAAACCTTAAACTATAAAAAATATAATAGTTCAAAACCTGGCGGGTGCCCTTTCACTCCACGTTCTAAATTAATGTCGAGAACGGGGGGTCGATCACCCTCCGTTCTGTTCAGTGTTTACGTGACATTAGACGTATTGGGTCGGGGGATTGATATGGGAGGCGGGACCCTCCGTCCAACGTGCACCGCACGTGATTGGAGAACGGGAGGTCTCCGCCCCCAACGGCCACTCGTTCCTGCCTCCCCATTTTAGAGGTATTCGGGAATGGGGGGTCACCAACCCGAAACGACCCTCATTCCCTACCTCTCCATTTTAGAGGGTGTTCGGGAACGGGAAGTCACCACCTCGAAAAGACTCTTCATTGCTGGCCATATTTTTTGGTAAGATTGAGAACGGGGGATCGCCGCCCCTGTAACACCCGAGTTTTCGGGTTTCCGCTCCAAGGCTATTTTGGTAAATCAGTAAATTAGGTCCGTTTTGTGAACGGTGAGTTTTGTTAGAACTCTAAGATTAAATTGGAATATTTGGAGAAATAAGGAAATTGAAGAGAGACCGAATCGATAGATTAATTAAAGAAATAGTTTTAGTTTATTATAATCATAATAATTATTATTATTAATTTAATAAATAATAAAAAAAAAAAAAGAAGTAAAACAACAGAATGGCCCGAAGGCCATTCTGTTGTTCGAGCTCCAGCCCGACGCCGTGAGAGACGAGGGAGGAGGCGACGATCGACGAACCACCGGCGTTTTTCCGACTTTGCCGACCAGCGGCGGCGGACGTGAGGGCTCCGACCAGTCTTCGCGCGCAACTCGACACTAACGGCAGTGTGTGCGACAGATGTGGTTGGCGACTGCATGGTTCGAAGATACAAAATGAACTTACATTTCAAATAAAGAGTTTCAACGATTCTCGCAACTATTCAAAAAAAATTGAGAATCGACACCCAACTGCAAAATTGGTAGCAAATTATTATTTGGATAGATTCAAAAAGTCAACATATTCAAAAAGTCAATCTATGTGGGTGTTAGTGTTTTTACACACTTACACGCAAGTGCACGTATCGCTAACGAAGTAATAAGTAAGTAAAGTATCGATCCCACGAGGATATTTTTAATTGTATGTAAATTACTATAAAAATATTATAAAAATATTATGATGATAAATGAAAATAAATAGAAATAAAATTAGAATGACGATGAAACAAAGTAAATCAGAGTAAACGAGGTAAAAACGATAAAAGAAGGCCTCGGCTAGGATCGATTTCTTCGTTACGATAATTTCACTACTGATGCTCTGGTAATGCTCTGCAGCATTGTTTATGAACAGCAAGAATTAAATAATTCTAGGATTCTTTCGAATTGCCTAGATAAATTCAAATTAGAATTTCCTTCGACCTAGAATGAATGTAACTAATATTGAATTTCAGATTTGTCTCATTCTTATTGCCAATTGAATTAATGTTAACCACGTTGTAACAATTTAATCCAATTAATTATTTCTGCATCTAAGAATTTATATCTATCTATCGATACAATATAAACATGAATCGTCAACCTATCTATCGATATGATCTGACTTAGCAAGAAACATCACAAATAATTGTTCAATAGAAAATTGCATAACAAAACCAAGATCGTAGCAAAAACCGTAACGAGTACTATCGTCTTAACCAAGATAATAGAGTTTAGCCTAAAATCATAATAACAATACTAAATAAAAATAATGTTTTCAATAACATAAAATAATAATAATGAAGAGGAAGAAGAAAATTCAGCTGGTCGTCGTTCTCCTCCTCTGTTCCAGAGCTTCTTGTCCAGCAAGCAAATCACACCTCTCCTCTATATCAGCTCTCCAGAATAATCCGTACAAAAAAATATGCAATCCATTTCTTCTTTTTTTCTCTCCAGATTTTATATGCTTTTATTGTTCCATTTTTATTCCAAAATGGTTTTCTCTCTCATTGGTTTCTCTTTCCACGTGTTTCCATTCTTCCAAATCTTCTTCTTCCAATTTGTTTTTCCCTCCTTTTTGTCCTTTTATACATGTCATGTGTCATCTGCTCTTCTCCACAAAATCTTCAACCTATTTGATTTTCCTTAATTGTCGTCTCATCTCTCTCTTCTTCATATTCTGCATCAATTTACACCCAAATTAAATCCTCTAATTTTGGTAATCATAATTAAAATTTTTTTTATTTGCTTTCTCTCTCCATAATCTTCATCTTTTGAACTTGATTTTTCCCGCTATTAAAATTGCATTCAAATATGAAAATATAAAATTCAAAATGAAGAGAAAAATTATGCGTTTAACATATAATTTGCATGAAATATATTAAATTCAATTAAAACACCAATGCTGCAGCATTACATAGCAATTATAATAAATTCATACCAATTTATTATTGCAATTACTCAATTCATATAAGTTTTCTTATGTAAAATTTGCATAAAATGACTCTAAAATAAGAGTCATCAAATACCCTCAAACTTAAACCATTACTCGTCCTCGAGTGATGCAAAACAATAATAAATTCTCAAATTAATATTAAAATTGATATAATTTCCAAAGTATCTAGTAACTTGTAAAGCATTGAAAAATCTCACTATCACAATTAAAAGCAATCAACATAGATTTAATTCCCAATAACTCAATTTCAAAGTGTGTGTGCGCTCAAACTCCATTTGATTAGCTAAGTTCAACTATCAAAACTAGAAATCACAATACATATCATAGGATGTCAACTTTCTAATGTCCTTCTTAAATCCATTAGCATTCAAAGATTCTTCTTCTTTCTTTTATTTTTTTTATAAATAAGTAAAGGGGTTACACAATGATGATTTTTAGCATTGACTTTATCTTTAAGTCACACTATCTTTTTACGCGATTGACAACATTGGTGATGAAGTCCTCCGGTTACTTAGTAATGTCACCTCAAGATATATACTCATATATAAAATAGAGGAGTATAGCCAAAAAATTATGCAACGGAGTTCCTCCCAAAGTTCCTCCAATTTATTTCTACCCATCGAGTATCTAAAAGGCTCACTCGAAATTGAAAGTAGATTAGGAAATTGCACTTCTTTTTTTTTTCAAATAATAATAACCCCCAAACTTATTATTTATTATATATTATTATTTTTTTAGAAGAAGTCTTTCATTGCTAATTTCTTTCGTCAAACACTAAATTATTGACACTTAGATATAATTGTAATGTCTAGAAAGGATGATATTCCTAAGCAACCAATAAGAAGTTTGTGTGTTAGGAACAACTAAGCTTATGGAAACAAATCTTAATTAATTTCTAATAATGTGTAATAATGATATTATTCAATAGCTCACTAACTTAGAAGATATTAGGAAATTAAATTTGCAATGTTCTTCATTTTTTTTATAATATTATTATATATAAACATGACAAAGGTAGCAAACCAAACAGAACAACAAACTAACAAATCAAAGAAACACACTTACGAACTAAACAAAATTAAACAAATACTAAGTTCCCTAAAGTAAATTTAAACAACCAAAATTAAACATTCAATCAACATCCAAAGACCCAATTTAAACAGTAAACATTAAACATCCAAATTAAATAAGCATCACATTAAACAAACAATACTAAACAGCAGACTCAATAGCACCCCCACACTTAAATGTTGGCAGTGTCCCCACTGCCAATCAAAATGACATTCAAAGTAGGAAAAAAATTAAGTCCATAGAAAAGGAAAAGAAAAGAGATTGAAAATTTAGAACTTTCCTGGTGTTTATGCTTCAGGTTCTGACTCATCATCCGAGTCTCGGAAAATTGTTGTTGGGAAACGTGGGAAAACAGGAGCTGGATCTTCCAACTTTTTAGCAAAGCTGGCTGCCAATGTTGTATCACGAAGCTTGGTGTATTGCCAGAATATCCTGTTTTACGTTTTAGACTCTTCATAGACTTTCTCATCTGATATTGGAGATTTTCTTGAAGTGTAAATTTCGTCTTCAAAGTCAAAATGTCATTGTTAATCCAATCGAGCCTGTTACGCACTGACGCCAAACTGTCAAGGATTTGCTGTTGGATGTTGTTGCTGCTGGATGATGCTGCAGCTCCGCTTGCAGCATTCTCTTCAGATTCTGGTTCTCCTGCTCCCAACCCCTCCGAAGCAATTCTCCTTATAATAGGTGGTGTCATTACTGGATTGGGGGAGAGTTCTTCTTCGTCAGCCTCATACATTACGCCAGCCAGTTCACATAATCCAGAGACTAAAGAAGGAAACAATAGTTGCCCTTTTGGCTTTAGAGCATTTGCACATAAGTTCCGATATATCACCAGACCCACATTAATTTTCTTGTTTGTCAAAATGCAATAGAGTAAGATGGCTCGTTCTCTTGTCAAATGCTGGCCGTGAGATGAAGGAAATAAACGGAGTTTTAAAAAATGATACCAAACCTTAGCCTTTGGAAGCAGGGCAAGCCGAGGAATAGAAAGAAATCATGTTTTTGATTGTACCCATTCTGTGCCAGGCACGGTTATTTCTTTCAAGGCAGTGTTCAAAAACCCCGGCGATAGATTGTCTTCATATTTATAAAACTCATCCTCAACTTCCTCCAACTCATAAAATTGATTAATTTCAGATGGTCCGATTTTCACCTCACATTCTCGAACCCGAATGCTTTTGGGCAAATCACCCTCAAAATTGGCATAAAATTCCCGCACATAATTCTTTACCACAGAATCCGGAGAAGCACAAAATTTTTCCCACTTTCGTTCTTGAATAATAGATCCAACATAACTTGGGTACCTGGATAATTGCTCAGCCTCAACCAGGAATCCTTTTTCCTGAGCGAAAGTGCGCTGTTGCAAACTTTGCTCGTATTTCAGCTTTGCTTCCTAAAAAATAAAAGCCATTCTGTTCACTTTCTTGGTGTTTTTCTGTCCCTTCTGTTTTGGCCTCGTTGTTACCTACAGAATAGTGCGTAATGCTGTGGCGTTAGTACCAGCAGCGTGGAGAAATTGCCGAAAATTTTGTTCGGAGACTCAAAAGAAAAATGTCACTGCAGGTCGGCGGTGGGTTGCAAGCAGTAATTAACCCTAAAAATCGCTTCGATAGAATTTGGGTGAAGATAAGTAGAAAAGTAAAAGTGAAATTCAAAAATAACTCATTTAAACCAAAAAATTATAATAAAAGAATAATAGAGAAAAATGCAACTAAAATTAACGCATAAAAGGATATTATTGAGGGTTGCCTCCCTAAAAGCGCTAAGTTTTTACTTAAGTCTTCAGCCAGACTTCTCATTTGCTCATTTTTCTTCCAGATTTTGTAGAGAAATTGACATAATTTTTGTCAATTTTTCTCCAAAATAATGCTTTATTCGTTGACCATTCACTTTAAAATTCCTTCCATTTTTTTCATCATGCAGCTCCACTGTTCCATATGGATATACATCTATGATTTCAAACGGCCCAGACCACCTTGATTTTAACTTTCCTGGGAAGAGCTTCATCCTAGAGTTAAATAACAAGACTTTTTCACTCTTCTCAAATGTCCTGGCTTGCAGCTTTTTATCATGCCATTTTTTAACATTTTCCTTGTAAAGTTTTGCATTTTCATATGCTCCTAACCTTAACTTTTCCAACTCCTGCAACTGCAAAAACCGATGTTTTCCTGCTCTTTGTAAATCCAGGTTTGGAGTTTTAATTGCCCAATATGCTTTATGCTCAAGCTCTACTGGTAAATGACAAGCTTTCCCATAAATCAAATTATAAGGTGTGGTGCCCAAAGGTGTTTTATATGCAGTTTTGTATGCCCATAATGCATCGTCTAATTTTAATGACCAATCTTTTCTGTTCGGATTCACCACCTTCTCCAGAATCCGTTTTACTTCTCTGTTAGATACTTCTGCTTGTCCATTACTCTGAGGGTGGTATGCTGTAGTTATTTTATGTCGGACTCCATATTTTCCCAGTAATCCAATGAACATCCTATTGCAGAAATGCGAACCTCTATCGCTTATAATTGCTCGCGGTGTTCCAAAACGTGTGAAAATATTTTTCTGCAGAAATTTCAGAACACTCTTCCCTTCATTATTTGGAAGTGTCACTGCTTCAACCCATTTAGATACATAATCCACAACCAACAAAATATATTGATTCTCGAAAGAAGGTGGAAAAGGTCCCATGAAGTCGATCCTCAATACATCGAATATTTTCACTTCTAAAATATTTGTAAGTGGCAGCTCGTGTTTCCTTGAGATGTTTCCTACTCTTTGGCATCTGTCACAATTTTTAACAAATTCATTAGCATCCTTAAAAAAAGAGAGCCAGTACAAACCTGATTGCAAAATTTTAGCTGCTGTTCTAGTTCCTCCATAATGACCGCCATATGATGCTGCGTGGCATTGCTGCAGCACTGACTGCATTTCCTCCTCTGGAACACACCTCCTCAACAGCTGATCAACGCATTGTTTGAAGAGAAATGGCTCGTCCCAGAGATACTGCTTTACCTCTTTCAAAAATTTCCTTTTCTGCTGATAATCTAAATCAAAAGGGATTATATTACTTACAATAAAATTCACAAAATCAGCGTACCAGGGAGTTGAAGACATATCCAACTTCAATATCTGTTCATCAGGGAAGGATTCTTTGATAATTCCTTTTTATTGCTGCTCACCCATATTCTCCAGACGAGATAAATGATCAGCTACTTGGTTTTCACATCCCTTTCTGTCACGAATCTCCACATCAAACTCTTGAAGTAAAAGCACCCAGCGAATAAGCCTCGGTTTAGCATCCTTCTTTGCAACCAAATATTTTATTGCTGCATGGTCAGTGTAAACGATAACCTTTGCGCCAATTAAATATGCTCTGAATTTATCAAATGCAAATACCACGGCTAGTACCTCTTTCTCTGTTGTTGTGTAGTTCTTTTGAGCTTCATTCAAGGTTTTGCTAGCATAGTAAATAGAGTGAAAAATTTTCTCTTTCTTCTGCCCAAGAACCACTCCTACTGCATAATCTCTTGCATCACACATTAGAATAAAAGGCGAGTTCCAGTCTGGTGCAGTTATCACAGGTGCAGTAATCAACTTTTGCTTCAGCAGGTTAAAGGCTTCAAGACAGTTTTTATCAAAGTTGAATACTGTATTCTGCTCCAGTAAACTACATAGGGGCTTCGATATTTTAGAAAAATTCTTAATGAAGCGTCTATAGAACCCTACATGCCCTAGGAAGCTTCTGATTCCTTTCACTGTTTTTGGTAGAGGTAGCTTCTCAATAACTTCGATCTTTGCTTTATCCACCTCTAATCCTTTGTCTGAAACCTTGTGTCTTAGAACTATTCCCTCTGGAACCATAAAATGGCACTTTTCCCAGTTTAAAACTAGGTTCGTTTCCATGCATCTCTTCAATACCTTCTCTAGATTCTCCAGACAATTCTCGAAAGAATCTCCAACAATGGAGAAATCATCCATAAAGACTTCCAAACATTCTTCGATCATGTCTGAAAAATTTACCATCATACAATGTTGGAACGTTGCTGGGGCGTTGCACAAACCAAAAGGCATTCTCCTGAAGGTGAAGGTTTCATATGGGCAGGTGAAAGTTGTTTTCTCCTGATCCTCTGGTGCTATAGTAATTTGATTATACCCTGAATATCTATCCAAAAAACAGTAGAATTTCTTTCCTGCTAATCTGTCCTGCATTTGATCTATGAAGGGAAGAGGAAAGTGGTCCTTTCGGGTTGCTTTATTCAATTTCTTGTAGTCCATGCATATCCTCCACCCTGTTACTGTTCTTGTTGGAATTAGTTCACTTTTCTCATTAGCCACTGCAGTTGTTCCTCCTTTCTTTGGAACACAATGAATTGGGCTAATCCATGAGCTGTCAGAAATGAGGTAAATAATGTCTGCATCCAACCACTTGAGTATCTCTTTCTTCACAACTTCTTTCATAATCGAGTTTAGTCTTCTCTGCTGATCTATGGTTGCTGTAACTCCTTCTTCCAATCTGATCTTGTGCATACAGATGCTTGGACTTATCCCTTTTATGTCTTTCACTGTCCATGCTAAAGCTAGCTTATATTTCTTTAGAACCTCCACTAATTCTTGCTCCTGCATGTTAGACAAAGCAGTAGAAATATTAGCAGGAAATATTTCGTTGAGTATAAGAAATACATACTTCAAAAGTGGTGGCAGCTGTTTGAGTTCCACTGTGGCTGCTTCCTTGCTGGAATGCTCCCCATCTTCTTTACCATCTTCTGCTCGAATTAATGCCTCGAACTGCCTTCTATACCCTCCTGATACTTGTTTGATTTCTGTTGTTTTAATTTCTTCAGAAATATTGAAACACTCTTCTTCGTCATAAGGATATTTCATTGGCTTTAGAACATTGAAAGTAACTTGTTGGTCATTAACTCTCATCGTCAGTTCTCCTCTCTGAACATCGATCAGAGTTCTGCCAGTAGCCAAAAATGGTCTTCCTAAAATTATTGGCACCTCTCGATCAGCTTCATAGTCAAGTATAATGAAATCTGTAGGGAATACGAATTTGTCCACCTTTACCAACACATCTTCAATCTTTCCCTGAGGGTGGGTTACTGATCGGTCAGCAAGCTGCAAAGTTACTATGGTTGGCCGAGCTTCTCCAATTCCCAGCTTCTTAAAGATTGACATGGGCATCAAATTTATGCTAGCTCCAAGATCACAGAGAGCTTTTCCGAAATAATTATTGCCAATTGTACAAGGTATAATGAAGCTACCAGGATCCTTCAGCTTTGGTGAAATCTTATTCTGCAAAATATAGCTGGTTTCCTCAGTCATAGCCACCATCTTATATTCTCCCAACCTCCTCTTTTTGGATAAAATGTCTTTCATGAATTTAGTGTAATTCGGCATCTGTTCAAGAGCTTCCACTAGAGGTACATTGATATGGAGTTGCTTCAAAACGTCCAAAAATATTTTGAACTGTTTTTCCTGGTTGTGTTTTTGAAGCCTCTGTGGAAATGGTGGATGAGGTCTCTGGAGTTGCATCTCTGTAGGTCGATGCTGTGGGGATGCTGCGAGCGGAACTGCGGCATTGATATTAATTTCTCCAGATTCAGAATTACTCTCTTCGGCCTCCTGAAGTATTTCTTTCTCAATCATCATTTCTCTTTCTTATAAACCCTCAGTACTGGGTTGTTGTTCTGTTTCTTTTTCATGGCTACTTTTCTTTAGTTTCTCCCCCCTTTGTGGCTTCTCCGGAATCTCCACTTCTCTTCCATTCCTTAATATAATTGCCCTGCAGTGTTCTTTTCCCGATCTCTGTAGAATTTCAGTGTCGCTGGGTAATTGTCCACTGCTTCTTGAGTTCGAAGATTGAGCTAGCTGCCCCAGTTGGGTTTCAATATTCTTTATCGAAGCTGATAAATTCTGCAAAATTATATCTGTCTTTGCAGCATACTCCCTTGCAAAGTTGTCTGGTTTTTCCTGAACTATTGGCTTCTAGAGTTACTGATTGTAATTCTAGGCATAATTGTCAGCAGATCTTGCAGGTATTGCATTATTCTGTTGCTGCAAACTCCATTGGAAGTTCGGATGTTGTCTCCATCCCGGGTTGTATGTCTGTGAAAATGGATTATTATTTCTGTTATACCCCACATAATTTACTGATTCTGGATTCGTCGGACATGAACTATCATCATGGTTCTCCCCGCAGAAAATGCAAGAAATCTCTCTGGTTACTGGTTGTTGCTGTTTGTTCATAGCTTTGATGGCATTTTCGAGTGAGGCTATCTTTGCATTAAGAGCTGCTACTTCATCTATCTCATAACTTCCAGGTGCTCTCCTTGTAGATTGAATTCTGCGTGAAGGCCACTGATAACTGTTCACTGTCATTCTCTCCAGCAGATCGTATGCCTCATTAAAAGATTTTGATAGCAGCGTTCCATTGGCTGCTGCGTCAATAATCGATTGGGTCTGTCCATTCAATCCATTGTAAAATGTTTCCAGTTGAATCCAGTGAGGTATCCCGTGATTTGGGCACTGTCTCAGCAAATCTTTAAATCTATCTCATGCTTCGTAGAGTGATTCTCCATCTCTTTGTTGAAAGCTTGTGATCTCATTCCTCATCCTTGCATTCCTTACTGGTGGGTGATACTTCATAATGAACTTCTTAGCCAGATCTCCCCAAGTGGCGATGGTATCTGAAGGAATGCTATTTAACCAATCTCTGGCGCGATCTCTTAAGGAATATGGAAAGAGTTTCAATCTCAGGGCTTCTGCAGATACACCAGGGAAGTTAAATGAGTCACTAACTTCTCCAAAAACCTTCAAATGGCGATGAGGATTATCTGTGATAGCTCCAGTGAATTGTCCAACAGTTTGAAGCATTTGGAACATCACTGGTTTCAACTCAAATCTTATGGCACGAAGGTCAGGTCTGACTATTCCAGGGTTTAGATCGTTTAGTGTAGGAATTGCAAAATCTTGAATAGGTATATCTCTATCATCAATAATTCTTTCAGCATTTTCCCCTTCTCTCTCTACGTTCGCCATGTGTTCACCCTCAATAAATTGTTGCTGATTTTGTCTTCTTCTCGCTCTGAATGTTCTTTCAATTTCGGGATCTATGGGTACAAGATCCTGTGCATTTTCTTCGTCCGGCATAAATCAACAATATCTGAAAATAAGAAAACAAAATAAAATAAAATAACGTAAAATAAAATAAAATGATTATAGCAAAATAATCACAACTAAACAATATCCCCGGCAACGGCGCCAAAAACTTTTTAGTGTTTTTACACACTTACACGCAAGTGCACGTGTCGCTAACGAAGTAATAAGTAAGTAAAGTATCGATCCCACGAGGATATTTTTAATTGTATGTAAATTGCTATAAAAATCTTATAAAAATATTATGATGATAAATGAAAATAAATAGAAATAAAATTAGAATGACGATGAAACAAAGTAAATCAGAGTAAACGAGGTAAAAACGATAAAAGAAGGCCTCGGCTAGGATCGATTTCTTCGTTACGATAATTTCACTACTGATGCTCTGGTAATGCTCTGCAGCATTGTCTATGAACAGCAAGAATTAAATAATTCTAGGATTCTTTCGAATTGCCTAGATAAATTCAAATTAGAATTTCTTTCGACCTAGAATGAATGTAACTAATATTGAATTTCAGATTTGTCTCATTCTTATTGCCAATTGAATTAATGTTAACCACGTTGTAACAATTTAATCCAATTGATTATTTATGCATCTAAGAATTTATATCTATCTACCGATACAATATAAACATGAATCGTCAACCTATCTATCGATATGATCTGACTTAGCAAGAAGCATCACAAATAATTGTTCAATAGAAAATTGCATAACAAAACCAAGATCGTAGCAAAAACCGTAACGAGTACTATCGTCCTAACCAAGATAATAGAGTTTAGCCTAAAATCATAATAACAATACTAAATAAAAATAATGTTTTCAATAACATAAAATAATAATAATGAAGAGGAAGAAGAAAATTCAGCTGGTCGTCGTTCTCCTCCTCTGTTCCAGAGCTTCTTGTCCAGCAAGCAAATCACACCTCTCCTCTATATCAGCTCTCCAGAATAATCCGTACCAAAAAATATGCAATCCGTTTCTTCTTTTTTTCTCTCCAGATTTTATATGCTTTTATTGTTCCATTTTTATTCCGAAATGGTTTTCTCTCTCATTGGTTTCTCTTTCCACGTGTTTCCATTCTTCCAAATCTTCTTCTTCCAATTTGCTTTTCCCTCCTTTTTGTCCTTTTCTACATGCCATGTGTCATTTGCTCTTCTCCACAAAATCTTCAACCTATTTGATTTTCCTTAATTGTCGTCTCATCTCTCTCTTCTTCATATTCTGCATCAATTTACACCCAAATTAAATCCTCTAATTTTGGTAACCATAATTAAAATTTTTTTTATTTGCTTTCTCTCTCCATAATCTTCATCTTTTGAACTTGATTTTTCCCGCTATTAAAATTGCATTCAAATATGAAAATATAAAATTCAAAATGAAGAGAAAAATTATGCTTTTAACATATAATCTGCATGAAATATATTAAATTCAATCAAAACACCAATGCTGCAGCATTACATAGCAATTATAATAAATTCATACCAATTTATTATTGCAATCACTCAATTCATATAAGTTTTCTTATGTAAAATTTGCATAAAATGACTCTAAAATAAGAGTCATCAGTGGGAAATTCCTTCTATTATCGAAACAGTGAGGAAAGATTTAACTGTCAAAATTACACCATGTAGTTATATTATTTTATATTGACTCTCTTGTTCTTTCAAATACTAGGGGCTGTTTAGCATAAATTACCGTCAGCCGACCACCGCTACTACCTCTGGCATATGTATGCAAATTTCAAAAACAAATTTCGGGGCAGAATATAAAAAGATGTAATGTGGAATGCGGCTTGAGCAACCACAACTTTTTATTTTGAGATAGAAATGAATAACTTACATCAAATTAACCCGGATGCTTACGCATCTTCGAGGCACAAACCTTAGATATTGGGCTAGTCATGCATTTTCTTTGATTCCCAAGTGTGAATTGAGATTAAACAATTTATGTGAGTCATTCAATGCAGTTCTATTACATGTCAGGGAAAAACCGATTATGATTATGTCCAAGATGATCTGAAAGTGCTTGATGACTAGGGTTTTAAAAAATATGAAAAGTTGGTCTCATCAACTGACGTCTTGTTTTCCTAGATAAGAAAAAAAAAACTTGTAAAGGTAGAAGGTGCAGCTCGAAATTGAAGTGTTATCTTTGCTGGAGTTGCACGATTTAAGGTCAGCGATGGTAACAAACAATATGTTGTCAATATCAATACGTGTGTGTGCAACTGTTACAGGTGAGAGTTTACTGGAATCTCTTGTGTCGATTTCATTCCCTGTATTCATTTCATGAGACTAGCACCAAAAAATTATATTCATCTATACTATCACTGGAAAACTTATCTCCAAATGTACTCACACTTCATTTATCCTATTAGTGGCCAACACATATGGCCGCCTCGTACAATATATGAAGAAATCCATTTTTTTTTTTTGTTTTGTTTTTTTTTTTTTTTTTTTTTTAACGACCAAAAAAATTACAAACCGGTAGGATCACGATGCGTGTGCTATATGTCGACGTTAGGGGCATAATAGTCGCACTTGTTCTAGTAGGGGATCCACTTCAGGCGCTACTTCCGCTTCTGATTCGCAAGACACATTTATGGGTTTCCATAAATTTGACGGGACACAGGTACATTTCAACACATTTCGCTCATAAACAAACTTTCGTTATTGTTAATAAGTTTTCTATGGCAGGATTTACACATTGCAGAGGCACAAAATGTATGACTATTAGACTGTAATGTATGTATTTATTAGACTGTGTAATGTGTGTATTTATATAATGTGTAATTAGTTGAGATAAAATTGTAAAATGGGTAGTGAGTTCCTTGTTTTTATGATCCTCATAGCTAGCTTCAAATATTACTGTATATTTAAATCACAATTGTATAACAACAATCAGTTCAGATAATTAAGTACCACTTAAATACAGTAGTAAAGAAAATCAAATCTAAATCATGAGAAACATAAACTAAATGACAAACATAACATAAAGTAAAACTCATAATTCGTAGCATAAATTAAAGTACAAAATAGAAAGTAAAATACATACAATGATACAAAACATAAACTAAAACTATAGTGGGAATCATCGTCATCTCGCTACATTCAATCCATGAGGGTTTTCTCAGCCTATATTGTGGAACTGAGCGGCCTTCTCTGTGTGAGGATGAGCTCTTGACTTAGGTAGGAATTGCAAAAGCTGAATAGGGAATCTCTATCATCACAAGCTTTCAGGATTTCCCCTTCTCTCTCTAACGTTCTCCATGTGTCACACTCAATAAATTGTTGATGATTTGTCTTTTTTTTTTTTCTTTTTTTTTTTTTTTTCCTCGCTTGAATGTTCTTTCAAATTTCGGGATCTATGGGTACAAGATCCTGTGCATTTTCTCGTCCGGCATAAAATAACAATATCTTGAAAATAAGAAACCAAAATAAAATAAAAATAAACGTAAAATAAAATAAAAATGATTATAGCCAAATAATCAACAAACTACACAATATCCCCGGCAACGGCGCCAAAAATTTTTAGTGTGTTTTTACACACTTCAGAAGTGCACGTGTCGCTAACGAAAAAGTAAAAGTAAGATGTAGTAAACGTATCGATCCCACGAGGATATTTTATTGTATGTAAATGCTTATAAATTTCTTCTAAAAAATATTATGTGATAAATGAAAATAAATAGAATAAAATTAAGATTGACGATGTGATGAAACAAAGAGTAAATAAGAGGTAAACGAGGTTAAATAAACGATTTATAAAAGAAGGCCGCGCATAGGATCGATTGCTTCGTTTACGATATAATTCAATTACTGATGCTCTGGTTACAGCTCTTGCTGACTTGTCTATGAACAGCAAAGAATTAAAGAATTCTAGGATTTCTTTCGAAATTGCCTAGGATTATTGCAATTAGAATTTCTTCGACCCCTAGCAATGATGAAACAACTATATTGAATTTCAAGATTTGTCTCATTCTTATTGCCCATGAATTAATGAAAACCCACGTTGGAACAAGTTATCCAATTGATTTATTATTGATCTAAGAAGATATCTATATTACCGTACAATTAAACATGCAATCGTCAACCTATTATCGCTATGATCTACTTAGCAAGAAGCATCCAATAATTGTTTAATAGCAAACTGGGCCTAACAAAACCAAAGATAGTATAGCAAAAACACGTAACGAGTTACTTATCGTCCTAACCCAGTAATAGAGTTGAGCCGAAAAAAAATCATAATTAACAATACTAAAAATAAAAAATAATGTTTCAATAAAACAGAAAAACTAAAATAAATGAGAGGGAAGAAGAAAATCAGCTGGTCGTCGTTCTCCGTCTCTGTTGTCCAGGGCTTCTTGTTCCAGGCAAGCAAAATCACACCCGCTTCCCTCTATCAGCTCTCAGAATATTATATTCCGTACCAAAAAAATAGCAATGCGTTTCTTTATTTTTTTCTCTCACAGATTTATATGCTTGATTGGTCCATTTTTATTTCCGAACTGTTTTCTATTCATTGCAGTTTCTCTTTCCACGTGTTCAATTTTCAATCTTCTTCTTTTCCAATTTGCTTTCCATCCTTTTTGTTCCGTTCTACCATGCAGTGTCATTTCTTTCTCAACACAACTCTTCAAAACTATTTGATTTCCTTAATTGTCGTAACTCACCTCGCTCTTCGTCAATATTCGCATTCCAATTTCACCCAAATTAATCCTCTTAATTGTGGAACCAATAATTTAAAATTTTTTTTATTGCTTCTTCTCTCCATAATCTTAATCTGTTTTGAACTTGATTTTTCCCGACTATTTAACATTGCATTCAAATATGAAAAATAAAATTCAAAATGAGAGGAAAAAATTATGCTTTTAACATATATCTGCATGGAAATATTTATTTAAATTCAATCAAAAAACACCAATGCTGCAGCATTACTAGCAATTATATAAATTCATACCAAGTTATTATGCAAGCATAAATTTCATATAAGTTTCGTATGTACAATTGCATGTAAAATGACTCTAAAATAAGAGTCATCAGTGGGAAAATTCCTTCTATTATCGAAAAACAGTGAGGAGGGGAGGAAAGTTTAACTGTCCCAAAAAAACTGACACATGTGTAGTTATATTAGTTTATATGACTCTTCTCTTGTTCTTTCAAATAATAGGGGCGGTGTTTTAGCAAAAATCTACCGTCAGCCGACCACCGTACTCCCATATGGCATATGTATGAAATTTCAAAAAACAAATTTCGGGCAGAATATAAAAAGATGTAATTGCCTCGGTAATGCGGCGTGTGCGCAACCACAAATTTTATTTGAGATGAAATGAAAACTTTACATCACAAATAACCCGGGATTGCGTACGCATCTTCGAGGCCACACACACCTTAGATATTGGGCCTAGTCAGCATTTCTTGATTCCAAGTGGTGAATTGAGCAATTAAACAGTTATGTGAGTCATCCAATGCAGAGTTCGATTAACAGTCAGGGACAAAAACCGCTTATGCTTTGTCCCAGATAGCTGGAATAGTGCTTGATGACTAGGGTTTTAAAAAAAATATGAAAAGTTGGTCTCATTAACTGACCGTCTTGTTTTTACTAGATAAGAAAAAAATACAAACTTGTCAAGGTAGAAGTTGGCAGGCTCGAAAGTGGAAGTGTTATCTTTGTGAGTTGCACGATTTAAGGTCAAGCGCGATGGTAACAAACAAGTGTTGTAATATGCAATAGTGTGTTGCAAACTGTGCACAGGTGAGGAGTTGTAATGGCATCTTCTTGTGTCG
This sequence comes from Begonia masoniana, assembly GCA_022432975.1. NCBI lineage: Eukaryota > Viridiplantae > Streptophyta > Magnoliopsida > Cucurbitales > Begoniaceae > Begonia > Begonia masoniana. The sequence goes on from CM039511.1 coordinate 22,330,910, forward strand.
TGTATTTCATCCGGTATTCCTTTTATGAGGAATAGCACCAAAAAAAACATTATTATATATATACTATTTCACTGGGAAAACTATCTCCAAAATGTACGCACACTTCATTTATGCCTATTTCGTGGTCCACACTATGGCCGCTAGTTTTTACAATAGATGAAGCAAATCCTTTCGCCATAAAAAAAAATTACAAAAACCTGTCGGTCAACGATGTCGTGTCTATCTGTGTCGACGTTTAGGGGCTACATATAGTCGCAAATTGTTCTAGTAGGGGGATCCCACTTAGCGCTACCTTCCGCGCTTCTGATTAGCAAGGGGACACATTTATGGGTTTTCCAAAATTTGACGGGCCAACAGTGTACATTTCAACAGATTTCGGCTCCTTAAACAAACTTTAGTATGTTTAAATAGTTTTCATCTGTGAGGAATCTTCTACACATTGCATGGAGGCAAAAAAGTATGACTATTCAACTGTTAATTATTATTTATTATACTGTTGTTAATGTGGTAGTTATTCTTAATGTGTTAATTTCGTGAGAAAAATTGTAAAAAATGGGTAAGAGTTCTTTGTTTTATGACTCCCTCATTAAAGCTAGCTTTCAAATAATTCCCTGGTAGATTTTACCCACACAATTTATAAAACAACAATAGTTTCCCGTAATAAGTACATTAAATGAAGTTATAAAGTAAAAATCCAATCATACATCCGATAACTAAACTAACTGGACAAAACATAAAATAAATACATCATAATATTCTTAGCATCAAATTAAAGTACCCAAATATAAAGTAACAATACATTAAAATGAAAACAAAAATAAAACTAAATACTATAGGGGACATTCATCGTCATCTCGCTACATTCAATCCATGAGGGTTTTCCTCAGCTCTATGTGGGACTGAGCTAGCCTTCTCTGTGTGATGATGAGCTCTTTGACTCTACCTACGAAGAACTCTAGTCTCTGCTTCATCCTATTCCACCTACTATTCATTTGGGAGGACAACGGTCGTGCGTCGGCCTCTTCCATAGGAACATCTGTAGAGGTTGAGGCCCCTTGATCTCCCTTGAACACCTAAGTCCCATCGACTTCAACTAGGTCTATCCGAATCAAATGAATCCTATCAAATACATTGTAGGATCTCCGTGCTCTCATCTGCTCTCCAGTCGGTAGCTGAATTCAAGCTCGTTCGACGATCTTCTTTATCAACGTGTCATACGGGAGATTCTCGTTGTATGTCCAACCAATCTCATGCATGTGACCTAAAATCACGAAGCTAGGGTCGAACATATTCCCATTGTGCATCTTCTCCATCACATAGAAATCCATGTAGCTCACGAGATCTCTATGTCCATCCTGAGGTAGAATAGTGTATCAGAATGTGAATAACTCGAGCTCTGACGTTCAAATCCTTGGATTTTGGCTTCACAAATCAAGTGATGTTGGAATTGAGATGAATTTCCCTAAGGAACTCTAGTCCCTTGGCCGATCTAAAAAAATACAATCTCGGGAAGTATGGTAATATCTTTCCACATCATTCCCTTCTCCGGCAAACCTGAGCAATTCATTAATTGACTATGGAGGTATAATTGTGATGATCCGAATGTGTACATATGAGCACGACTGCAGGGCAAACCTTGGGTTGTGGGGCAAACCTCGGGACGTAAGTTGAGTGTAGGCAAATCCCGAACTCTAGTATAGGCAAATCCCGGGTCGTAAAAATAGGGCCGTCACAATCCCACGTCACTTGGGGAGGTATATGGAAATGAAACATATGTAAGGAAACCCTCCCAAAATAGTAAAACTCGTTTTGGAGCACAATTAGTAATGGATCCCATAAGAACTCCAATGTTAAAAGTGCTCCGGCGAGAGCAGTACCATATTGGGTGACCGACTGGGAAGTCATCGGCAAACAAATTCGTGAGGGGGAAGATATTGAGCTACGACCCAATCCCCAAAGCGGACAATATCTTACTGAAAAAATAGGTCGTTATAAATGGTATCAAAGCCTGTACCCAACTAGAAATATGGCCAACGAGAACATTGGGCCCCCGAGGGGGGTTGATTGTGATGATCCGAATGTGTACGTATGAATACGACTGCAGGAAAAACCTCGGGTTGAAGGGGCAAACCTTGGAACCTAAGTCTAGTGTAGGCAGATCTCGAACTCGAGTATAGGCACATCCCGGGTCATCAAAAAGGGGGTCGTCACAATCTCACATCGCTTGGAAAGGTATATGGAAATGAAACATATGTAAGGAAACTCTCCCAAGATAGTAAAATGTGTTTTGGAGCATAATTGGCAATGGATTCCATAAAAACTTGGAAGTTAAAAGTGTTCCGGTGAGAGCTGTACTATGTTGGGTGACCGACTAGGAAGTCCTCACCAAACAAATCCGTGAGGGGAGGATATTGAGCTACAACCCAATCCCAAGAACGAACAATATCTTATTGGAAAAAATGGTCGTTATAATAACAATCTCTGTACCAAGGATATATGTCTTCAAACATCCTATTCTCTTAGTGGAGGTCAAGTTCGCATAAAACAAGCGAACAATTCCCAAAGCGGACAATATCTTACTAAGAAAATGGGTCGTTATAAATGGTATCAGAGCCTGTACCCAACTAGTAATGTGGCCAACGAGGACGTTGGGACCCCGGGGGAGTGATTGTGATGATCCGTATGTGTACGTATGAATACGACTGCGGAAAAAACCTCGGGTTGAAGGGGCAAACCTCGGGACCTAAGTCGAGTATAGGCAGATCCCGAACTCGAGTATAGGCACATCCTGGGTCGTCAAAAAGGGTCGTCACAATCTTACATCGCTTGGGAAGATATATAGAAATGAAGGAAAATCTCCCAAGATAGTAAAACGCGTTTTGGAACACAATTGATAATGGATCCCATAAGAACTTCAAAGTTAAAAGTGTTCTGATGAGAGCAGTACTATGTTGGGTGACCGACTAGGAAGTCCTCGCGAAACAAATCCGTGAGGGGAGGATATTGGGCTACAACCCAATCCTCAGAGCGAACAATATTTTGCTGAAAAAATGGTCGTTATAATAACAATTTCTGTACCAAGGATGTACGTCTTTAAACATCCTATTTTCCTAGTAGAGGTCAAGTTCGCATAAAACAAGTGAACAATTTGATCGCAGCTATCATCCCTAAATCCGTATACCCTGTGTAGGACGATTCTGTCGAACATCTCTTTGATCTCCAACAACTCTCAACCTCTAAAATTGACTGTCTTCGAATGAATAACCAAGCGGTTTGACATATTCCGCTAAAACCGCACTTGACACATCCAATTTTGAAATTCAATCGAAACATACCCAGTTGGCGGTTGTCGCGCTTGAACCGGACCACCTTGTGATGACGGTGCCCGGTTTGTTAGACCCACTTAAGATGGTCCTCTTTGTGAAAACAATGGAAAATTTAACGGAGCACGTTAGGTTGGGCCACCTTGTGATGGGGCAGCCTTCTGTTTAATTGTCAATTTGGGTTCCATTTGAGGGGAATTTGACGATTTAGGTTGAATTGAGGATTTGGAGATTTTGATAATTTAGGGGTCGGATTTGTGCGATTTTTTTATGATATTGGAAGACAATGATTAGGGATGAGGAAGTCAACACGGTAGGGGCGTGAAATGATCAAATTTTGTGTTGAAATAGCGGTTGAGGCCAAGAGAAAATTAGATTTTTCAGCAATAGAGGGTGGAAGGGGGGCTGATTTTTTATATACTGTCTGGGATTAGCCATCTGTTCTAGGGCAATGACCCTCCGTTCTCAGCCTTAATTTAAGAACAAAGGTCACCGCCCCCCATCTGCCTCCCATCCTCTAGCCCTAATTTTGAGAACAGAGTGGTTTTGGGGCGGGGACCCCCTAATATTTTGGAGGGTGGTTTTGGGGCGGTGTCCCCTAATATTCTTAAGAACAGGGGTCGTTTTGGGACGCTGACCCCCATTCTTGAATACCTCTAAAATTGGGAGGCAGTAACGGGAGGCCGTTGGGGGGGGGACCCCTCGTTCTCCAATCACGTGTGGTGCACGTTGGACGGGGGTCCCCCACCCCCACATCGACCACTCGACCCAATACGTTTAGTGCCATGTAAGCACTAGATAGAACATGGGGTTATCGACCTCCGTTCTCAGCGTTAATTCTGAATGGGGGGTGATCAGCCACCCGTTCTAGGCGTAAATTCAGAACGAGGGGGGGGGGGGGGTGATTGGCCACCCGCTAGGGTTTGATCTGTTACATTTTTTATAATTTAAGGTTTTAGTTGTTAGACTTTTTAGTTTAGGGGATGTTTCAAATTAAATTCATACTTTGGGGTTCAAATTGATTTAAACTCTTGTATTTATTTATTTTTTCTATTGTTATGGATGCATATAGCCTTCTCATCATCGTCTAATTACGCTTTTAATCTAGCAGCTCTAGCAAAGTTAAACTCCAAGTTGTAGGGGTGGACAAACTAAACCGACCAGTGGGCCCCGAACTGAATTGAGACTTTCAGGTTGGATCAGTTCGATTTTACACAAAGTTTTTTGTCTTTCTAGTTGGTTTGGGTTTAAGGTTCCTGGTTTTGATTCGGTTGAGGCTTGAAACCGAACCTAAACCCGATTGAATCCTCAAGTCAGCCGGAGACTAGGGGGTTAGGTTGCAATTCTTTTAGTTCACAACCTAATCCTTCCCAAACTAAGACCGAGAAGGAAGAGAGACTTCGCAAACGCCGAACGCCGAATGCCGACTTCCGATTATGCACTCGTCTGACTGACGACGCGATGACCTGACCACTTCGAGCCAACCCCGATGATCGACCGTCTGACCTATGTCACGAGTGACGACCTGAAAAGTGAAAAATGAAAGTCTGCGAACACCGACCACTGCGAGTGTGAGACCCACTACCTGAAGTGGGAAGCAACACGTCAAAGGAGTAAACGTGTAGGAAAAAAATTTCTTCCCTCATTAAACGCTCACCTCCCTCTCTGTCTCTCCTTCTACCTCTCCCTTCTATTTCCCCAAACCATCTTCTATCAAAGCTTCCCCACATAACATTGATTTTCACTTATCTCTCTCATTCTTTCCATTATTTCATTTCTCCATTAAATCCCCACCTTCCTCTCTCTCTCTTTGTCTCTGCTTCTCTCTCCCCATTAAATTCTCATTTTGCTAAGTTTCCTCTCCGCCATAGTTTTATCTCTCTCTTTTGTGTATTTTTTTGAGATTCATCGACGAGTAACTTAAAGAACCAAACCCAGAACAGTGTGTATCACAAGCTTATTCTGCCAGCTTATCCCTTTGCAGCAGCAACCTTTCTCCATTTCTGTAGCGTCTTCGGTTCTTTGCTTGTTTTAGAGACGTGGGTATTGTAGTTTGAATCTTGCTGGTCTTGCTAATTAACGATTTGAAAACTTCTGTTTCCAAATCTAGTTGATTATTGGTACTGTCTACGTAAATTTTGGAAGAGAGATACCTCGAAATCTTTGGTGTTAAATTCTCTGAAGTGGTAGAGCCGATCAGACTGTTTGTATGGTCTTCAAAGGTATAACTTTCACACTCTTAAACCTCTCAATTACTTGCAGATCATTGATTTTTAGATGGAAAAATCTCGATATTATGAAGGTACTTATTATTGTCAACCCCAACCTATTAAGGACCGAGACCCATCATAATATGCATCGATTTTGAATATATTGTCTGGCACAGATCGAAACTATTTCACCCAATGAATATTGGATTAAATTGAGGGAAAAATTGAGAATTTAAATGTATCGATTTTAATCAAATATTAAATCATTTTACTATTGCTTAGGTACCAATTTATCGAATTAAGTGTGGATTCATTGACCTTGGACTTTTGGACCACTTATTATTGCGACTTAGAATTATCGGGTTTGATTTATAGTAAGATCACTCGAGATAGGGGTTTATTTTATTTTTAGTTAAGTATATTTAAAGCATAAAATATCTATCTAATTTTATGTCATTGTTTTACTCACATTCATTTTTATCAATTGTATACTTTTATCAATTGATGCAAACTGTGGTTTTAACTATAAGTAATAGGACACCTGAATAAGCTATGTCCTTGGGCGAAAAATCTTAAACCTGATCAGGGTAATTGTGTGTGCGACCGCAGATAGTCGATGTTTTCAAATCATGGCTACGACTACCGAGTGTCAATGTTTTCAAATCATGGTTACGACCGCCGAGCGTCGATGTTTTTAAATCATGGCTACGACCGCCGAGCGTCGATGTTTTTAATCTCTATTGTTGAGCATAATCATACATATTTTATAGCTGCTGGGAATAAACTCTACCCCTATTGAGTTTAGTCGACTCACCCTAAACGACTACTATTTTTTTCAAGATTCATTAAAGGAGAGTTTAATTATCGACACAGGAACAATCACTTTGCAAAAAGTCCCTGTTTTAATAAATTTTTCTAGAGGACGTATCTTATATTTTTAAGGTGAGACACGACTGTGGATGTGTAATCTTTGTTCTATTTAATTTACCATGTTACTTTATTGGACATACATTATTACATCATTCGGTGTCATTTGTTGGACCTGTTTATTTATCTGTCTGGGCCCTGGCTTATATTAATTTGTTAATATTCCGCTACGATTGGTGAAATTTAGTGTTAAGGGTTAGAGATCTAGTCCTTTTCTGGCCAAGTCATTCCCCATTCTGTCTCGGATCCCATTTGGGGTGTGACAAAAAATTTTGGTATCAGAGCCTAGGTTGCCCATCTTGAAAAGTGATACTTATAAGATAAATGATGTGATGATATACAAGAATTATTATTATGCAAAAGGACGTAATACAAGAACCGATTTGGTCAATGTGCAGTTTGAAAAGCATCTTGAGGTTGTTCGTTAGAGAATGGATATTCCCTATCCGTACATGGTGTTTAGAATAGTTGGAAGTGAATGAATAAGTGCTAGGTCTTCGCTTCATAAATTAATAGAAAAGATGAAATATGAGTCTGATAACTCTTCTTGGTTCGTGTGAGGGCCTTCGTATTTCTAAAAATAAGAAATTCATTTTATGATGCACGTATTTGTCTTTTTCAAAAAATTCAAGACGTATGTTGTTCTGATTGGAATGAATTAAGACTTTTTGTTCCTAGATTTTGATTCAATGATGAATTATATTGTATACATGGTTCGAGAAAGTATTAGTGAGCATTCTGGATATGTCTAATTTAGTGTGATTCGGCTTGAGTGTCGATTTCTGCATAAGTAGTTAAAGATATTTGGATCAAAGACGGGAGTCGTTCAGGTGGAGAGGCGATAGCAGTAAAGATCTCCTTGATCGAAGTAAGAGATTGTGTAGAATTTAAAGTTATTATAATGGTTGTCAAGCAAGGGATTGGCTTTGTCATAAATTATTTTGAAGTATAATAGAGAAATTGTACGGATTAATTAATGGTTGAAAATGTAAGATTGAAGAATTTGAGACAAGTTCAAGTGTAAAGTAAGACAAGAATGTATAGCAAATTGTTACGAGAGAACTTTCATTTTTAGAAAAATAATATCAAGTTATAGAATTGTCTTGTAGTATTAAGGTGTTTGGTTGCAATAAATAACTGATAAGTTTAGAAAGTATCAGAGTAATAAAATCTGTTTAAGACTAACGAGGATACAGTCTGGTTCTATTTTTGAAATGATGGAATGTTGTTCAAAGTATAAGGAATTTGACTTTAGAAATTGTTTCAATAAGTATAATAAGAGAGATGATTGAAAATAGTCTATTATGATGAATATTAAGAGCCATAGAAGATGGACTTTTTGGACATGCTTATATAGTTAAAGGTTTAACTCCTATGATTGGTATGGTTGATGCGTTGTTGTAACACCCGGGATTTTTTTTTTTAATTGGAGAGAAAATAAAAGGAATAATAATTATTTTAAATTATGTTTTAGCGTGAGTGTAACACCCGAGAATTTCCTGTAACGCACATACGTCTTAGGGTAGGCGGTTAGGATCGTTTAATGATAGGTGTTGAGAAATGGATTTGGGATTAAGGCAAGCAAAAGGAGAAAATGATGTTTGACTATTCAAACCACTAAGTGGAAAAGTCAAAAGGTGTTTTGTTTTTTCAACCAATAGAAATGTATCATTTAATGAAATAAATGGAAGAAATAGGTGAAATAAAAAGGCCTTCACGTTGGAAGAAGAAGAAGAGAATAGTGTGGGTTGTTTTGCAAATTTTATAACTTTGGTGGGGGGAAACAAAAAGTGGAAGAAAACTTTAGGTTAAAAGTCGATTTCTCTCATTTTTCCCCTTCATCTCCATCGATGCCCTCTTTCCTCCATTGATGTACTTCTCTTCTTCCTCTCTTCAATTTTCTCAAGGCATTTTAAGGTAAAACTTTATGGGTTTTGGTTTTTGTAACTTTGGATGAAGATTAGGAGTGTTTTTAGGGTGTTTAGTGAGAGATTGCATAGGGTTAGGAAACCCTAGAATGTGAAGTGCGAAAATTAGGTTTAAATGTTAGATTTCTTCCCTAGTTTGATGTTTTGATTGTTGAATGACTTAGTTTAGGTAGATTTGAGGGTTAGATTAAAGATTGGTGAAGTGTTCCACAAAAATGGTTGAAGAACACCTGTATACCCGATTCTGTTTGCTGGATTTTCGAGTAGGCCAATTACTTTGTTTGGTTACTTTGAGTGATTCAATGGATAGTAGACGTGTAGAGGTTTCCGAGTTGGGGTGGCACGTCGAAATCCGTTGAAAAACGAGAAAGTTATGGCCGTTTGAACGTTGGACGGTAAAACTTGTATAAAAATCGGGTTTAAGTGTTTAAGTGTGAGAGTGTTTGAGTGTTGGTTCGTTTTGGGTTAAAAAGTTAGGGTTAGTTTAAGCTAGTTGAATTTTTAGAATTTCTTAGTTTGTTACTAAGTAACTTTTCCTTAATGGTTAGGTAATTGACGTGTACTTTGGTTGAATGAAGTGACAGCACGTTTTTGAAGCAGCCAGGTAAGTAGTGGAGTGCGTGTTTGTTGCCTTCGGGCCTACACCATAGAACGGTAGGGATTGTTTGATTGTTGCTATGTTTTGCTTTGTGTCATGCATCGTGTGTCACGCATCATAGTTTTCTAAACTACGAAATTACGTGTTTTGCATCCTTGAGCGGTAAGAATGAAATGAAAGATAAGAAAAGATTTGCAACGTGGTCGTGAGTATGAATTTCTCGACCTATTCATGCTTGAAGTGCACAATAGGGTTTGTGCTTGAAGTGCACTCGTGCTTGAAGTGCGCGATGAGGATTCTACGATCGATTGGGGGATTCTAATGTACGTAATGAGTCGTGAGTATGAATTTCTCGACCTCAACCTGTTCGTGCTTGAAGTGCACAATGGGGTTGGTGCTTGAAGTGCACCCGTGCTTGAAGCGCACAATGAGGTTCGTGCTTGAAGTGCACTCGTGCTTGAAGTGCGCGATGAGGATTCTACGATCTATTGGAGGAGATTCGGTTGGCCGTCTTGGACTGTGTTGGGACGTGTGCCTCCGGTCTAGCTCCGTGGGTCAAGGCGTGGCCGTCCTGGACTGTGTGGGGGCGTGTGCCTACTTGATTCACCTGGAAGTGAAAGATAAAAATGCAATTGAAACGAAAAGAAAACAACAGAGTGTGCAGAGACTGCATGTTAGGGTTGAGTCAAACATTTAGTGTGTGTTGTGCATTATTTCCCTACTTGCTAAGCGTTAGGCTTACCTTTTTGTGTGTTCTGTGGTGTAGGTGACGATTTGTATACAGGTGAGGTAGACGAGACTACCGAGGATTAGGCTGCAGTCGGAGGAGTACGGAGTCCGCCGGTGCAGGCTATTGTCGGGGCGTTTTGACCACTGGATGTCTCGGGTAGTGGGAGGTGAATGTTTGACATGGATAGTTTAATTTGTAAGTATTTTGGTATGGATTGTTGGTGTGTGGAAATGTTGTTTTGTGGAAGTTAGGAAACTTTATTAAGTTGTGGTAAATTGGGTTCGTAAATATTTTCGTATGTATGTTACCGGGTTTACGAGTTGATTTGGAGATGGATAGTGAGTATAAAGTATAGTTGTTCGTGATGGAAGCTGTGTGTTTTCCGGGATTTATTCAGGTTTTGGGTATTTAAAGTTTTAGGCGTTATATTGCCCGTTTTGATTTTAAAGTAACTAACGTCAGGTTATGTTTGTGATTTTGTATTTATTCGTTTTAAGTCGGTTTTACGAGATTTTTACGGGACTCGAAGATTTAGGTGTCGGGAAGGTATGTTTAAATTTTCAGAATTTTTGGAGGTGTCGGGAGTGGAGAAAAGTGTAGAAATGTGAAGGAAAGTCGAGAGAGTCGGAAAAAGGGTATTTTTGGTCATTTTGGGGGCCGAAAACCTGAGGGGGTGGCGATTATTCGCCACCCAAACGCCACCAATCGCCTCGGGGGTGTTTTTGGGCGAAGATGGCAGAGAGGGTGGCGATTATTCGCCACCCGGAGGCGAGTAATCGCCACGGCACGCGTGAAGCGCGCGGGAAAAGGGAGCTGGGGCGCGCTGGCGTGCCCCAGCGCGCGCTCGCGTGTGCGGCGAGTGCCGCCCGCATAGAGCGCGCGCAGCGCGCTCGTAGCGCGCAGCCTGGGCGCGCCTGGCGCCCAGCGCGCACCCAGCGCCCCTCCTTGCAAAATTTTGATTTTTTTTCGTTTTTCGCCTGATTTCCACTATGTTTTGAACCGAAATTTTTCCAACGTATCTTAACGTATTTTAGACACGTGTTCCCAGAAAATTTGAGGGTTCGAAAAACCCGAGCATCGAGCCGGGAATTTTACAAAATCGAGCCGAATATTTTATTTAAATTACTTTTAAACGTCGTTTAAACACGGGATTTGTTTGCAAAGTGACGCACCGGGCCCGGGGCGGGTTTGGGGCGTTACAGTGAGATTGGTTAGCAAAGTAGCGCTCCGAGCCAGGGTGGGTTCAGGGGCGTTACAAGATGGTATCAGAGCATAAATGGTCGTGTCGTTCAAATGATTACCTGACAATGCCGGCCGCCATGCAATGTGCTTCACCGACTGTAAGTATTTCTTTCCCTTTAGTTAGTTAACTGAGATTAGATTGTCTCGTCTTGTTCAGGAGTAGAACGAACATATCGTGAGTACCGGGACCACCTCGGTGGACCCCATGAACTAACCAACTTATAGACCTGTTTTTACATAGTGAATTGATAGTTCGAATAGTTAGGAATTTATTTGAAAAGCGAAACAGACAAGGTAACATCCGTAGAATAGATAAAAGTAGGATTGAGAATATAAAGCTTAGAAAACATTATGATGTAAATGTAAGCTGATAACCAAAGGATGTGAGAAAAGAGGTAAGGTTGGTATGAGCGGAGTGTAAGCGTTAGTCAGGTAGAGGTGAGAGTTGTTAGGAAAGACGTGAGTTACGTTCTAGCGTGAATACGAGCGAGGACCCGATGAGTTAAGTGTAATGCAAAATAGACCTTAGAATGAGGGAGATAGAAGATATAGATAACTGAGGGAGATACCTTAGATCGTCGAGGTACCAATAGTAGCGTAAGTGAATAAATGGAAATAGCAAAATGTAGACTAGTTAGATGTACATATAGTGGGAGTATTTAGATGTGGATTATGTTTGAACGTCTAATCTAAGTAAAACAGTTTTAGCACTTTTAGAGATGAGATTGATTGAGGCAAATTGGTACTTGTGGAATCGGAGTGATCATGTAGGAATGTTTATGTTAGTGAGTATCGAGGGTGGAAAAATGAGAAATTTGTTTCGAGTTAGAAAGCCCTTGAGGTATGGATCAAAGATTTTGAGGTATTAGGGGGTCAAGGTTAGATGCAAGGTGATACTCAAATTATAAACATGGTTGCTCCATAGGGAATAAGTACCAACTTAGCGGTTTACTCAATTAAGGACTATGGGGTACAAAGGTATAGTTAGAATGACCCAAACTAGGAGAGTAAGGATCGTGAATGCTACAATGAGGATTAGTGGTAGAGTAAGTAGATAAAGAAATCCTCATCGATGAATACATGAATGATTGAGTGTTAGAGTATGAGGTTAGAATGATTAGAAATTTAAATGCTTTGATTAAGTAGAGTCTATTGGAGTAAGGTGATGTTAGGAGATTTAGAATAATGTACGCGATGTTAAGAGGTATGGTAAATCAGCGAGAGGGAGTACCATTGTAGAAATGTAACAGGTAGGAGACTTAGCGAGTAGGAAGAGCAAAAGAGAGTAGATTTAATTATTAAACTTTAGAGAATAACGAATAAGAAGGAAAGAAAGGTCTCACATAGAAATTTTAAGAGTAAACTCTGGGAGTAGGTAGAAAAGAGAATTTGTAATTCTGTAGTATTTGCTGAGGTTAGGCTTGATCAGAATAAAGTGGTGGTTGTGAAATCTCTGAGTGATCACATAGAAGTATTCATCTTAATTAGTATCGAGGAATTTATTTTGAGTTGAAAAGCTACAAGACTTTGAGGTATTAGAAGGTAAAAGTTAGAGGCAAAGTGATGCTCAGGTAATAAAACTGGTGGTTGCTAGTGACAGGGGCACCGTTGTTGGAGTGTATTCAATCAAGAATGATTGGGGATATGTGAAAAGCTTACGATCGACACTCAACCTAGAAACATAGAGCCAAAATCGAAAGATGGGAATAGATAGTGCCTTGATTAGGTAGAGAAAAGACTAGCTTTTTTAAATTACGGTGATGTTTTGAGTTGCATTAAGGAGATTACTAGGTGGATTGTTGTAAAAGGAGTTAAGAGTGTAAAAAGAGTGAAGAGTAAGAGAGAATGGATGAGTTATAGTAGAGAGAATTTGGAGGAAATTAGATTGTGACCTTAGGTATCTGGTAGTGTGCCAATTGGCGATAGTTAATGGTCTAAGTAATGAATAACTAAATTAGGCTAAGGTTGGTGGGCTTAAGAGTAAGATGTAAGTTAGAACTCAAGTAGTATAAAAGTACGGTTGGCTGGGTATTGACTTTGGCGAGCTATCGATAGGAGTTCCGTAAATGTAGAAGTACAACTGAAAGGAGGTGTAGGGCTGTTAGTTAAGAGATTTAAATTAATAAGATGAAAGAATTTGCTCCACCTTAACAAACTAGGTTAGTGATTGAGAATGAAAGTTTAAAGATCTACGTAGAGTTAGGAAACTAATAGATTGTGATATTTAGAGTCAAAGTTGAATTTAGGAGTGGCATTTATCGGAAGATAGTCTAGACTGTTGTAAGATTTCGTCGGTAAGGAAAATAGCTTAAGTAAGAAATAATAAGCATAAACGTGGAATGTAGCCGGGGAAGCTAGAAGGTATAAAATGTGGAAAGGGGTCACACAGAAATTTTATGTGTAAGTCAGAGAATATTTAGTTTGGACCTAATGAATTGCGAGTATTTGATGATAATTGAGGTAGAAGTTGGACAAATGAAATGTAGTTGATGAATGATGAAAACTTAGGTACGATTTGTATGGGAAGCTTTGGAGTATGAGTAATAAATAAGAGAAAGTGGTAGGAATTAGTAAGTTGGTAAATAGAGGAGAATTTCATTTGAGGATTTGGGATAAGACTTTGAATTGAGAAAGTTATGTAAGTGTTTGATGGACATTAACTTAGACAAGTAAGATCTAGATAAACGGAGCTCGAGGAAAGGCTAGAGGTGAGAACTCAGCTAGAAGAGTTTGAGGGTATGAAGTAGATTATAGTTAGTGAATATGTGAATGATGTTAGAATGAGGTACTAGGTAAATAGGTGTAAGATGCGATAGTAAGATCGAAGAACTAACACTATTGAGATTGCTTTGGAAGTTTGAGATTGTTTGATGGATACGTGTCTGAGTTAGAAAAGTAAGTGACTAGGTGAACTTAGTCAGGAAGATGTAGGGCTGTGGATTACACGATAGGTATTTCAGTAGATATTTCAGCCAAACAATGTTAACTAATAGGATTTAAGTTGAGAGTGGGCATTTAGGATATGTTGTACACCATTTAGAATATTGTGTGAAGAGTTAGAAACGAGTTAATCCTAGAGGTTAGTAGAAGTTGAGATAAGAAGTGTACTCATTAGTATCTTAGGATTCCTCGGTTGGGGTAGCATAGAGAGTGGTCGTGGTATGTACATATTTGATAGACACGGAAGTGTGAATTGAGGAATTTGATAAACTAAATTTGAGGAAAAGTTCGAGTTGATAACTAAGTTGGAGAGATTTAATGGTCTATAGTCTAAGTCATGGGTACTTAAGTTAGAGTCTAATGACGTATGAGAGGGGTGGAGGGCATAATTAGGGAAATGAAGGAATGATCATTATTTGAGTAGTGATTATGAGCACCCGATAGATGTGTAAGACTGTAGCATAGTTGAGCTTTAGCAGGGCGACCCAGTAACCCAAATGTTAGAATATAGAGTTGGAATGGAGTGAGTAAATCGAGAAATAACAAGGCCACAAATTTTGAGGACAAAATTTTTGTAAGGAGGGTGGATTGTAACACCTGGGATTTTTTTTTTAATTGGAGAGAAAATAAAAGGAATAATAATTATTTTAAATTATGTTTTAGCGTGAGATTGGTTAGCAAAGTAGCGCTCCGAGCCAGGGTGGGTTCGGGGGCGTTACAGTTGTTCCTAGCACAACTTTTTATTTTCACAAGTTGATTGTGGTTGGAATTTACAAAATTCTTTTGTTAATATCAATTTCAACATTTTTGGAATATGTTGAAATGTTTTGGGTGGTTGTCATGTATACGAAAATTTATGATCGCAAATTTAATTATCGACACAGGAACAATCACTTTGCAAAAGTGATCAACAGAACAGGGGACCACAGCAACAACAACAAGGTATAAAGAGACCCCTCAACTAGAATGATGACCAAGGAAAAGGAAAGAGGCCTCTGGCACCTTATGCCCCACCTATCAGAAGAACCACCCCGGCGAATTCAAGTTGCGTTCTGGTCGCTGTTTCAGATGTGATAAGGTTGGACATATAGTCAGAGACTGTCCCATGCCGCCAGATCCGAACCGTGCAAGGGTAGCACCTAGAGTCTATGCAATGATGGAGGATGAGGAAGCCATGCAGCATACGGTCATAACAGGTACCATTATGATTTGCGGTTTTGCTGCTTACACACTTATAGATACGGGAGCCACACACTCGTTTATATCAACTTTGTTTGTATGCCAACACAACTTAGAACTTTTACCAGCCGAAAGGCCATATGATGTTATGTTACCATCAGGGAAGTCCCTACATTCTGAACAGATTGTTAAAGGTGATGTTGTGTCCTTAGGAAGTAAGAAACTATATGTAGAAATGATTGTAATTGACATGAAAGGATACGATGTGATATTAGGAATGGATTGGTTATTTAGGCATTATGCCACAATAAGTTGTAGATCTGGGATGGTTGATTGTCGACCCCCAAATGGTGATCATTATTCCTTCCAAGCTATTCCTAAGATAAGCAAAATACCGATTATATCATCACTAGAAATTTACCGGTTACTGAAAAATGGTTGTGAGAGTTACTTAGCTAGCATAATGGATGTTCGGGTGAAGAATAAGATAGAGTTACAAGATATCCCCATAGCCAGAGAGTTCCCTGAGGCGTTCTTAGATGATTTGCCAGGATTACCACTGGATAAAGAAATAGAATTTGTAATAGATACATACCCTGAGGCCTTACCCGTATCTAAGAATCCTTATCGGATGGCACCTGTTGAGCTGAAGGAGTTAAAGGTCCAATTACAGGAATTAGTAGACAAAGGATTTATACGCCCTAGCAGTTCCCCTTGGGGTGCACCTGTCTTATTTGTCAAGAAGAAAGATGGTTCCCTTAGAATGTGCATAGACTATAGGGAGCTAAATAAGTTGACAATCAAGAATAAGTACCCCTTACCTCGGATTGATGATTTGTTTGACCAATTGCAAGGAGCAAGGGTGTTTTCAAAAATAGATTTACGTTCGGGTTATTACCAACTGAAAGTTAAGGAAGGAGATATACCAAAGACAGCCTTCAGGACCCATTATGGACACTACGAATTCTTGGTCATGTCATTTGGATTGACCAATGCACCTGCAGCCTTTATGGACTTAATGAATCGAGTGTTTCGTGAGTGTTTGGACAAATTTGTAATTGTGTTCATAGATGATATCCTGATATACTCACGGACTGAAGCTGATCATGCAGAGCATTTAAGAGTAGTTTTGACGACATTAAAGGAGCACCAGCTCTAGGCCAAATTGTCCAAGTGTGAATTTTGGTTGGACAAGGTTAATTTTCTTGGTCATGTAGTTTCTACTAATGGCATATCAGTGGACCAGACCAAAATTCAGGCAGTAAAGGATTGGCCACAACCAAAGAATGCCAGTGAAGTCCGCAGTTTCCTTGGATTGGCAGGCTATTACAGAAAGTTCATCAAAGGATTTTCTATGATAGCTAAGCCCCTATCGAATTTGACAAGGAAGGACAACAAGTATTCTTGGACTCAAGCTTGTGAGGATAGCTTCCAGACATTGAAGGTGAAGTTAACAACAGCCCCGGTATTGACCCTTCCAACCGAAGAAGGAAAGTTTAGCGTATTTTGTGATGAATCAAAAGTTGGTTTGGGCTGTGTTTTGATGCAAGGAGGCAAGGTTGTAGCGTATGCCTCTAGACAATTAAAGAGTTATGAACAGAACTATCCCACCCATGATCTAGAATTAGCCACTGTTGTTTTTGCTTTGAAGATATGGAGACACTACTTATATGGACAGCAGTGTGAAGTGTTTTCTGACCATAAAAGTCTGAAGTACCTCTTTACACAAAAGGAATTGAACATGAGGCAGAGGCGTTGGTTGGAATTTGTTAAGGATTACGACTTTGAGATCAGGTATCACCCGGGCAAGGCTAACTCTGTAGCTGACGCATTGAGCAGGATGTCAACAACTATGCAATCCGTCGTGTCAACCATGTCTATACCTTTGAGGACAGAAGTTCAGAAGTTTGAATTGGAGATAGTTCCGGAGTTATCAACCTTACTTGCCGATTTGACCATTCAACCAACGGTTTTGGAAAAGATCAAAGAGGCACAACAGAAGGACTCTGAGGAGAATAACAGTATGGTGAACAAGGTGAAGGACACCACCTCCGAGTTTAGTCTTTCCAAGGATGAGATTCTGAGGTTTAGAAATAGATGGTATGTCCCTAATGATGAAGGATTACGTAAGTTAATCTTGGCTGAGGCGCATTCGTCTCCCTTTTCTGTGCATCCTGGAAGCACCAAGATGTATCGAGACCTGAAGTTACTCTATTGGTGGCCAAACTTAAAGAGAGATGTTGCTAAGTATGTAGAGTCATGTTTGGTTTGCCAACAGCCGAGCACCAACGTCCAGGAGGTACCCTTCAGCCTCTACCTATTCCCGAGTGGAAGTGGGAACACATAGCTATGGATTTCGTTGTAAGATTACCTAAGACAACTAAGGGACATGATAGTATTTAGGTTGTGATTGATAGACTGACGAAATCAGCCCATTTCTTACCGGTAAGGATAACTTACTCGATGGACCAACTTGCCGATCTTTATGTACGAGAAGTTATTAGGTTGCATGGGATCCCTGCATCTATTGTCTCAGATCGTGACCCTAGATTCACCTCAAGGTTGTAGCAAAGCTTACAAGGCACATTAGGTACAAAGTTGTCTTTCAGCACTGCTTTCCACCTGCAGACAGATGGTCAATCAGAAAGGACTATCCATATACTTGAGGACATGTTGAGGGCTTGTGTGCTAGAGTTCCAAACATCTTGGAGCCGATACCTACCTTTGGTTGAGTTCTCTTACAACAACAGTTATCAGTCCACCATCGGAATGGCACCTTATGAGGCGTTGTATGGTAGGAAATGTAGATCACCTCTGTATTGGGATGAAGTTGGGGAAGCAAAACTCCTAGGTCCCAAGATGTTGCAGCAGATGTCAGACAAGATTGCCACTATTAAAAGGAGAATGATTACTGCACAAAGCCGACAGAAAAGTTATGCAGACCAAAGGAGGAGAGATCTTGAATTTGCTGTTGGTGATGAAGTTTTCTTGAAGGTTTCACCGTTCAAAGGAATACTAAGATTTGGCAGGAGGGGAAAGCTTAATCCACGATTTATTGGACCATTCCCTGTTTTGGCTAGAATCGGTAGTACAACTTACAGACTGCAGTTGCCTCCATCATTGGATAAAGTTCATAATGTTTTCCATGTGTCAATGTTAAGAAAATGTATACGGGACCCTACACAAGTTGTTAAACCAGTGGATTTTGAGATTGAGCCGACACTAACGTATGAAGAGAAGCCAGTGCAGATATTGGAATCCGCAGTTAAGACTCTGAGGAATAAAGAGATTCCGTTGGTCAAAGTCTTATGGAAGAATCATGGCATTGAAGAAGCCACTTGGGAGCGACGACAGGACATGTTAGACAAGTATCCAGAGTTATTTGTTTGATCAATTTTCGGGGACGAAAATTTTGTTTAAGGAGGGGTGGATGTAACACCCGACAACTTCAGCCAGGTGACTTCCTAACTGTATTAACGGTCATAAATATTCAATCTTCACGGTTTAGAGTTTTATACCAAGAATAATTTATTTATGTGGATTTAAACTAGGTTGAGTGGTAAAGTTGTAATAATGGAGGGTGATGACCATTATATAAAGAAAAAGGAAATGTTTTAAACCTCACTTGAACCACTGTAGCCGACACCTTCCTTTTCGGCGATTTCTTCTCTCCCAAGCTCTTGCTCTCTGCTTTCAGCATACTCTCTTCGATGATCGGTTTCCCTGCCACCACTCGATTACTCTATGCCCAAGGTATGCAATAGACAACGTAGCTATCTGTTAGTTTGTTAGCCATGTTTTCTACTCGGCATTGGAGTTTTGGATCTTCCAATGGCCGATTAATAATAAGGACATTTGAAATCTGAGAGTGGGAATGACTTTAGCTATTAAATCTTAGGATAACTTGAGATTAGAACTATTAGGATTTTTGTTTTAACTACTGCAATGTAAATGTTTTAAGTGAAGAAGTTTAAAGAGAAAGGAGCTCAAGTGCTAAGAAGACCAGGTAAGTGAATGTATTAAGATTTTTGGCTAATAGAGCCTTACATCGTGGGAGTACTAGGTTGTTTTAGATATCTAATATTTACCTTATGATAATGAGCTTGTCTGCACTTGAAGGACTGATGAATGTCGTGAGTTATACTATTTGATGACCTGCTAGTAAATGTGAAGTTGTCTGCTCTGGTATGATCCTTGTCATAGTCTGATGGGTTAAAAGTTCTCATGTTCATGCATCATGAATGATTCTCAAGCATAAGAAAATGTTTTAATGCATGTTTTCCATGAATAGAATATGTATGTATATATGTATATATATAAGATTTATGCAACGTGGACTAAGTGAGGGTTGGGGGCGGTTCGGCGTATGTCACAGTCCAAAGAGGGACATATGAATACGACCCGCAGTAGGGAACAAGATCAAACTCACTGTCGAACCCTCTTTACCGGCACAAATCCTCTCTTAATCCACACAACTTATATGAATGATGAATATGATCAATGACTATGAATGATGAATATGATCAATGAATATGAATGATGAATATGATCAATGACTATGAATGATGAATATGACCAATGACTATGAATGTTGAATATGATCTATGACTATGAATGATGATTTCAAGCAAAGATATGAACAAAAAAAAGATTTATGAGCATGTGATTTTTCTAAACTATACATTCATGCATCCATGTTAGTGTTGCATTCCTTACTAAGCATTAGGCTTATAGTTTAAACCTTATGATATAGGTGACGAGTTTTCAGGTGAGGAACTCAAGGTTAATGAGGATGACTAAGCTTGGTTGCTGGAGGATGCTCAGTGTGACAGTGAAGGCTGGATAGGCGATTAAGCTCCCTGGTTATGCTCATAGTAAGTTAAAAAAGTTTACGATGAACAGATGACTAAATAGAACAGAATTTCTTATAAAAATGAGATTTGGATTTGAAGAGCTTGTCTTAGAGTCTGAATATGATTTAAGGATTAATGAATGGTTTGTTTTGTTTGAGTCTTCCGCTATGCGTATTTTAGATGACTTTATGATTTTTACTCTTTGAGGTTTATGGTTATTAAGTTAGGAATCGGGTGAGTTGTGATATGTTCTTTCGAATGGAGATGTTTGATGATTATAGTGTTTTACTGCCGTATGATAGAAGCTGGATGAGGCAATCATCCGGCTGACGTGATCGGCAGATGTAGAGTGTTTAAGCCATCGGATAATGAAAGTGTTATTTTATCATCTAGCGATCGGCAGATGTAGAGTGTTTAAGCCATCGGATGATGAAAGTGTTATTTTATCGTCTAACGATCGGCAGATGTAGAGTATTTAAGCCATCGGATGATGAAAGTGTTATTTTGTCGTCTAACGATCGGCAGATGTAGAGTGGTTAAGCCATCGGATGATGAAAGTGTTATTTTGTCGTCTAGCGATCGGCAGATGTAGAGCGTCTAAGCCATCGGATGATGAGAGTGTTATTTTGTCTTCTAGTGATCGGCAGATGTAGTGTAATAAGTCACCGGATGATGAGAATGTTATTTGTCGTTTAGTGACCGGGTCATGTTTTAATTATTCACGTGAGATACACATGACCACCGAATGATGTACCCTTATTTCATCGGATGATGTAGAGAGCTTCTCCACTGGATGGTATAAACACGGTTTTGTCGTCTAGTGACCGGTAGATGTGGTTCATTCTTCTATCGGTAGATGCAGTCTATAACTTAAAGTTTTCTCTTCACTAGCCGATACACATTGTACTGCTCGCCGGCAGATATGTAGTGTTTTCCTTTGCCGATTGAGGCTTAGCGAATCGCATATGACATCTTGAGTTAAATTATATTAAAAAAAACACACTGCTAATAATGAATCATGTGTGAGTAATAAGGATTAAATGATTAAGAAAGATACGGATTATGTGACGATCCTCTCGGGTCGTACATTTGACTTTAGAAATTGTTTCAATAAGTATAATAAGAGAGATGATTGAAAATAGTCTATTATGATGAATATTAAGAGCCATAGAAGATGGACTTTTTGGACATGCTATATAGTTAAAGGTTTAACTCCTATGATTGGTATGGTTGATGCGTTGTTCCTAGCACAACTTTTTATTTTCACAAGCTGATTGTGGTTGGACTTTACAAAATTCTTTTGTTAATATCAATTTCAACATTTTTGGAATATGTTGAAATGTTTTGGGTGGTTGTCATGTATACGAAAATTTATGATCGCAAAATATCAATGGATGATGCTAAAGATTAAAAATAAACTCGATTATGAACTAGTTGAGTAAGTATAAAGCCATAATTGGGTGTATACAAAAAGTCTGACTCTTTAGTTATTATTCGACAAGTTGTTATATGTGCCACAAAGATTTCATAATGATTCTTGTTAGCCATGTTTGTCGGCTTGTTAAGTGAACATTGGACGAAAGTCAATTGTGAAAGTAAAGCACATGGTGCTAGCCTTATATTGACATTAAATTATTGGCTTATTTAACGAGTGTAGAAGATTGGAGCATTTTGGTCGTATGCTTCTTTATTAGTGGTGACTATGTGACAGTCAAGAAATATCTAGATTTGTCAGTTGTGATCGTGTGTCCTCACGTTTATTCTTGATGATATGCCAAGGTTTCCACTTAACCGTATAATTTATTGATTATCATTTTTCATATCGTAAAAGATCAGGTTAACACGTGTTTGAAAATCATGTTTTGAAAAAAAAAAAAAACACATTTGGGCCACATGACATGCGGCACGCGCGTCGCCCAGACAGTGCGAGCACCGCGCGCAGTCATCGCGCGCCCCACGCACAGTCGCCGCGTGCGTGACATACATCCAGCGGCACACGCGGTGCATGTCTCACTCGCCCGGGTGCCGCACACCTGCCAGGCAGCGGCGCACAGAGAGCCGATCGATCGGCGCCCCTCGCCGATCGATCAACATAACTCTCTGCCGCGACCACTATTTTTCTAGTGCCAGCGCCAATCGATTGCGCCCAAGGCCGATCAATCGGCTGGTCGCTGCACGCCCAACAACGCACACCAATGCCTGCTGCGCACGCCCAGCGCGCGCCTAGTGCCCCCTTCCCGCGCCCCTTTCTTTTCTTTTGCCTTTTTCTTCACTATTTCTCATTCCTTTTACCTACATTTCACAACTAAACTTACTTCAAACCTTTCCAAACATAAAACACCTCAAACTCCAAAAACCCGACTAAAAAACGTATCCGAAAACATAATGAATATTCACGAAACGAACTGCATGGTTCGCTTTAAAACTAAACATATCCATACAGGTGTAAAACTCAAACAAATCACGTAGATTTCAAAATCAAACTTATAACTTCGAGTATTCTCCAGACAAACTATTTATACACATGACTTTTTGTTGACAAGTTATTTTCTTGCGTCATGTAGTTTCTACTAATGAGCAAAGTGGACCAGACCAAAATTCGGCAGTAAGGGATTGGCCACACCAAAGAAGAAAGTGAAGTCGCAGTTTCCTTGGATTGGCAGGCTATACAGAAAGTTCATCAAAGGATTTTCTATGATAGCTAAGCCCCTATCGAATTTGACAAGGAAGGACAACAAGTATTCTTGGACTCAAGCTTGTGAGGATAGCTTCCAGACATTGAAGGTGAAGTTAACAACAGCCCCGGTATTGACCCTTCCAACCGAAGAAGGAAAGTTTAGCGTATTTTGTGATGAATCAAAAGTTGGTTTGGGCTGTGTTTTGATGCAAGGAGGCAAGGTTGTAGCGTATGCCTCTAGACAATTAAAGAGTTATGAACAGAACTATCCCACCCATGATCTAGAATTAGCCACTGTTGTTTTTGCTTTGAAGATATGGAGACACTACTTATATGGACAGCAGTGTGAAGTGTTTTCTGACCATAAAAGTCTGAAGTACCTCTTTACACAAAAGGAATTGAACATGAGGCAGAGGCGTTGGTTGGAATTTGTTAAGGATTCCGACTTTGAGATCAGGTATCACCCGGGCAAGGCTAACTCTGTAGCTGACGCATTGAGCAGGATGTCAACAACTATGCAATCCGTCGTGTCAACCATGTCTATACCTTTGAGGACAGAAGTTCAGAAGTTTGAATTGGAGATAGTTCCGGAGTTATCAACCTTACTTGCCGATTTGACCATTCAACCAACGGTTTTGGAAAAGATCAAAGAGGCACAACAGAAGGACTCTGAGGAGAATAACAGTATGGTGAACAAGGTGAAGGACACCACCTCCGAGTTTAGTCTTTCCAAGGATGAGATTCTGAGGTTTAGAAATAGATGGTATGTCCCTAATGATGAAGGATTACGTAAGTTAATCTTGGCTGAGGCGCATTCGTCTCCCTTTTCTGTGCATCCTGGAAGCACCAAGATGTATCGAGACCTGAAGTTACTCTATTGGTGGCCAAACTTAAAGAGAGATGTTGCTAAGTATGTAGAGTCATGTTTGGTTTGCCAACAGCCGAGCACCAACGTCCAGGAGGTACCCTTCAGCCTCTACCTATTCCCGAGTGGAAGTGGGAACACATAGCTATGGATTTCGTTGTAAGATTACCTAAGACAACTAAGGGACATGATAGTATTTAGGTTGTGATTGATAGACTGACGAAATCAGCCCATTTCTTACCGGTAAGGATAACTTACTCGATGGACCAACTTGCCGATCTTTATGTACGAGAAGTTATTAGGTTGCATGGGATCCCTGCATCTATTGTCTCAGATCGTGACCCTAGATTCACCTCAAGGTTGTAGCAAAGCTTACAAGGCACATTAGGTACAAAGTTGTCTTTCAGCACTGCTTTCCACCTGCAGACAGATGGTCAATCAGAAAGGACTATCCATATACTTGAGGACATGTTGAGGGCTTGTGTGCTAGAGTTCCAAACATCTTGGAGCCGATACCTACCTTTGGTTGAGTTCTCTTACAACAACAGTTATCAGTCCACCATCGGAATGGCACCTTATGAGGCGTTGTATGGTAGGAAATGTAGATCACCTCTGTATTGGGATGAAGTTGGGGAAGCAAAACTCCTAGGTCCCAAGATGTTGCAGCAGATGTCAGACAAGATTGCCACTATTAAAAGGAGAATGATTACTGCACAAAGCCGACAGAAAAGTTATGCAGACCAAAGGAGGAGAGATCTTGAATTTGCTGTTGGTGATGAAGTTTTCTTGAAGGTTTCACCGTTCAAAGGAATACTAAGATTTGGCAGGAGGGGAAAGCTTAATCCACGATTTATTGGACCATTCCCTGTTTTGGCTAGAATCGGTAGTACAACTTACAGACTGCAGTTGCCTCCATCATTGGATAAAGTTCATAATGTTTTCCATGTGTCAATGTTAAGAAAATGTATACGGGACCCTACACAAGTTGTTAAACCAGTGGATTTTGAGATTGAGCCGACACTAACGTATGAAGAGAAGCCAGTGCAGATATTGGAATCCGCAGTTAAGACTCTGAGGAATAAAGAGATTCCGTTGGTCAAAGTCTTATGGAAGAATCATGGCATTGAAGAAGCCACTTGGGAGCGACGACAGGACATGTTAGACAAGTATCCAGAGTTATTTGTTTGATCAATTTTCGGGGACGAAAATTTTGTTTAAGGAGGGGTGGATGTAACACCCGACAACTTCAGCCAGGTGACTTCCTAACTGTATTAACGGTCATAAATATTCAATCTTCACGGTTTAGAGTTTTATACCAAGAATAATTTATTTTATGTGGATTTAAACTAGGTTGAGTGGTAAAGTTGTAATAATGGAGGGTGATGACCATTATATAAAGAAAAAGGAAATGTTTTAAACCTCACTTGAACCACTGTAGCCGACACCTTCCTTTTCGGCGATTTCTTCTCTCCCAAGCTCTTGCTCTCTGCTTTCAGCATACTCTCTTCGATGATCGGTTTCCCTGCCACCACTCGATTACTCTATGCCCAAGGTATGCAATAGACAACGTAGCTATCTGTTAGTTTGTTAGCCATGTTTTCTACTCGGCATTGGAGTTTTGGATCTTCCAATGGCCGATTAATAATAAGGACATTTGAAATCTGAGAGTGGGAATGACTTTAGCTATTAAATCTTAGGATAACTTGAGATTAGAACTATTAGGATTTTTGTTTTAACTACTGCAATGTAAATGTTTTAAGTGAAGAAGTTTAAAGAGAAAGGAGCTCAAGTGCTAAGAAGACCAGGTAAGTGAATGTATTAAGATTTTTGGCTAATAGAGCCTTACATCGTGGGAGTACTAGGTTGTTTTAGATATCTAATATTTACCTTATGATAATGAGCTTGTCTGCACTTGAAGGACTGATGAATGTCGTGAGTTATACTATTTGATGACCTGCTAGTAAATGTGAAGTTGTCTGCTCTGGTATGATCCTTGTCATAGTCTGATGGGTTAAAAGTTCTCATGTTCATGCATCATGAATGATTCTCAAGCATAAGAAATGTTTTAATGCATGTTTTCCATGAACAGAATATGTATGTATATATGTATATATATAAGATTTATGCAACGTGGACTAAGTGAGGGTTGGGGGCGGTTCGGCGTATGTCACAGTCCAAAGAGGGACATATGAATACGACCCGCAGTAGGGAACAAGATCAAACTCACTGTCGAACCCTCTTTACCGGCACAAATCCTCTCTTAATCCACACAACTTATATGAATGATGAATATGATCAATGACTATGAATGATGAATATGATCAATGAATATGAATGATGAATATGATCAATGACTATGAATGATGAATATGACCAATGACTATGAATGTTGAATATGATCTATGACTATGAATGATGATTTCAAGCAAAGATATGAACAAAAAAAAGATTTATGAGCATGTGATTTTTCTAAACTATACATTCATGCATCCATGTTAGTGTTGCATTCCTTACTAAGCATTAGGCTTATAGTTTAAACCTTATGATATAGGTGACGAGTTTTCAGGTGAGGAACTCAAGGTTAATGAGGATGACTAAGCTTGGTTGCTGGAGGATGCTCAGTGTGACAGTGAAGGCTGGATAGGCGATTAAGCTCCCTGGTTATGCTCATAGTAAGTTAAAAAAGTTTACGATGAACAGATGACTAAATAGAACAGAATTTCTTATAAAAATGAGATTTGGATTTGAAGAGCTTGTCTTTAGAGTCTGAATATGATTTTAAGGATTAATGAATGGTTTGTTTTGTTTGAGTCTTCCGCTATGCGTATTTTAGATGACTTTATGATTTTTACTCTTTGAGGTTTATGGTTATTAAGTTAGGAATCGGGTGAGTTGTGATATGTTCTTTCGAATGGAGATGTTTGATGATTATAGTGTTTTACTGCCGTATGATAGAAGCTGGATGAGGCAATCATCCGGCTGACGTGATCGGCAGATGTAGAGTGTTTAAGCCATCGGATAATGAAAGTGTTATTTTATCATCTAGCGATCGGCAGATGTAGAGTGTTTAAGCCATCGGATGATGAAAGTGTTATTTTATCGTCTAACGATCGGCAGATGTAGAGTATTTAAGCCATCGGATGATGAAAGTGTTATTTTGTCGTCTAACGATCGGCAGATGTAGAGTGGTTAAGCCATCAGATGATGAAAGTGTTATTTTGTCGTCTAGCGATCGGCAGATGTAGAGCGTCTAAGCCATCGGATGATGAGAGTGTTATTTTGTCGTCTAGTGATCGGCAGATGTAGTGTAATAAGTCACCGGATGATGAGAATGTTATTTGTCGTTTAGTGACCGGGTCATGTTTTAATTATTCACGTGAGATACACATGACCACCGAATGATGTACCCTTATTTCATCGGATGATGTAGAGAGCTTCTCCACTGGATGGTATAAACACGGTTTTGTCGTCTAGTGACCGGTAGATGTGGTTCATTCTTCTATCGGTAGATGCAGTCTATAACTTAAAGTTTTCTCTTCACTAGCCGATACACATTGTACTGCTCGCCGGCAGATATGTAGTGTTTTCCTTTGCCGATTGAGGCTTAGCGAATCGCATATGACATCTTGAGTTAAATTATATTAAAAAAAAACACACTGCTAATAATGAATCATGTGTGAGTAATAAGGATTAAATGATTAAGAAAGATACGGATTATGTGACGATCCTCTCGGGTCGTTACATTTGACTTTAGAAATTGTTTCAATAAGTATAATAAGAGAGATGATTGAAAATAGTCTATTATGATGAATATTAAGAGCCATAGAAGATGGACTTTTTGGACATGCTTATATAGTTAAAGGTTTAACTCCTATGATTGGTATGGTTGATGCGTTGTTCCTAGCACAACTTTTTATTTTCACAAGCTGATTGTGGTTGGACTTTACAAAATTCTTTTGTTAATATCAATTTCAACATTTTTGGAATATGTTGAAATGTTTTGGGTGGTTGTCATGTATACGAAAATTTATGATCGCAAAATATCAATGGATGATGCTAAAGATTAAAAATAAACTCGATTATGAACTAGTTGAGTAAGTATAAAGCCATAATTGGGTGTATACAAAAAGTCTGACTCTTTAGTTATTATTCGACAAGTTGTTATATGTGCCACAAAGATTTCATAATGATTCTTGTTAGCCATGTTTGTCGGCTTGTTAAGTGAACATTGGACGAAAGTCAATTGTGAAAGTAAAGCACATGGTGCTAGCCTTATATTGACATTAAATTATTGGCTTATTTAACGAGTGTAGAAGATTGGAGCATTTTGGTCGTATGCTTCTTTATTAGTGGTGACTATGTGACAGTCAAGAAATATCTAGATTTGTCAGTTGTGATCGTGTGTCCTCACGTTTATTCTTGATGATATGCCAAGGTTTCCACTTAACCGTATAATTTATTGATTATCATTTTTCATATCGTAAAAGATCAGGTTAACACGTGTTTGAAAATCATGTTTTGAAAAAAAAAAAAAAACACATTTGGGCCACATGACATGCGGCACGCGCGTCGCCCAGACAGTGCGAGCACCGCGCGCAGTCATCGCGCGCCCCACGCACAGTCGCCGCGTGCGTGACATACATCCAGCGTGCACACGCGGTGCATGTCTCACTCGCCCGGGTGCCGCACACCTGCCAGGCAGCGGCGCACAGAGAGCCGATCGATCGGCGCCCCTCGCCGATCGATCAACATACTCTCTGCCGCGACCCTATTTTTCTAGTGCCAGCGCCAATCGATTGCGCCCCAAGGCCGATCAATCGGCTGGTCGCTGCACGCCCAACAACGCACACCAATGCCTGCTGCGCACGCCCAGCGCGCGCCTAGTGCCCCCTTCCCGCGCCCCTTTCTTTTCTTTTGCCTTTTTCTTCACTATTTCTCATTCCTTTTACCTACATTTCACAACTAAACTTACTTCAAACCTTTCCAAACATAAAACACCTCAAACTCCAAAAACCCGACTAAAAAACGTATCCGAAAACATAATGAATATTCACGAAAACGAACTGCATGGTTCGCTTTAAAAACTAAACATATCCATACAGGTTTAAAAACCTCCAAACAATTCCAGTATATTTCAAAATCAAAACTTAACTTTCGATACGTTCTTCCATCACACTTCTTTATACACATACATAACCCAAAAACTTAAGATACACACATTGACCACGGTCAAAATTACCCTAACAATATTGCCGGGTTGCCGCCATAGTCGTACTCCTCCAACCGCATCCATAGATCCTTGCAAGCCTGTGTATCCTCACCGTGTTGCTCTTCTTTGCCTACATCACAGAACTCAAACTATAAGCCAAATGCTTAGCAAGTAATGCATATATGAATTGAAAATATTTCACTTAACATATGCAGTTTCTACTATTTCTATCATACATAAACGTTTCGTTGCCGGTTTCTACAGTTTCTACTATCACATACACATATGATCCTCTAGCCAATGGAGAGCGGATCACTTCCTCGGTTCCTCCACCTCTATACTTTCCTAACATACATCTGAAGGGTGAACAACTTCCTTCAAACGCTACACATTTTCTACGTTTACATTGTTTTTTATCGTACATGTAATCCTTTATCGAATGGAGAGCGGATTAGTTTCTCCACCCCTATACGTTCCAAACATTCATCTGAAGGGTGAACAACTTCCTTCAGACGCTACACATACTACCGGTTTACACATTACTTTACATGAGAACATATGTGGGAAAACCGTTTCGTGCATTTCTAAAACATGATGCACGAGAAGCTAAACATACATAGAAACATGCAACATAACCTAACATACAGTGATGTAGGCCCGAAGGCAACACGCATGCAACACCACTTACCTGGCGTCCTTAGCCAACTTAGTTGGTTCGTTCACTTAGCCTTGCAACTGGGTGACCTATCAACATCAACATTAACATCCACTTTCCTAGACCCTTAAACCCATTACATTAACGTAACATAATCAAGTCCGTACGTCCATAATAAAACTTCAAGTCCATAACTACTTCGAAGCTCAATTCCAACATAAACTCTAATCCAACCAACTTAATAACTCTTTTAGACAATTCATCAAACACCTAACGTGCATAAATTCATTCTCAAATTCTTCTCCAACTCAACATCCGTTTTAAACTATTCAAATGCCTATACGTCACCCATAGCGTCTACTTTAACATGTCATAGTT
This sequence comes from Begonia masoniana, assembly GCA_022432975.1. Lineage (NCBI taxonomy): Eukaryota > Viridiplantae > Streptophyta > Magnoliopsida > Cucurbitales > Begoniaceae > Begonia > Begonia masoniana. The sequence goes on from CM039511.1 coordinate 22,360,624, forward strand.
CATTACCGAATTAAACCTAACTATCGAGCTCAGAAATTCAGAATTCTGATATCCAATAAAATGATATTTTCAACCACCAAAATCCAATCTTATATCCACTTTTCAACCTAACTATCGACAACATTCATAAATACATCATTAATGGCCATTAATACGTCAAAACCAACACTTTTTAACATAACTTAAAATTTCTCAAACCCTAAATCGATAAACCCTAACTGTTTTCAAACCCTAAACCGAAACTAAATTCATAGAACACTAGAGTCTTACCTAAAGTGTTGAACCGTTGAAGAAAATTGGAAGGAAAATGATCGTCGGAAGTGGAGTCGTCGGCCGTGAGAATCGTCGGCGAAGAAGGGGATTCACCGGGGGGGTGATTTATAATTAAAAAAAATTGACTTCCTTAATTACTATTTCGCCCCTCCACTTAAACCTCAAACAAATTTGTTATTTAACCTATCGATTTGGATTCTCTGAATTTTCTTATTCCACCAAATATCCTAATTAATTACTAGGGTTCTAATAAAACTTTTCGCTTGTAAAACGGCACTAAATTTCTCCACATTCCCGTTTCCGAGCATAATATTTAAAAAATGTAACACCGAAAATCTCAGGTGTTACACAGTTAGTTTTAAACTAACAAATTGAACTCTTTGATCTTCTAGTACCTCATAATTGGTGAAAAAATGTTGCATATCCTTGATCCACATAGTAAAAATCTGAGGATCTTAGCAACCATCAAAATTAGGGGCATCTAACTTGGTGTTTCTAAATAGTTGTTCATAATAGCAAATAGGATATTTGAGTATCTAAACAACAATTGTTTTGACCTCTCTCAAGACCATCCCTATCCACGAAGTCAATTTGCTATTAAGCATCTAGTTGACGACCTAAATGAGGGATTTACTCAAAAAAATTTACCATGTATTCTAGATTTCTATTTTATTCATGAGTAGATGTCAACTTAGTTTGGATAGTAGTTAATTTTGAAACTATCGTTAGTTGGTAGCTAATTTAGCTAATTGTTGGTAATAGCATCGAATTGAGAAGAATCCAAGGTAGGGGTACTAGAACTAGTGAAAACTAGACGGTTACTAAGCAACTTTATGCAATAGAACACTAACAAAGTGAAGGGCAATAAAGAGATCAATAAACAACGAGCCCTTGTAATGAAAATATTCGCTGAAGCAACATTTACTTAAGTAACTTTTTTTTCAAGTAAAATTTGAATAAGGCAAACAAATCATGTTGATATTTCAAATAATAAAGCGAAGACCAAATGTCAAATTAGAAAAATTTCCCACAAAAAATTGACAAACTATGTGTGAAATTGATTAGGGACAATGAAATTCTTTAAAATATCAATCAAGGAATCCAAATCAAATGAAATTAAATTAGGTTATATGACCATATGCATTTTAACTAAGGAAAATAGGTTTGATATGGCTCACTAATTTTAAATATGGTCAGTAGTAAAATAAACAGTATCATAAGATTAACTAAGGATCAAAACAGAAAACTTCATCTCATCCTTGTGACAATCACCGACGGAAGAAAGAAATTGCGTCATACAATAATCTCAATAAATTCGTAGAAAATAATTTCTCTAGAATGGATTACAGTAAAACTAAAACTTTAAAAATACTTAGGTCTTTTTCTCTTTCTATTTGCTTGGCTAATTGGGATGAATCATTGATCTCAATTGCTTAAATTGAGTCAATTTTTTTTATCATTATTGGTTGACTTGATCAAGTATCACATTTAGAAAATGAGAGGAAAAAAGTGATTATGATCCATAGATAGCATTAACATCCATTACGGTGTTAACGTTTGTTTGCAGGTAGTACGAGTAAGACTCAAATACACACCGGATCTGCACTTGCATGCAATTATGGAGTTGGATATTGTTTTGTAGCTGCTGCACTTGAAAATTGAAGTTCTATACCATTATTATTAAACTTATTTAACCGCAAGATTTAGTGTTATACTTAGGGATCCGAAAAATGATGGTGATAATAATAATGTTAATTTTGATTTTCATAATACAAAGTTTTCTTCTCTCGTTCAGAAACCCGTGGGTAATGGATTTGTTTAAGTTTATCATCATTATCTCTCGCTAAACCTCTTAATCTAAGTTCTGTTATTTTCATAATTGAAGTTTTTTTTAGTGTATCCTCTAATTCTACAATATAATTTTACATCATGAAGTAATGCTCATTAGTTGTACAATTAAAATTTTATTTGAAAAAATTATAATTTATCTTATTTTTATATCAATCAATAAATGACATGTGATCATCACGTCAGGATGTAAAATTAGCATATAAAATCAGAGGGTACATCTAACATTACACTTTCTTAAGGTATAGCAAAGTTAAGACTTAAAAGTTTGCGCGGTGATTTAATCGACATATCGATGTTATTTTATCCATATTTGTCACTTGTTGTTTAGCCTTATGAAAAGAGTTTCAACTTCTTGTTTGTAGTTTAAATTTAAACAATGTCACGTTTACTATTTATTTTTATCTTTTAGTTCTTACATCCTAAGTTGACAATCATTTATTAGTGTAACTAATGACTTATTTTAATTATTTGTATTTGGTCATATTAATTACATCAATCAATTACTGTCACCTTAAAAGATAAAAATAGAGATTAAACGTATCATTACCCTTTAAATTATGGTTGAATATCAATATAACTATCATTATTAAATAATGGAGATGGACATTGGACAGTACTACTTTTACACTTTAATATCACACCATGACATGACGCTTATATTTTATTTACTTATTGAAAGAATTACTAGAATATAATATAAAGGATTATTATTAATTTAACCCTTGTACTTTGGGGTTCCTGAACCAATATATTGTACTTTAAATTTTGTTAATTTAAATTTTATACTTTAAAAATGTTATCGATTTAAACCCAATGTTACTTTTTTCGTGCAAATCACTAAACCATTAATTTTTTAACTCTCTCTCTCTCTCTCTCTCATTGTAATATCTGTGAATTTTTAATGGGTAAATTTTTTGCATTTTTCAAAGTCAACTCATTGTGTTTGACTCGAATTGTTGGCATTTGACCACGTGTTTTTCTTCTGTCAATCGGTCAAAGCTTTGGTTTTGAATTTATCGCGAGGTAAAATTTTCGAAGTTCCGCTCTTAGAAAGTAATTATTCTTTTAATTTACCTAGTCTACCTATTTCGCATCGCTTGGGTGGACTATTTACTTTCAAAAATCTATTTTTGCATTTTGGTTTCTTTGTTCGCCTCTGCGTCACTCGTTTTGGTAGCACTTGATCATATCGAAGATGTCCATTGAGTTTTTGGAATTCTCCTTAATTTTGTTCTATCTCCCTCATTTTGCATTTAGCACTGAGGTCGTGGGTTTGTGTTCTACGTATAACCACCGATTTATCAAACTAACCCGACGACAAATCCAACATCCAAACCGAGGGAAGGAAAAACTCGGACGTTAATCTACTTTACTCGAAATGACAAACACGAGCACGCAGAACACAAACCCACTGCCCTTCTTTTCGCACAATTTTCCCTTTCATTTTTTTCTAGCATTTTTATTTCTATGACAACTACTTCAAGAGCTCGCTGGAGTCGCCTCAAGTAGAGTTGTTCGACACCTCCACCACCAATCAATAAATCAAGCTACAACCTTCATTTTGGTAGGTTTTTTTTCAAATTTGAACGGATTGTTAAGGAGAACGGAGCCATCAAAATTTGCCACCAAAAAAGTTTCCCTGAAACTTCAAACGCTCGCCAGCGTTGATTTCAACCCCTGATCTTGGCGTTTGACCCATCATTAGAAAGCTCTCGTCAAGGCTAATCATTTGGACACAAAGATTGTTTGAAACAGTGTCCAAAAATAGTCGTTGGAGCCTCATCGACAATCACGGGTGTCGGTTTAAACACATTTTTCAACCGATCATGATGTTGCCTTGGAAAACCAACCTACCATGGGACTCAAGAACTCAAAATCTATTAAAATCTGACTGGTCGCAAGAAAAACTCATCGTTGCTGAGAACGTCACCATCGTTAGTGTGCTGACGTGGCACTGACTTGCTGATATACCTTTGACTGATGACGTGGGCCGGTGAGGTGTCTCTTTGACTATTGATCGTTTGACTGTTCTTCCTTTCTTCATACTTGTTTTGTCATTTTGAATGTGATGGTGGTCTCCGTTTGTTGAATTCTTTGATCATTTTTCACGAAAATTGAGCTTAGACCTTAAACTTTATTATTAAGTGTTCAAGTTAGAAACTTCCAATTTAACTTTCTTAGCATCATTATTACGATAAATTCATGATTTATAAATAATTTTAAGAAGTTTTAAAGGTCAACTATGCATAATAAGAATTTTGAGTTTTGTCGTTGTCGCACGTGTGAATCGACTATTTGTTAGATCAATTGTCAATTGTTTCTAGTTATGGTTCTTAGTACCGAGTTAGAGTCTATCTAATATCCCTAATGTCTAGGTTAGAATTTTGAATGCGCTTTTAATTTTAGGTTGCGATGTTTTGTGTATTTACCTGATAACGTCTTCTGGTTAGTCGGTAAGTTGTTGTCGTCATCGAGGTAGGAGTTTCTATACTGTATCGTTTTACACTGCATTGCATAGTTTTCAAAGCTTATTTTGGTGGATTGACACCTATAAAACTCTGACGGGGCCTAATTTTCAACACATCAGTTTTTACATATATGTACGTAGGTTTTATACGTTTAAATTTAAGCGACATGATATTTCATTTTTCATTGATGTATATGCACGCCCAATGGGCTGATTTTGATTGGACTAGTTGAGCCCTCTAATGTTGGACTTTAGTTATTCTAGGCAGCAGCATTCGAGCAACCAAAATAACTGGAGTTAGACCAGATGCTTGTTTGGGGCTGATGGAAACTTTTTATATTGGTCTTCGGTTGCCTTGGGTTGTAACTACCTGAGGAACCAAAGCAACCAAAGTCCATTTGTATACACCTTCTATTGCGTGAAGGTTGTTGATTATACATTACGAAATGGGTAATAAGCCAGTTCAATCCCTAAACTAGGGTGTTTTTATTTCATACGTTGGGTGATGTCATGCTGGAGCTTGCTCGCGACCACTATTTAGGCGTTTAAGTAGATGGCTTCGTGTTGAAGCTTGTTCGCCGGCCATTATTTGATTCACGGGTTGTACCATTGTTGGGTTGTACCATTATTGAGTTGCTCACCGGTAGCTTGGGTGACGTGGTTGGATCTTTGGATCGTCGTCACTTTTTAGCTTCTTCTGATTCATGAGATATAGTCGGATCTACGATTGTCACCTTTCTGTGATAATGTGTCGAAGGGGTTCTTGAGTGACCCTCTTTTTTTCACTTGGATTGTTTTTATAATGAAATAGTGGAGGCAGTATAGCTACCTATGTATGTAGCAATGGTTTCAAACCTGCCCCATCCATGACTTGTTGAGCCTATTTAAAATGGTAATAAGAATTTAATGATTTAAAAATCCTTGGCTCGTGGAGCATGTCTTAAAATGGTAAGAAAATGATTTGAACATAAATATATGCACTGCATTTCTACAACTGATTATGGTTTTGAAAGAAAATGATAAAACCAGTTTTACATATGCATTAAGTATAGCATAGGGTTCCCTATTGAGTTAGTCACTCACCTAAAAGACCCCTTCCATTCCCAAGTTAGGATTGTAGAGACTGATATTGTTAATGCTCATTGAGGAGTGGATCCCATTCTCGTCCTCCTTTTTTGTTACTTTCTCGAGTGTTATTATTTGTCATGGTGAGGAACTCTCTAGTTGTGTTATTTCCCTTTTCTTGGTTTGTATAAATTATGTGGGTGTTTGGTACTTTATTTCATGCACAATACTCTATTAGATTGTTAAGTTTTGCACTATCTTATTTTTTGTGATCGCTATGTAGATTTCAGCTCATTCCCCGTGGGTCAAAGCTCATTTTGTTTAAAGTCTTCCGCTGCCAAGTCTAGCCTTGGGCTGTGCGGTCAGGTTCTCTCTGAGAATTGGGTTGCTCAACCTGACGTTTCTGTCTACGCCTTCTTCTAGGTCATGACAGAGGTAATCTCATCTATCGGTGCTTTGTTTTTATTTTTACGTACTTGAAAGATTTGAATTGGAAGTTGGAAGTAATCCAACATTGTTATCCTCTTGGCTCCCTTTTGCATCCTTAGTCTTCCAAATTTAGGTTAATTTCACGGTATTAATGTATTACCAACAGTGTTTGGTACTTTATTTCATGCACAGTACTCTATTGGATTGTTAAGTTTTGCACTATCTTATTTTTTGTGATCGCTATGTAGATTTCAACTCATTTCCCGTGGGTCAAAGCTCATTTTGTTTAAAGTCTTTCACTGTCAAACCTAGCCTTGGGCTGGGCGGACATGCTCTCTTTGAGGATCAGGTTGCTTAACCTGACGTTTCTGTCTACGCCTTCTTCCAAGTCATGACACATCTAATCTCACCTATCGGTGCTCTATTTTTATTTTTACGTACTTGAAAGATTTGAATCAGAAGTTGGATGTATTACCAACATTGTTATCCTCTTGGCTCCGTTTTGAATCCTTAGTCTTTCAAATTTGGGTTAATTTCACAGTTAATAATAATAATAATAATAATAATAATAATAATAATAATAATAATAATAATAATAATAATAATAATAATAATAATAATAATAATAATAATAATAATAATAATAATAATAATAATAATAATAATAATAATAATAATAATAATAATAATAATAATAATAATAATAATAATAATAATAATAATAATAATAATAATAATAATAATAATAATAATAATAATAATAATAATAATAATAATAATAATAATAATAATAATAATAATAATAATAATAATAATAATAATAATAATAATAATAATAATAATAATAATAATAATAATAATAATAATAATAATAATAATAATAATAATAATAATAATAATAATAATAATAATAATAATAATAATAATAATAATAATAATAATAATAATAATAATAATAATAATAATAATAATAATAATAATAATAATAATAATAATAATAATAATAATAATAATAATAATAATAATAATAATAATAATAATAACCCAAACGGAATGAATCTCTACACAAATTTCTCAAGCCCATGCACAAACGCAAACGCGGAACCTCCAAACTTGTGTAAAACATATAGACATACATTAGTTTCTCATATCTACCTTTACCGACTGACTTCGTTCTTTTCATAACCAACTAGGCTTTTACACTCTAGCGAACCTCAAATCAAAATGATCTACCACCCCATGTGCCTGCAGAAAAAGAAGCTCATATCAACCAAGTTTGGTTGGTTTCATCTCTACATTAGAAAGTCCTATAGAAAATGATTGTAAAGATGAAGATTACTATTGATGAAAATGAGTATAAATAGTCATGTGAGTAATTACAATAATACCCAAAATAATAATAATAATAGCTCTAATATGCCCCCTCAAGATGGTGATCCATGAGAGACACCAATCTTGGAGCATAAGCTGAGAAGACGAGGACGCGGAAACGATTTCATGAGAGCATTAGCAAGTTGGTCATTCATTGAGATATGGGCAACACAAAGCTGCTGGTGCTTAACCAAGTTACGAACAAAGGGATAATCCATAGCAAGGTGTTTCATCCTGGAGTAAAACACTGAATTCGCATAAAGATAGGTTGCACCAAGATTATCAAAGTATAGAACTAGCAGAGCGGAAAGAGAGACACAAAGTTCCTTGAGCAAAGACTTTACCCACTCCAATTCTGCAGCGGCAGAGGCAATAGCACGATACTCGGCCTCGGTGGAAAAGTGAATAACGGTGCGTTGTTTTGTGGAGCTCCAAGCAATCAGATTTTCGCCAAGGAATACAACATAGGCCTCGGTTGATGTTAGGTCATCCGGATTACCACCCCAGTTAGCATCGAAATAAGCATGAAGAGATGGCAGGGTGCGACCACGGAGATTGATGTCAAGATCTTGTGTACCATTTAAGTACCGGAGCAAGCGTTTCACCGCTCCCCAGTGTGTAGTAGTTGGGGAATGCATAAACTGTGACAACTTATTCACAGCGAAGGTGATGTCAGGCCGCGTCATGCAAAGGTGCTATAACCCACCAACAACCTAACGATAGAGAGTAGCATCGGCCGGAGGTGACCCATCATGTACCAATAGGAAGGTGCTAACTCCTAAATGAGTAGCCACTGATTTTGACGAAAGCATATTGTGTTTACCAAGCAAGTCAACAACATACTATCACTGAGATTGAAGCAATCCCGTTGACGTGGGTAGAACCTCAACACTACCAAAAAATGACAAATCACCAAGGTCTTTTGTAGAGAAAGTGAAATCAAGTTGTTGAATGATCTGTGAGACAATAGCAGGGTCGTTACCAGTAATGATCAGATCATCAACATAACAAGGAAATAAACAGTGACATGTGGGCGACGGAGGATAAAAAGTGACGTATCTGCGCATGACGTAGTGAAGCCAAGGATCATTAAGAATGGTCGCAAAGTATCATACCAAGCACGAGGAGCCTGTTTGAGGCTGTAGATGGCTTTGCAAAGTCGACACACATGATTAGGATATCTCGTATCACACATGTAACACCCGATTTTATGGGTTTTTGAATTGTGCGCGCAATGGCAATTTCGTAAATAATTGAAATATGCCCATTTTGCAAACCAAGAGTTTTAATGGAGTCCTTATAATTAATATGAATTTTGGGAGAATTATGAGAATTTATGGAAATCAAATCGAAATATAATGCTTAAGTTTCCGATTTTGACCCTATAGCAATTTAATTCGTAGAAATAGCAAATTATGTCTGTTTGACAAACGAAAAGTTTTATTAGAGTTCTAGAAATAAATGGAAATTATTAGAGAAATAAGAAAATTTGGAGAAAACGAACCGAGAGACAAATAACGAGATAAATAGAAAATCAAATGGAGGGACAAACTTGTCATTTGACAAGTCAAGGTTAATTAAATACACAAACCCTTTCTTCTTCCCCACACTTAACGCTTTCCTCCAATTTTCCCTCCCACGGCGATTTTTGCTTTTCCTCCACAGCATTTCCACACTTCATCGATTCTTCCTCCAATCTTCAAGGTTCCTTCAAAATTTCTTCTCCCCTCGTGATTCTAGGTAAGTTTCTAGCATTTTCTAGCCGTTATTCTTGATTTCTAAGTTGATAAATCGTTAGGATTTTGTTGGATTTCGTTGAAAACAACCGAATTAAGTTAGGAATGGTTAGTTATTGCTTTATTGGTTATTATTGAACGTTATTAGGTGAAACGTTTGATTATATTTTTGCATTTGATTGAAAAGTCGGGTATGGAGCGTTGGAAAACCTCCATTAATGAAGGATTGTCATTTGTGAGCATAAGTTGCTCGATGAAATGCCCGAGAGAGATTTATTAGAGTTTTAGGAAATTTTCTTTAGTTAGGAGTTTCGTAAATTTCCGAAACTTTACGTTTAAGCTCGGTTTTAACAAAGGACGCTATGGATTGATTTAGGTGACTAAGTTCGAGACGAGGAGCTCGGTGTGCACAGAACGAGAGGTAAGTTCTCGTGACTTACTGTGGCCGATTGGCCTACACCATATGTCAAAAATTGTGTTGAGGAATTTGTTGGAGCTTTGTTTGTTTAATCGCTTTGGTCGGGTAGTCTAAGTTGGGTTGTTTATAGGTTGAATATAGTGATGTTTTGATGGTATTTGTGACGTCTTGATGGTATTCTCGTTATGTATGTTTATATTACGTATTGAACTGTTCATGCATCATAGTTTTTAAAATGCTATGGAAAACGAATTTACGCATTGATTTCAAAGAAAAAGAATTGCATGCATGTGGCAAGTAAAGTATCATAGTAAACAACGCATGGTGGTTATTCGGGGAGAGGTTCAGACCTGGCGTTCCGTGGTGAGCTGGTCTCCCTCCTTTCAGATGGTGTGGGCTATCTACCCGCTTGATGTGCCCTATCCATCTGACTGAGAAAGGCCCCGGTAACCAAGACTGACACGTATTGAAATGAAATGACATGGACGCCTTTCATTGCATACATGATCATGCATAGACATTTACGTAGAACTTACTGAGATTTTTATCTCATAGGTGTCCTTATGGTGTAGGTGACTACGAGCAAGGTGAGAACGATGTCCCACCACCCGACGAGCCTACAGCTTGAAGGAGGATGTTCGCGGGAGCGGCTGGCGTAGTCGATACGTACACGACCCGTGGGAGCTGTAGGTTATGTATTTTGGGTTATTTTGGGTTGAAACGGGCGGATGGGCGATGTTATTGGATGAATTGTATAGAACTCATTTTAGGATGCTTGGGTCTGGATGATTATTTTGGATAGTTTGTGAACGTATGTATAGGATGCCTATTTTGACGATTTTGACTAGCTTCCGCTATGTATAGATGAATGTTGATGGATAAAATGATATTTTGATGAAATAGACATGGTATTGATGTTTAGGATAGGTTTGATGAAATAGAACAGATTTGGAATGAGTTTGGATATTTTGGAGATGAATATGTAGTTTGTGTCGGGATTGATGAGATTGAATGTTCGGTTTATGGATGGTGATGGGTCAGGATTTGATGAGATTGAATGTTCGGTTTATGGATGGTGATGGAATTAATATTGAATAGGTAGAGTTGGTTAAGTTTGGAGGTGATTGGAGGTGTTGGTTATGTAACAAATGTAAAAATTGCCTTTGCAGGGGTAGACCTGTGCCTGCAGGGGTAGACACCTTGCCAGGCAAGGGGTCGACCCCTCAGACAAGGTGTCGACCGAACTTACAAAGGAATGCAACCCGAGAGCAAAACTGTTTTTGAAGTGTCGACCCCTCAGACAAGGTGTCGACCGCTGTTGCAAGGTTTCGACTGGTTTCAGTACAAACAAAAACAAGAACCCTTTTAGGGGTCGACCACTATTATGAAGTGTCGACCGAAAGCTCTGGGGGTCGACCAGGGTGCTTTTTATAGTGTTAAACTTGAGATTTTGGTTAATTTTATCTTGTAACGAGTCTTCCACGCACGATAGTCTTCCGCCGAATGAGGTTAATTGTCTCTAAACAAGTGAGATTAAAGGATTGAAACCTTAGACGAGTCATTTTGGGTCTAAGTTAAAGCCAAAATGTCGATAGATACGGATTGAATGTCGAGTCCGTTCTCTAACGAGCGAAATGAAAGAAAACGAATGGACAAATGATGAACGAATGAAAAATGCAATAAAAGAAAAATGAAAAAAATTTAAGTGAGAACGGGCTAGGTTAATACACATGTACGTATGTATGCACGCACGACACAGGTCGTGGCGGCACCGACATAGGGTCGGGGTCGTCACAACACATACCTTGTGGTTGCTTCATGTAAACCTCCTCTTGAAGAGTGCCATTTAGAAAAGCATTGTTCACATCGAGTTTTCGTAAAGGCCAATGTCGCTGCAAAGCAAGACTGAGGACCGTGCGGACAGTAGTGGGCTTGACAACGAGACTAAGGTTTCCAGGAAGTCAATTCATGGTCGCCGGTGAAAACCTTTCGCAACAAGTCACGCTTTGTACTTGTCAATCGATCCATCAGGATTTCATTTAATACAGAACACTCATTTGTTCCCAACAATATTTTGCACGGATCAGTAGGGACAATGTCCCACGTGCCATTTTGAAATAAGGCAGTGTGTTCATCAACCATGGTTTGCCACCACTTCGGATCATGTAAGGCTTGGGTAACACTGAGTGCTTCAGTAGGTGTGGTGATAGAGGTAATGAGGTGTACTTGGGGTGTTATTTTGGGAGCGGGTTGTCATTGAGTGAGTTTGGGTAGTGAGAGGTGGGATGGAATCCGCAAATCCCACATAACTAATTTGCCCCGCTGGAGGTGGAGAACCTGCAGGAGGTGAAGAAACAGCATGAGGGGGGGATCCCGCGGTAGGGGAAGGTCCCGCAAGTGGTGAGCCAAAAGGATGATGGGCACCGGTGGAGGACCATCGAGGGGAACCAGTGTTGGAAGTTGGGTTCGCGTGGACGGCGAGACTCTAGTGTGCTCGGAGAATGGAAAAACTGACTCGACAAAGCAAACAGGATGTGATACAAAGACACGGTTAGTTGACGGATCTAAACAAAGGAAAGCACTCTGAGTGAGAGAGTACCCAAGGAAAAAACATGCAATGGACTTCAGATCTAATTTATGATTCATGTACAAACGCAACTAGGGATAATAAAGACAACCAAAGACGTGAAACTTCTTGAGATTGGGGGGCTCTAAAAGAGTTTCTCAAAAGACGACATGAGCTGAAGATTTTGTTTAGGCATACGATTGATAAGATACACAGCAGTAGCATAGGCGAATGGCCAAAAGGTAGCCGGAATCAACGCTTGGTGAAGAAGTATGTTACCGGTTTCGACAAGGTGCCTATGCGTACGTTCAAAATAACCATTGTGTTCAGGTGTATGAGGAGGTGTGGTGAGATGAGTGATGCCAAAGGTGGACAGGCAATCATGTAAGGCAATAAATTCGCCACTGTTGTCAGTAGAAAGAGTCTTAATCTTGCGACAAAAGTAGTTTTCAACAAAACTTTTGAACTTTTCGAAGGTTTGGTGAACATCGAATTTACGGGCTAACGGATAGAACCGTACATATTTAGTAAAGTGATCGACAAAAAATAACGTAATATTTCATGCCATCAAAGGAGGTAATTGGACAAGTCCAAAGATCAAAGAAAATTACATCTAAAGGAGAAATAGAAGTGATAGTATATTGATGAAAAGGCAATTTATGGCTCTTATGAATGTGATAATAATTGAATGAAAAAGTTGCTAGAGTTCATAAAGAAAAAAACAATCGAAGACTCGATAACATTCGACGAAAAATAAGAATGGTCAGGTGCCCAAGGCGACAATGCCAAGTGGAGACCAAGTCATAACAGAAGACGCTAAAACATAAAAACTAGACCTAAACGGAATACAATGCGACCATATATAGATGCGATCTTTAGGCTTCCCTTGAATTAGGATTGTCCCCGTGCGACGATCCTGCACTTGAAATATAGAGTCAAAGAAAAGAACAGTGACATTATTACTAGCACATAAAGCAAAAACGGAAATTAAGTTACAGGTAATAAACGGCACAAAAAAGACATTTGTTAGAGATAGAGGGGACGAGGAGGTGGGTAAAGAGAGGGAACCAGTGTGAGTAATTGCTAGGCTGGAGTCATCGCCAATGACCACGTTATCAGCAACTGTATATGGGGAGTGAAACGACAGGTTGGCGAGGTTGGTGGTAATATAGTGAGAGGTACCGGATTCCAGAATCCACTCATCAGACGGAGCATAGGGGGACGTAAACGAGGCAGTGTGAGCACGCAGAGTGAACCGACTCGGCGTTACCGATGCAATATAGAGCGAACACTGTGTGGCCGAATGACCTGGTTGACGATAGATCTGACATATACCAAGATAGCCTACGTGACCCATGGTAGGTCCAAATGGTGGCATCCAGTGTTATCCCGGGCAGGGACTTGGCACCCACGGAGAACCAGGTGATGGTGAACCCACAGGTGGAAGCGGAGAGTTGGCCGGCCATTGCAGTGGGGCACCTTGTTTGGAGCGGTTGCCACTACCAGATCTTGTCAGGTTGTTGGATAGGCCCGGGGCCACCATTACAGTGGCAGGGGCATGCACATCAACTGCAGGTGAATGCACAGAGTGCAATAAAGCCTCAAAGTTGAGCAACTTCTCAAGTAATTCGTCGAACCCAATCAGGTTTTCACGAGCTTGAATTGCATTAGCAAGATCCTGACAGCGATTGTCAAGCCCATCAAGGATGCAAAAAGATAACTCATCAAAATCAACCAAGACATTCATCATAGCGAGCGCATCGATATTGGCCTTAATCTCTTGCATATACTCGGTGATGGATCGATCGTCGAGTTTTGGATGATTTAATTGGCAGCGGTATTGTTGTATGCGACCGCAAGACGGTGATGCATAGGCCTTGAAAAGAGCAGCCCAAGCCTCTGAAGCCGTTTTCGAAGCCGATACAAAAGGAATAAAAGACACATGAAGCGAGCCAACAATTGCATTGAGAATCAATTGATCCTGATGAAACCAATGTAGGTAGGTAGGATTTGGCATGGTCGTTGTGGAGTCGGGTGTTGTGATCATTGGAGGAGGGCAAAGAACTGAGCCATCGAGATAGCAAAACCGGTTATAGCCATGGAGAAGCGAATCAAATTGGATTCTTCACGCAGCATAATTCTCGGAGGTCAGTTTCAGAGGAAGCTGCGAATGAAATTGATGGCGACAAGGGCAGATGGCGAGTTGTCGGAGTCGCTGGCGACTTCGACAGGGTGCAGCTGCGATGATACAACAACAACAGTCGAGGTAGACATACAGATGGCCGGAATCGAGAGAACAGCGTGAGCAGAAGGGCGAGACATCCAGAACTGTGAGTGGTCAAAGCCCGGAAACGTAAGAAGAAGACGTGCGTTAGTTGTCACGTGAGTGGTCGGGCGTCGAAAACGCAAAGAAGAGACCATTTGTTTGACGCTGGCTGGGGTGATGGCTGGCGGTGTAACACCCGACAACTTCAACCAGGTGACTCCCTAACTGAATTAACGGCCTTGATTATTCAATCTTCACGGTTTAGAATTTTATGTCAAGCTTAATTAATTACATGTGGTTTTAAACTAGGTTGAGTGGCAAAGTTGTAATAATGGAGGTTTGAGACCGGTATTTAAAGAAAATGGAAAGGGTTCAAACCTCATTTAAACCATTGTAGCCGACACCTTCTACTCTCGGCGATTCCTTCCCTCCCGAGCTCTCGCTCTCTGTCAGCTGAAAATCTGTGATGACCCGAATGTGAACGTATGTGTACGACTGCGGGGCAAACCTCGGGACCTAAGCCGAGTGTAGGCGAATCCTGGACTCGAGTATAGGCGAATTCCGGGTCGTAAAGAGGGGGTTGTCACAATCCCACATCGCTTGGGGAAGTACATGGAAATGAAACATATGTAAGAGATCCCTCCCAACATAGCAAGACGCGTTTTGGAGCACGATTGGCAACGGATCCCATAAGAACTCCGAAGTTAAAAGCGCTTCGGCGAAAGCAATCCCAGGTTGGGTGACCTTCCGGGAAGTTCTCGCCAAACAAAACCGTGAGGGGAGGATATTGTGCTACGGCCCAATCCCCAGAGCGGACAATATCTTGCTGGGAAACGGGGTCGTTACAAATGGTATCAGAGCCTGTACCCAACCGGAAATGTGGCCAACGAGGACGTTGGGCCCCCGAGGGGGGGTGATTGCGATGACCCGAATGTGTAAGTATATGTACGATGGCTGCACGAACCGGAACCCGAATGGCAGTACGTCCGCGCGGGCGAACCGGAAGGTGACGGGTCGTAAAAAGGGAGTCGTCACAATCCCACATCGCTTGGGGAAGTATGTGGAAATGAAACATATGTAAAGAGACCTTCCCAATATAGCAAGACGCGTTTTGGAGCACAATTGACAACGGATCCCATAAGAACTCCGGAGTTAAAAGTGCTTCGGCGAGAGCAATTCCAAGTTGGGTGACCTTCTGGGAAGTTCTCGCCAAACAAAGCCGTGAGGGGAGGATATTGGGCTGCGGCCCAATCCCCAGAGCAGACAATATCTTGCTGGGAATATGGGTCGTTACAAAATCCCTCTTTCGACGCCGGTTTCCTTGCTGCTTCTCGGCTACTTTGTGCTCGAGGTACGAGTTCGGCAATGTAGCTATCTTTTAGTCGTTAAGCTCTGTTTTCTGCTATGTGTTGAAGTCATGGGTTCTTCAATGGCCTTGTATTAGTAAGGGTATTTTAAAATCTGAAAGTGGTAATGTCATTCCGAATCGATTTTGGACATTAAACAACCAACCCTGATCTATCGCTAATCGAATCTGTCTGCTTTGGGTTTTGGATTTCAAACTGCACAGAGAAACTATACTAAGGATTCGGGAGTGACTATAGCTATTAGATCCTAGGATGACTTGTGATTAGAACTAATAGGATTTTGTTTTAACTACTGCAATGTAAATGTTTTAGGTGAAGAAGTTTGAAGAGAAAGGAGCTCAAATTGCTAAGGAGACCAGGTAAGTGAATGTACAGGTTTCTCGGTCATTAGGACCCTACATCAAAGGATGTTAGGTAGAAACTCATACGATGATTAGTAGTTCCCTTATGTTACTGTCTAGTATTTATGTTGATGATTAGTTCAATGTTAAGGTTTTATGTTGGATAGTGCTCTGTCTGTAGCTCGATGATTTAGGAATTTCCAAGTACATGCATCATGACTATTTTATGCACATGAAAATATTTTAAGAGCATGTTTTCCTCATGAATAAAGTAAGAAGATAAAACTGATGCAACGTGGACTAAGTGAGGGTTAGGGGCGGTTCGGCGTATGTCACAGTCCAAAAGAGGGACATATGAACACGACCCGCAGTAGGGACCAAGATCAAACTCACTGTCGAACCCCCTTTACCGGCACAAATCCTCTCTTAATCCACACAACTTAAATGAAGAGTATGATCAATGACTATGAATGATGAATATGATCAATGACTATGAATGATGAATATGATCAATGACTATGAATGATGAATATGATCCATGACTATGAATGATGAATATGATCCATGACTATGAATGATGAATATGATTCATGACTATGAATGATGATTACGAGCAAAGATATGTACAAGAAAAGACTTATGAGCATGTGATTTTCCGAATTATACATTCATGCATCCATGTTAGAGTTGCATTTCTTACTAAACATTAGGCTTATAGTTAAACCTTATGATGTAGGTGAAGAGCTAACAGGTGAGGATTTCCAGTCTAGAGATGATGTTTAAAGCTGGTTGCTGGAGGATGCTCAGTATGACAGTGCAAGGCTGGGCAGGTGACTAAGACCCCTGGTTATGCTCATAGTATGTCAGTGAAGTTTATGATAAACAGATGTCTAAGAAAAATAGAATTTCTTATAACCATGAGATTTAGATTTGAATGATTTGACTTAAGAGTCTGATGATGATTTTAAAGATTATTGAATGGTTTGTTTTTGCTTAAGCCTTCCACTATGCGTATTTTGGATGAGTTTATGATTCTTACTCATTGAGGTTTATAGTTACTAAGTTAAGATTCGGGTGAGTTGTGGTACTTTCTACTGGATGAAGTTGTTTGATGATTATAGTGTTTTTCCTGCCGTATGATGGAAGCTGGATAAGGCCATCATCCGGCTGACGTCAACGGCAGATGTAGAATGTTTAAGCCATCGGATGATGGAAGTGCTATTTTGTCTTCTAGCGATCGGCAGATGTAGACTGTTTAAGCCATCGGATGATGAAAGTGCTATTTTGTCGTCTAGCGATCGGCAGATGTAGAATGTTTAAGCCATCGGATGATGATAGTGCTATTTCGTCGTCTAGCGATCGGTAGATGTAGAGTGTTTAAGCTATCGGAATATGTAAGTATAGTTTGTCGTCTAGTTACCGGATGATGTGAGGGTTATCTTGTCATTTAGTGATCGGGTCATGTTTTAATTATTCACGTGAGGAGCACATGTTCACCGGATGATGTCCCCCCTTATTTCATCGGATAATGTAGAGAGTTTCTTCACCGGATGGTGTAAACATGGTTTTGTCGTCTAGTGACCGGTAGATGTGGTTTATTCCTCTATCGGTAGATGCAGTCTAAAGGTTTAAGTTTCCCTTCACCAGCCGATACACATTGCACTGCCCGCCGGCAGATGTGTAATGTTTTCCTTTGCCGAATGAGGCCTAGTGAATTGCGTATGACATCTTGAGTTAAATTATGTTTTAAAAAAAAAATAAAATACATTATTAATAATGAATAATGTGTGAGTAATAAGAATTAAATGATTAAGAAAGCTATGGATTATGTGACGATCTCTCTGGGGTCGTTACAGGCGGCGACTGAAGAAGAAAAAGAAAATTGTGCTCTAGGTATGCTCCGATACCCTATAGGGAATGATCGTAAAGAGGAAGATTACTATTGATGAAAATGAGTATAAATACTCCTGTAATTACTCAAATAATAATGACAAGAATAATAATAATAATAATAATAATAATAATAGCTTTAATAAGTCCGACTACAAATTCACATGTTTTTGTACCGAACATGGTTTAAATTGGCAAAGAATAAAATCGATAACAATTTAATTAGATAAGGACTTTAAAGTACACTAATTAAGTTGACAGAATTTAAAGTATAGAATATTGGTAGTAGGTATCCCCAAAATTCAGGGTTTAAAATTGATAATTATCTTAATATAAATATATAAAATAATATAGCACAAGAATCAATCATTGTTGGTAGTTTTTTTTTATCTAAATATGAAAAATCATAATCACCCAACTCTACTTTAAACTAAATAAATAGTAGGAGGCCAATTAGCATGCCACAAAAAAAATTCATGTTTATAAAGTAATTTTTATATATATTTTTTAAGTTTTGCGCTCTTATTTTATAGTTTGACGTGTTGTTTATTTATTAATAAAATAATTATAATATATTAAATATATTTAAAATAATATATCAATAACACAATAAATAAACAAATGATTTGTACTTAAATGAAAGACTAAATGTCAAATTAGAGTTTACCTAGACTTTTTTACTAGGTCAACATAATTCCATGTAAGAGAACATCATGGGTATTTGGTACAACAAATTCGTTAATGACCTATTTGAGGGAATTTAGATTTGGGCCGGTCAATCAAATTTTGGCCCATTAAACTTTTTTGAAATTCCCATAATGTCGTACTGTGATTATTTTTTTAAGGAATATTTAACCTTAAACCCAACATTTTGAGAAGCATCTTTTCTCAGCTTTAAGAAAGTTAATGGTCGTGACCAAATAGCAAATTTCATTAAAATAGATAACTTGTCTACTCTAATAACTGGAAAATAGCTAGTTGTCTTTAAATTATGAAAATAACTTTTGTAAAATTACTCATGTTTGCTGATTGACAATTATGGGTGCCCCCTTAAAGAGAAACATCCCACATTAAAAGTTGTCAAGATAATTATTCACTAGCTCAAAATGTCCATAAGAGGACAACTCATTAAGCCAAATAAAAAGGGATTAATGGAGATTA
Organism: Begonia masoniana; assembly: GCA_022432975.1. Lineage (NCBI taxonomy): Eukaryota > Viridiplantae > Streptophyta > Magnoliopsida > Cucurbitales > Begoniaceae > Begonia > Begonia masoniana. The sequence goes on from CM039511.1 coordinate 22,379,825, forward strand.
ATCTTTTTCCATGAAAGATGTAATACATCCTAACATGGCCCCCATTGAGAGTCAATATTTTTTCTGGATCCAAAGCTCACGTCTTATTCTGTACATGACACTTTTACTTTGTTATAACCATAAAGTCTTTCGGTGCTCGTAATATAATATTGTCTGTTTTGTACTGGAACCCGCACAAATTTAATTTTGGAGTTAGCCAAAATGCGTTGTACTAAATGGGAAGAAGAACTTTACTTATTAACCATTTAAATTTTTATTTTCTCAAACGATTTGAGATTGTGTACTTCTATTAGTATGAACTTAACTTTTATAATCAACAGAATCTTAGATCATTCTTATTTTTACAGAGTAAACTGCCACAATAACCATTGAGTTTTGTTGTTAGAATGTCTCGCACTATTTAACTAATTTATAATATTAATATTATTATAAATTATAAAATACTATGAAAACAGCATAATCTAAAGAGAGAAACAGAGGGAATAATGAAGAGAAATTGGGTGGGAGAGGAATCTAATGGAGAAAAAGAAGTGATCCATCTTCTCTCCTTCCTCATGATGGAGGTGGCTTCAAAAGCAAAGAGTTTTATGAACTATATTTACTTGGAGTGCTATGCTTTCATGATTCTTTGGAATGCACGTTGCCCCAAATATAAATATTTAAAGACAATCTAGAACAAAATTTTTAAATATCTTTTATAAATTGATCTAACAGTAACTTTCTATATTTTCAGATATTTTATTGTTTTATCATTTTCTCGAGTAATTTCATCATCTTATTTTTATAGTATAGTTAATTTGAGCATTCCACACAACATAACTGTAACACCCGACATTTTGCCTATGTAATAATTCCCCGAATATGTAAGCGGAATTTCTCCGATATTAATACAATGATTGTTTTTAATAAAATTGTCGACGTGTTTAATCGAACGAGGGTGATTCGTGAGACCGAATCGATTAACTAAATAATGTTTTAGTTAAAAACCAATGGAATGGCAAATTAGAAAGAAATTAAGGTTGGTGGGAGAAATCAAATGGATGATTGACACTTGGCAAACTTGTGGAAGAAGACAAGCCATGTATCCCATTTCCTTCTCTTCCTTCTACGTGAGACATTTCCCTCTCTGCTCTCTCTCATTTTCCTCTCTGCTTCTCTCTTTCGGTTGAAGAAAACCAACGCAAGGAGTTTCTTCCTTCTCTGATTTTTCTCCTGCTTTTCGGTCTAAGGTAATCATCTTAGATAGAAAACGATTTTTTTTAGTTTATTCATTTGCTAGTTTCATGATGTTTAGGGTTAATGTCCGTTTATGCATGCTATAGGTTCGCGAACCAACGTTGTTGTGCGCGCATAGCTTGCTGCATTTCGGACAACAGGTAAGTTCATACGTATAGGTTTGGCCCTTAAGGCCCTACAATACGGAGGTACTAGGTTTATGTTGTTGAGATTTCTGTTGGGTAGTTAAACCATAGATTATGTTTTAGGTTAAGTGTATTCTGTTTTATATTCTGCTTATTCTGCTTATTATTCTGTTGCCTGTCTATGAATGTTCATGCATACACGTTTTCTCTGAAAGTCATGAAAATGTTTTCTGTACACTGTTTGAAGTTAAGTAAGATAAAACCTGTAATGAAATGTATGGTTAAGTGTGGATGAGGACTGGCATCCTGTCATGTACTCCTGTTATGTCCTGTTGTGGCATGTACTCCTGTTGCGCCAGCTCTTCTTCCCACTTATACCTTCATGTCCAGTATAATGTAATGTAATGTAATGTAATGTTCATGTATTTGAAAAAGATTCATGCATAGCACGTTCATCACTTTGCATCGTATGATCTTACTGAGCTCTAGGCTCATAGTTGAACTCCCTGTTGTAGGTACGGATCCTCTAGATGAGGAGATTGAGCCTCAAACTGATGAGTTGATGTAGTTGGCGAGAGGAGCTCACGGGATGGTTGCTGCAGTCAGACAAATGTCATTCCTGTGAGAATGTGTTTTATGTAAAGTTATGTCAAGTTTTGTACAAGTTGTTTTGGGGTTTTAAAACGTTTGAAGTGTATGTCAAGTTCTGTAAAACTTTTGGGATCTTTAAAACGAGGTATAAAATCTGTGCTGATGTTTTTTTTTTAAAAAACTTCTGTTTGACAGTTGAATGTATATTTTGAAATATTCTGGAACTGCCTTGAGTTTTCTCTGTTAGTGTGTGTATGGATTGTCTCGAGTTTTAGAGCTATCCATGCAGTTTGTTTTCTCGAATCTCTGTCATGTTGTCTGTCATGTTGTCAAGTATGTTTTTAAAACTATGTTTTGAATCGGGTTTTTAGTAAATTTTGTTTAGTAAAATTTGAAGTTTCATGCCTTCTGTTGTTTTGTTTTCTGTTTATATGTCATCCTATTAAACTTAGTCATCCGCCCAGTTATATGCCTTAGTCATCCGCCTAGTTATATGCCTTAGTCATCCGCCCAGTTATATGCCTTAGTCATCCGCCCCAGTCAATTCTGTCATCCGTCCAAGTCAAAGTCAATTCAGTCTCCGCCCAGTTATATGCCTTAGTCATCCGGCACCAGTTATATGCCTTAGTCGTCTGCCCAGTCAATTCTGTCATCCGCCCCCAGTCAAGTCAATTCAGTCATACCGTCCCAGTTATATGCCTTAGTCATCCTGCCCAGTATTATGCTTAGTCATCCTCCCCAGTCAATTCTGTCATCCGCCCCAGTCAAAGTCAATTCAGGCATCCGCCACAGTTATATGCCTAGTCATCGCCCAGTTATATGCCTTAGTCGTCCGCCCCAGTCAATTCTGCATCACGCCCCTGTCAAAGTAATTCAGTCATCCGCCCAGTTATATGCCTTAGTCAACCGCCCCAGTCATTCCTGTCATCCCGCCCCAGTCAAAGTCAATTCAGTCATCCGCCCGAGTATATGCCTTAGTCTCCCGCCCCAGTCAATTCTGTCATCCGCCCCAGTCAAAGTCAATTTAGTCATCCGCCCAGTTATGACGCCTTAGTCATCCGCCCAGTTATATGCCTTAGTCATCCGCCCCAGTATAATGCCTTAGGTCATCTGCCCCAGTCCAGCCACCAGTCATCCGCCCCAGTCATCCGCCCCAGTCAGCCGCCCCAGTCAAAGTCAATTCTGTCATCCCCCTCTGTCATCCACCCTTGTTCACCTGGCATACTGTACGTCTTCCACTGTATGATTTCCAGTTTTATGTTTATTTATTTTACTTTATTTATTTATGGCAGCCTTTTCTAATGTCCGTGATGTTTAAAAGTCAAAAAAAAAAAAATAGTTTGTCCCCATTTTCTGTAAATGTCCCGGAGTGACGGCTCGGTTCTCTGTATCCCGATCGGGTCCCGGTTTCTTGGCGGGCTTGTCACAGTAATGGTATCAGAGAGATAAGGTTTCAAAACCGATTCTGTTAAATGTCTGACTGCGCAATCCGCCACGTGAGGTCGCTTCACCAACTGTAAGTGTTTAAGTTACTGTACTTGTTTTGTTTATTAAGTTAAGTTCATTATTTCGTATAGGATTTTTCTAGAATGGTGAGAGGAAATCAAGGTGATGCAAACGACAGAGGCGACGCCCTCGACCGTCTAACCGAGTTGGCCGGCACTCAATCTCGCATGATCGAGCGTTTGATTGCGAGGGAGGGCAATGGAAACAACAATAACCATGCGAATGCTCCACGTGACACTAGTGGAGAGAGATTCCGACGTCTCCAACCGCCTATGTTCGATGGGTTATCAACAGATCCTACTCACGACGAAGAATGGATTCGGCAGATTGAACGTATGCTGAATTATGCAGAAGTGGAGGAAAACAAGAAAGTGATGTGTGCCTCATTTAATCTCACCAAAAGTGCTGGATTTTGGTGGGACACAGTGCAGTCAATCACTGTGGCATTAGTTGGGAGGGATTCAAAAGGCTCTTCTACGAGAAATACTTCGACCGCAGTATGAGGAAGGAGAAGTTGTTAGAATTCTCTCGACTGCGACAATTTGGAACGGTGGCTGAGTATGTTCAGAAATTCGATTCACTATCCCGTTATGCACCTCACCTAGTGGGCCACCGACGAAAATAAGGTGCATCAATTTATCCAGGGTTTGAAGATGGATCTCTTACGAGGGATTACATACGGGGATTTGACGAGGCCCCATACACAAAGGTGGTAGCTAAGGCTTATCAGTTGGAAGCTTAGAGGCAAAGTCCAGAGATATACATCAAAGAGAATCATGCAGGATGCCCCTCAGCAGCACAACAACAACAAAAGGGACAGTTTTGGGCAACCACGGCAGCAACAGAACAGAGGTGTCAAAAGACCAAATGAAGTTGCCATTTATCAGGACAAAGGGAAAAGACCTATGGGAGCTCCTCAGCTTCCTGTATGCCCAACGTTGCCAGAGAAATCATAGGGGGAATGTAGGCTCTACACTGGCCATGTTTTCCGATGCGGCAAAGTAGGCCATCTTGTTCGGGATTGCCCAATGCCCGACACCAGAACAGGTCAAGCCGTACCCAGAGTTTTTGCAATGATGGAGGATGTTGATGATGCTGATCTGCACACAGCAATCACAGGTACAATTTCAGTATGTGATGCACATGCTTATACCTTGTGGGACACGGGGGCCACACATTCGTTTGTGGCCATGGACTTCATAGTTAAGCAGAGGTTTTCTAGTACGTCGTCAGATCAGCCCTATAGCATTATGCTACCGTCCGGAGAGTTTATGCACTCCGAACAGGTTGTAAGGGGTGATATAGTGTCAGTAGGAGACCAGAAATTATATGCCAATCTCATCGTCATCGGGATGAAAGGTTACGATGTCATTCTGGGGATGGACTGGCTGTTTAGACATTATGCCACCATCAACTGTAGGTCCGGGCTAGTGTCGTTTAAACGCCCGAATGGAGTAGAGTTCTCCTACCAGGCGATACCACAGAGACGTGGTATACCTGTTATATCTACCCTGAAAGCTCGACGGCTGATGAAGTCAGGATGCATCGGATTTCTTGCCACGTTGTGGATGTTCAAAGGAAAAATGAGGTGGAACTTCAAATCATTCCGGTAGTCCGGGACTTCTCAGAGGTTTTCTTAAATGACTTACCGGGATTGCCACCTGATCGTGAAATCGAGTTTGAAATTGATGTATATCCTGGTGCGGAACCAGTATCGAAGAATCCGTACCATATGGCACCAATCGAGCTGAAGGAATTGAAGACTCAGCTGAAGGAGTTGGTGGACAAGGGCTTTGTGCGCCCTAGTTTCTCTCCGTGGGGCGCTCCCGTCTTGTTCGTCAAGAAGAAGGATGGGTCCCTACGGATGTGTATTGACTACCGTGAGCTGAACAAGTTGACTATCAAGAATAAGTACCCGTTGCCTAGAATTGACGATTTATTTGACCAGCTACAAGGGGCTCGGGTATTTTCTAAGATTGACTTGCGCTCCGGATATTACCAGTTGAAGGTCAGAGCTGATGATATTCCAAAGACCTCGTTCAGGACCCGGTACGGGCATTACGAGTTCTTGGTAATGTCGTTCGGGTTTACTAATGCCCCGGCAGCATTTATGGACTTGATGAACAGGATATTCTAGGACTATCTGGATAAATTTGTGATTGTTTTCATCGACGACATCCTGGTTTATTCCAGGAGTGAGGCCGAGCATGAAGAGCACTTGACTATGTGCTGTCAACTTTAAGACACATCGATTGTACGCCAAGCTGTCGAAGTGGCGAATTCTGGTTGAGCAGAGTTAATTTCCTAGGCCACGTGGTGTCTGCAGAGGGAGTTTCTGTAGACCCAGCCAAGATCCAGGCCGTAAAAGATTGGCCAGACCAAGGAATGCCAGCGAAGTACGAAGCTTATCGGACTAGTTGGTTATTACAGGAAATTCATCAAGGGATTTCTCGTGATAGCAAAACCTATGACCAGCTTAACAAGGAAGGACATCAGTTTAGGTGGTCTGAAGCATGTGAGGTGAGCTTTCAGACACTTAAGCAGAAATTAACCACTGCTCCTCTGTTAGTATTGCCAGTTGAAGACGGCAAGTTCAGCGTATATTGTGACGCGTCGAGGATTGGCCTGGGTTGCGTATTAATGCAAGAAGGAAAAGTGGTGGCATACGAATCCAGACAATTGAAGAACCACGAGCAAACTACCCTACTCATGACTTAGAGTTAGCGGCAGTTGTCTTTGCACTGAAGGTATGGAGACACCACTTGTATGGACAATCATGTGAGGTGTTTTCGGATCACAAAAGCTTGAAGTACATATTTACCCAGAAAGAGTTAAACATGAGGCAACGACGGTGGCTCGAATTGTGAAAGACTATGACATCGAGATCAAATATCACCCGGGGAAAGAAAACGTGGTGGCTGATGCGTTGAGCAGGATGCCGGCTACTATGCAACCGGTCTTGACGGCCATGTCAATGCTTTGAGGACAGAAATTCAGAGATTTGATTTGGAAGTGGTTTCTAAGCTGTCAGCCGTGTTGGCAGATCTAACATTACGGCCAACTATTCTGGACAGAATTAAGGAAGCCCAGAAGACCAATTCAAAGGAGATGGCCGATATAGTGAGCAAGTTACCTATGGCTTCTTCCAATTTCAGTTATTCGGGAGATGGTATTCTGAAGTTCAAAGATAGGTGGTATGTTCCGAGAGATGAAGAGCTACGAAAGAACATCTTGTCGGAAGCCCACTCGTCTTCTTTCTCTGTGCATCCTGGAAGCACGAAGATGTATCAAGACTTGAAACTTCACTTCTGGTGGCCGAATATGAAGAATGAAGTGGCCAAATTTGTGGAGTCTTGCATGATATGTCAACAAGTCAAGGCTGAACATCAACGACCAGCTGGGACGCTTCAGCCTCTCCCGATTCCCGAATGGAAATGGGAGAATATTACGATGGATTTTGTTGTCGGCCTTCCGAGGACGGTTAAAGGCCATAACAGTATATGGGTCATTGTAGATAGACTAACCAAGTCGGCCCACTTTCTACCTGTGAAGACGACATTCTCTATGGACCAGTATGCAGAGTTATACATTGGTGAGATTGTCAAGTTGCATGGTATTCCTGTGTCAATTGTATCTGACCGGGATCCCAGGTTCACTTTCAGGTTTTGGAAAAGCTTGCAAAACTCCTTGGGTACAAAGCTGGATTTCAGCACGGCGTTTCACCCACAGACAGATGGACAATCTGAGAGAACAATTCAGATATTGGAGGACATGTTAAGGTCGTGCGTGTTGGAACTTCATGCTCCTTGGAGTAGATATTTGCCGTTAATTGAATTCGCTTATAATAACAGCTACCAGGCTACTATCGGCATGGCTCCATATGAAGCCCTCTATGGCAGAAAATGTAGATCTCCGTTATGTTGGGATGAAGTTGGAGAGTCCAGACTTGTCGGCCCTGAGATATTACAGCAGATGTCTGAGGTGATTGCTGTTATCAAACAACGAATCAACACTGCTATGAGTGGACAAAAAGTTATGCAGATCGGAGACGGAGAGACTGGAGTTCGCTGAAGGCGATGAAGTATTCCTGAAGGTGTCGCCTTTCAAAGGTGTAATGAGATTTGGCAAGAAAGGGAAGCTCAGCCCACGGTTCATTGGACCTTTTCCCATTCTGAAGCGTGTGGGAAGCGTGGCTTACAAGCTACAGTTGACAGCGTCAATGGATGGAGTTCATAATGTCTTCCATGTTTCGATGCTGAGAAAGTGCGTACGAGATCCAATCCAAATAGTGGAACATGTGGACTTTGATATCATGCCGACGCTAACATATGAAGAAAGACCTATAAAGATATTGGATATGTCACTCAAAGTATTGCGAAACAGGGTGGTCCCATTAGTGAAAGTTTTGTGGCGCAATCATAACGTGGAGGAAGCCACATGGGAAAGACAAGAATATGTTAGAGCCCAATATCCGGATCTCTTTGCTCAGGCAAATTTTGGGGACAAAATTCCTGTTAAGGTGGGTGGAATGTAACACCCGGCATTTTGCCTATGTAATAATTCCCCGATATGTAAGCGGAATTTCTCCGATATTAATACAATGATTGTTTTTAATAAAATTGTCGACGTGTTTAATCGAACGAGGGTGATTCGTGAGACCGAATCGATTAACTAAATAATGTTTTAGTTAAAAATCAATGGAAGGGCAAATTAGGAAGAAATTAAGGTTGGTGGGAGAAATCAAATGGATGATTGACACTTGGCAAACTTGTGGAAGAAGACAAGCCATGTATCCCATTTCCTTCTCTTCCTCCTACGTGAGGACATTTCCCCCTCTGCTCTCTCTCATTTTCCTCTCTACTTCTCTCTTTCGGTTTGAAGAAAACCAACGCAAGGAGTTTCTTCCTTCTCTGATTTTTCCTCCTGCTTTTCGGTCTAAGGTAATCATCTTAGATAGAAAACGATTTTTTTAGTTTATTCATTTGCTAGTTTCATGATGTTTAGGGTTAATGTCCGTTTATGCATGCTATAGGTTCGCGAACCAACGTTGTTGTGCGCGCATAGCTTGCTGCATTTCGGACAACAGGTAAGTTCATACGTATAGGTTTGGCCCTTAAGGCCCTACAATACGGAGGTACTAGGTTTATGTTGTTGAGATTTCTGTTGGGTAGTTAAACCATAGGTTATGTTTTAGGTTAAGTGTATTCTGTTTTATATTCTGCTTATTCTGCTTATTATTCTGTTGCCTGTCTATGAATGTTCATGCATACACGTTTTCTCTGAAAGTCATGAAAATGTTTTCTGTACACTGTTTGAAGTTAAGTAAGATAAAACCTGTAATGAAATGTATGGTTAAGTGTGGATGAGGACTGGCATCCTGTCATGTACTCCTGTTATGTCCTGTTGTGGCATGTACTCCTGTTGCGCCAGCTCTTCTTCCCACTTATACCTTCCTGTCCAGTACAATGTAATGTAATGTTCATGTATTTGAAAAAGATTCATACATAGCACGTTCATCACTTTGCATCGTATGATCTTACTGAGCTCTAGGCTCATAATTGAACTCCCTGTTGTAGGTACGGATCCTCCAGATGAGGAGCTTGAGCCTAAAACTGATGAGTTGATATAGTTGGCTAGAGGAGCTCACGGGATGGTTGCTGCAGTCAGACAAATGTCATTCCTGTGAGAATGTGTTTTATGTAAAGTTATGTCAAGTTTTGTACAAGTTGTTTTGGGGTTTTAAAACGTTTGAAGTGTATGTCAAGTTCTGTAAAACTTTTGGGATCTTCAAAACGAGGTATAAAATCTGTGCTGATGTTTTTTTTTTTAAACTTCTGTTTGACAGTTGAATGTATATTTTGAAATATTCTGGAACTGCCTTGAGTTTTCTCTGTTAGTGTGTGTATGCATTGTCTCGAGTTTTAGAGCTATCCATGCAGTTTGTTTTCTCGAATCCTCTGGCATGTTGTCAAGTAGGTTTTTAAAACTATGTTTGAATCGGGTTTTTAGTAAATTTGTTTAGAGAAAATTGAAGTTTCAGGGCTGTCTGTGTTATGTTGTCTGTTATAATGTCATCCTGTTAACTTAGTCATCCGCCCATTTATATGCCTTAGGTCATGCCGCCCCAGTCAATTCTCTCATCCGCCCCAGTCAAAGTCAATTCAGTCATCCGCCCCAAGTTATATGCCTTAGTCATTCCGCCCAGTTATATGCCTTAGTCGTTCCGCACCCAGTCAATTCTGTCATCCGCTCCAGTCAAAGTCAATTCTGGTCATCCGCCCAGTTATAGCCTTAGGTCATATCCGCCCCAGTTATATGCCTTATCATGATCCGCCACGTATAGCCTTAAGTCCGTCCGCCCCAGTCAATCTGTCATCCGCCCCAGTCAAAGTCAATTCAGTCATCGCCCAGTTATATGCCTTAGTCATCCGCCCAGTTATATGCCTTAGTCGTCCGCCCCAGTCAATTCTGTCATCCGCCCCTGTCAAAGTTAATTCAGTCATCCGCCCAGTTATATGCCTTAGTCATCCGCCCCAGTCAATTCTGTCATCCGCCCCAGTCAAAGTCAATTCAGTCATCCGCCCAGTTATATGCCTTAGTCATCCGCCCCAGTCAATTCTGTCATCCGCCCCAGTCAAAGTCAATTCAGTCATCCGCCCAGTTATATGCCTTAGTCATCCGCCCAGTTATATGCCTTAGTCATCCGCCCAGTTATATGCCTTAGTCATCCGCCCCAGTCATCCGCCCCAGTCATCCGCCCCAGTCATCCGCCCCAGTCATCCGCCCCAGTCATCCGCCCCAGTCAATTCTGTCATCCCCCTTGTCATCCACCCTTGTTCTCTACTGTAGTCTTCCACTGTATGATTTCCAGTTTTATGTTTATTTATTTACTTTCTTTTATTTCTTCATCCTTTTTAATGTCCTGAAGTTTAAAAGTCAAAAAAAAAAAAATAGTTTGTCCCCATTTCTGTAAATTTCCCGGAGTTACGGCCTCGTTTCCGTATCCCGATCGGTGTCCCGGTTTCTTGGCGGGCTGTCACAGTAATGGTATCAGAGAGATAAGGTTTCAAAACCGATTTCTGTAAATGTCTGACTGCGCAATCCCGCCACGTGAGGTCGCTTCACCAACTGTAAGTTGGTTAGTTCTGTACTTGTTTTGTTTATTCCGTTTTAAGTTCATTAATTTCGTAAGGATTGTTCTAGAATGGTGAGAGGAATCACGGTGATGCAAACGACATAGGCCGACGCCCTCAACGTCTAACCGAGTTGCACGTCACTCCATCTCGCATGATCGGAGCGTTTGATTGCGAGGGGAGGGCAATGGCAACCACACTACCACGCGAATGCTCCACGTGACACTATGGAGAGAGATTCGACGTCTCCAACCGCCTATGTCTATGGGTTATCAACATATCCTACTCACGACGAAGAATGGATTCGGCAGATTGCACCGTTCTGAATTAGCTAAGTGGAGAAAACAGGAAAGTGATGTGTGCCTCATATTAATCCACCAAAAGTGCTGGATTTTGGTGGGACACGTGCATCAATCACTGTGCATTAAGGTGGGAGGGCTCAAAAGGCTCTTCTACAGAAATCTTCGACCTCAGTATGAGGAAAGAGAAGTTTTAGAATTCTCCTCTGCCGGCGAAATTTGGACGGTTGCTGAGTATGTTTCGAAATCGATTCACTATCCCGTTATGCACTCTCACCTAGTGGGCCACGACGAAAATAAGTGCAGCATTTATCCAGGTTTTGACGATGGATCTCTTCGAGGGATTACATACGGTGGATTTGACGAGCCCCCATACACAAAGGTGGTAGCTAAGGCTTATCAGTTGGAATCTTTAGAGGCAAAGTCGCAGAGATATACAACCAAGAGAATCATGCAGGTGCCCCTCAGCACACACAACAACAACTGGACAGTTTGGGCAACCACGGCAGCAACAGAACAGAGGTGTCAAAAGACCAAATGAAGTTGCCATTTATCAGGACAAAGGGAAAAGACCTATGGGAGCTCCTCAGCTTCCTGTATGCCCACGTTGCCAGAGAAATCATAGGGGGAATGTAGGCTCTACACTGGCCAATGTTTCCGATGCGGCAAAGTAGGCCATCTTGTTCGGGATTGCCCAATGCCCGACACCAGAACAGGTCAAGCCGTACCCAGAGTTTTTGCAATGATGGAGGATGTTGATGATGCTGATCTGCACACAGCAATCACAGGTACAATTTCAGTATGTGATGCACATGCTTATACCTTGTGGGACACGGGGGCCACACATTCGTTTGTGGCCATGGACTTCATAGTTAAGCAGAGGTTTTCTAGTACGTCGTCAGATCAGCCCTATAGCATTATGCTACCGTCCGGAGAGTTTATGCACTCCGAACAGGTTGTAAGGGGTGATATAGTGTCAGTAGGAGACCAGAAATTATATGCCAATCTCATCGTCATCGGGATGAAAGGTTACGATGTCATTCTGGGGATGGACTGGCTGTTTAGACATTATGCCACCATCAACTGTAGGTCCGGGCTAGTGTCGTTTAAACGCCCGAATGGAGTAGAGTTCTCCTACCAGGCGATACCACAGAGACGTGGTATACCTGTTATATCTACCCTGAAAGCTCGACGGCTGATGAAGTCAGGATGCATCGGATTTCTTGCCACGTTGTGGATGTTCAAAGGAAAAATGAGGTGGAACTTCAAATCATTCCGGTAGTCCGGGACTTCTCAGAGGTTTCTTAAATGACTTACCGGGATTGCCACCTGATCGTGAAATCGAGTTTGAAATTGATGTATATCCTGGTGCGGAACCAGTATCGAAGAATCCGTACCATATGGCACCAATCGAGCTGAAGGAATTGAAGACTCAGCTGAAGGAGTTGGTGGACAAGGGCTTTGTGCGCCCTAGTTTCTCTCCGTGGGGCGCTCCCGTCTTGTTCGTCAAGAAGAAGGATGGGTCCCTACGGATGTGTATTGACTACCGTGAGCTGAACAAGTTGACTATCAAGAATAAGTACCCGTTGCCTAGAATTGACGATTTATTTGACCAGCTACAAGGGGCTCGGGTATTTTCTAAGATTGACTTGCGCTCCGGATATTACCAGTTGAAGGTCAGAGCTGATGATATTCCAAAGACCTCGTTCAGGACCCGGTACGGGCATTACGAGTTCTTGGTAATGTCGTTCGGGTTTACTAATGCCCCGGCAGCATTTATGGACTTGATGAACAGGATATTCTAGGACTATCTGGATAAATTTGTGATTGTTTTCATCGACGACATCCTGGTTTATTCCAGGAGTGAGGCCGAGCATGAAGAGCACTTGACTATGTGCTGTCAACTTTAAGACAACATCGATTGTACGCCAAGCTGTCGAAGTGCGAATTCTGGTTGAGCAGAGTTAATTTCCTAGGCCACGTGGTGTCTGCAGAGGGAGTTTCTGTAGACCCAGCCAAGATCCAGGCCGTAAAAGATTGGCCAAGACCAAGGAATGCCAGCGAAGTACGAAGCTTTATCGGACTAGTTGGTTATTACAGGAAATTCATCAAGGGATTTTCTGTGATAGCAAAACCTATGACCAGCTTAACAAGGAAGGACATCAAGTTTAGGTGGTCTGAAGCATGTGAGGTGAGCTTTCAGACACTTAAGCAGAAATTAACCACTGCTCCTCTGTTAGTATTGCCAGTTGAAGACGGCAAGTTCAGCGTATATTGTGACGCGTCGAGGATTGGCCTGGGTTGCGTATTAATGCAAGAAGGAAAAGTGGTGGCATACGAATCCAGACAATTGAAGAACCACGAGCAAAACTACCCTACTCATGACTTAGAGTTAGCGGCAGTTGTCTTTGCACTGAAGGTATGGAGACACCACTTGTATGGACAATCATGTGAGGTGTTTTCGGATCACAAAAGCTTGAAGTACATATTTACCCAGAAAGAGTTAAACATGAGGCAACGACGGTGGCTCGAATTTGTGAAAGACTATGACATCGAGATCAAATATCACCCGGGGAAAGAAAACGTGGTGGCTGATGCGTTGAGCAGGATGCCGGCTACTATGCAACCGGTCTTGACGGCCATGTCAATGCCTTTGAGGACAGAAATTCAGAGATTTGATTTGGAAGTGGTTTCTAAGCTGTCAGCCGTGTTGGCAGATCTAACATTACGGCCAACTATTCTGGACAGAATTAAGGAAGCCCAGAAGACCAATTCAAAGGAGATGGCCGATATAGTGAGCAAGTTACCTATGGCTTCTTCCAATTTCAGTTATTCGGGAGATGGTATTCTGAAGTTCAAAGATAGGTGGTATGTTCCGAGAGATGAAGAGCTACGAAAGAACATCTTGTCGGAAGCCACTCGTCTTCTTTCTCTGTGCATCCTGGAAGCACGAAGATGTATCAAGACTTGAAACTTCACTTCTGGTGGCCGAATATGAAGAATGAAGTGGCCAAATTTGTGGAGTCTTGCATGATATGTCAACAAGTCAAGGCTGAACATCAACGACCAGCTGGGACGCTTCAGCCTCTCCCGATTCCCGAATGGAAATGGGAGAATATTACGATGGATTTTGTTGTCGGCCTTCCGAGGACGGTTAAAGGCCATAACAGTATATGGGTCATTGTAGATAGACTAACCAAGTCGGCCCACTTTCTACCTGTGAAGACGACATTCTCTATGGACCAGTATGCAGAGTTATACATTGGTGAGATTGTCAAGTTGCATGGTATTCCTGTGTCAATTGTATCTGACCGGGATCCCAGGTTCACTTTCAGGTTTTGGAAAAGCTTGCAAAACTCCTTGGGTACAAAGCTGGATTTCAGCACGGCGTTTCACCCACAGACAGATGGACAATCTGAGAGAACAATTCAGATATTGGAGGACATGTTAAGGTCGTGCGTGTTGGAACTTCATGCTCCTTGGAGTAGATATTTGCCGTTAATTGAATTCGCTTATAATAACAGCTACCAGGCTACTATCGGCATGGCTCCATATGAAGCCCTCTATGGCAGAAAATGTAGATCTCCGTTATGTTGGGATGAAGTTGGAGAGTCCAGACTTGTCGGCCCTGAGATATTACAGCAGATGTCTGAGGTGATTGCTGTTATCAAACAACGAATCAACACTGCTATGAGTGGACAAAAAAGTTATGCAGATCGGAGACGGAGAGACTTGGAGTTCGCTGAAGGCGATGAAGTATTCCTGAAGGTGTCGCCTTTCAAAGGTGTAATGAGATTTGGCAAGAAAGGGAAGCTCAGCCCACGGTTCATTGGACCTTTTCCCATTCTGAAGCGTGTGGGAAGCGTGGCTTACAAGCTACAGTTGACAGCGTCAATGGATGGAGTTCATAATGTCTTCCATGTTTCGATGCTGAGAAAGTGCGTACGAGATCCAATCCAAATAGTGGAACATGTGGACTTTGATATCATGCCGACGCTAACATATGAAGAAAGACCTATAAAGATATTGGATATGTCACTCAAAGTATTGCGAAACAGGGTGGTCCCATTAGTGAAAGTTTTGTGGCGCAATCATAACGTGGAGGAAGCCACATGGGAAAGACAAGAATATGTTAGAGCCCAATATCCGGATCTCTTTGCTCAGGCAAATTTTGGGGACAAAATTCCTGTTAAGGTGGGTGGAATGTAACACCCGGCATTTTGCCTATGTAATAATTCCCCGAATATGTAAGCGGAATTTCTCCGATATTAATACAATGATTGTTTTTAATAAAATTGTCGACGTGTTTAATCGAACGAGGGTGATTCGTGAGACCGAATCGATTAACTAAATAATGTTTTAGTTAAAAATCAATGGAAGGGCAAATTAGGAAGAAATTAAGGTTGGTGGGAGAAATCAAATGGATGATTGACACTTGGCAAACTTGTGGAAGAAGACAAGCCATGTATCCCATTTCCTTCTCTTCCTCCTACGTGAGACATTTCCCCCTCTGCTCTCTCTCATTTTCCTCTCTACTTCTCTCTTTCGGTTGAAGAAAACCAACGCAAGGAGTTTCTTCCTTCTCTGATTTTCCTCCTGCTTTTCGGTCTAAGGTAATCATCTTAGATAGAAAACGATTTTTTTTAGTTTATTCATTTGCTAGTTTCATGATGTTTAGGGTTAATGTCCGTTTATGCATGCTATAGGTTCGCGAACCAACGTTGTTGTGCGCGCATAGCTTGCTGCATTTCGGACAACAGGTAAGTTCATACGTATAGGTTTGGCCCTTAAGGCCCTACAATACGGAGGTACTAGGTTTATGTTGTTGAGATTTCTGTTGGGTAGTTAAACCATAGGTTATGTTTTAGGTTAAGTGTATTCTGTTTTATATTCTGCTTATTCTGCTTATTATTCTGTTGCCTGTCTATGAATGTTCATGCATACACGTTTTCTCTGAAAGTCATGAAAATGTTTTCTGTACACTGTTTGAAGTTAAGTAAGATAAAACCTGTAATGAAATGTATGGTTAAGTGTGGATGAGGACTGGCATCCTGTCAGGTATCTGTTATTTACTGGTGTGCATTTACTCCTTTGCGCCAGCTCTTCTTCCCACTTATACCTTCCTGCCATAGCAATGTAATGAATTTCATGTTTTTGAAAAGATTCATACAAGCACTTCATCACTTGCATCGTAGATCTTACTGACTCATAGCTCATAATTGAACTCCCTGTTGTAGGTAGGATCCTCCAGATGAGGAGCTTGAGCCTAAAACTCCGCCCAGTTATATGCCTTAGTCATCCGCCCAGTTATATGCCTTAGTCATCCGCCCCAGTCAAAGTCAATTCAGTCATCCGCCCAGTTATATGCCTTAGTCATCGCCCAGTCAATTCTGTCATCCGCCCCAGTCAAAGTCAATTCAGTCATCCGCCCAGTTATATGCCTTAGTCATCCGCCCCAGTCAATTCTGTCATCCGCCCCAGTCAAAGTCAATTCAGTCATCCGCCCAGTTATATGCCTTAGTCATCCGCCCCAGTCAAAGTCAATTCAGTCATCCGCCCAGTTATATGCCTTAGTCATCCGCCCAGTTATATGCCTTAGTCATCCGCCCAGTTATATGCCTTAGTCATCCGCCCCAGTCAATTCTGTCATCCGCCCCAGTCAAAGTCAATTCAGTCATCCGCCCAGTTATATGCCTTAGTCATCCGCCCAGTTATATGCCTTAGTCATCCGCCCAGTTATATGCCTTAGTCATCCGCCCCAGTCAAAGTCAATTCAGTCATCCGCCCAGTTATATGCCTTAGTCATCCGCCCAGTTATATGCCTTAGTCATCCGCCCAGTTATATGCCTTAGTCATCCGCCCAGTTATATGCCTTAGTCATCGCCCAGTCAATTCTGTCATCCGCCCCAGTCAAAGTCAATTCTGTCATCCGCCCCAGTCAAAGTCAATTCAGTCATCCGCCCAGTTATATGCCTTAGTCATCCGCCCCAGTCAATTCTGTCATCCGCCCAGTTATATGCCTTAGTCATCCGCCCCAGTCAATTCTGTCATCCGCCCAGTTATATGCCTTAGTCATCCGCCCAGTTATATGCCTTAGTCATCCGCCCAGTTATATGCCTTAGTCATCCGCCCAGTTATATGCCTTAGTCATCCGCCCCAGTCAATTCTGTCATCCGCCCCAGTCAAAGTCAATTCAGTCATCCGCCCCAGTCAATTCTGTCATCCGCCCCAGTCAAAGTCAATTCTGTCATCCGCCCCAGTCAAAGTCAATTCAGTCATCCGCCCCAGTCAATTCTGTCATCCGCCCCAGTCAAAGTCAATTCAGTCATCCGCCCAGTTATATGCCTTAGTCATCCGCCCAGTTATATGCCTTAGTCATCCGCCCCAGTCAAAGTCAATTCAGTCATCCGCCCCAGTCATCCGCCCAGTTATATGCCTTAGTCATCCGCCCCAGTCAAAGTCAATTCAGTCATCCGCCCCAGTCAATTCTGTCATCCGCCCCAGTCAAAGTCAATTCAGTCATCCGCCCAGTTATATGCCTTAGTCATCGCCCAGTCAATTCTGTCATCCGCCCCAGTCAAAGTCAATTCAGTCATCCGCCCCAGTCAATTCTGTCATCCGCCCAGTTATATGCCTTAGTCATCCGCCCCAGTCAAAGTCAATTCAGTCATCCGCCCAGTTATATGCCTTAGTCATCCGCCCCAGTCAATTCTGTCATCCGCCCCAGTCAAAGTCAATTCTGTCATCCGCCCCAGTCAATTCTGTCATCCGCCCAGTTATATGCCTTAGTCATCCGCCCCAGTCAATTCTGTCATCCGCCCAGTTATATGCCTTAGTCATCCGCCCAGTTATATGCCTTAGTCATCCGCCCCAGTCAATTCTGTCATCCGCCCCAGTCAAAGTCAATTCAGTCATCCGCCCAGTTATATGCCTTAGTCATCCGCCCAGTTATATGCCTTAGTCATCCGCCCCAGTCAATTCTGTCATCCGCCCAGTTATATGCCTTAGTCATCCGCCCAGTTATATGCCTTAGTCATCCGCCCAGTTATATGCCTTAGTCATCCGCCCAGTTATATGCCTTAGTCATCCGCCCAGTTATATGCCTTAGTCATCCGCCCAGTTATATGCCTTAGTCATCGCCCAGTCAATTCTGTCATCCGCCCCAGTCAAAGTCAATTCAGTCATCCGCCCAGTTATATGCCTTAGTCATCGCCCAGTCAATTCTGTCATCCGCCCCAGTCAATTCTGTCATCCGCCCCAGTCAATTCTGTCATCCGCCCCAGTCAATTCTGTCATCCGCCCAGTTATATGCCTTAGTCATCCGCCCAGTTATATGCCTTAGTCATCCGCCCAGTTATATGCCTTAGTCATCCGCCCAGTTATATGCCTTAGTCATCGCCCAGTCAATTCTGTCATCCGCCCCAGTCAAAGTCAATTCAGTCATCCGCCCAGTTATATGCCTTAGTCATCCGCCCAGTTATATGCCTTAGTCATCCGCCCCAGTCAATTCTGTCATCCGCCCCAGTCAAAGTCAATTCTGTCATCCGCCCAGTTATATGCCTTAGTCATCCGCCCAGTTATATGCCTTAGTCATCCGCCCAGTTATATGCCTTAGTCATCCGCCCCAGTCAATTCTGTCATCCGCCCCAGTCAAAGTCAATTCAGTCATCCGCCCAGTTATATGCCTTAGTCATCCGCCCAGTTATATGCCTTAGTCGTCCGCCCCAGTCAATTCTGTCATCCGCTCCAGTCAAAGTCAATTCTGTCATCCGCCCAGTTATATGCCTTAGTCATCCGCCCAGTTATATGCCTTAGTCATCCGCCCACTTATATGCCTTAGTCGTCCGCCCCAGTCAATTCTGTCATCCGCCCCAGTCAAAGTCAATTCAGTCATCCGCCCAGTTATATGCCTTAGTCATCCGCCCAGTTATATGCCTTAGTCATCCGCCCCAGTCAATTCTGTCATCCGCCCCAGTCAAAGTCAATTCAGTCATCCGCCCAGTTATATGCCTTAGTCATCCGCCCAGTTATATGCCTTAGTCATCCGCCCAGTCAATTCTGTCATCCGCCCCAGTCAAAGTCAATTCAGTCATCCGCCCTGTTATAAGCCTTAGTCATCCGCCCAGTTATATGCCTTAGTCATCCGCCCCAGTTATATGCCTTAGTCATCCGCCCCAGTCATCCACCCCCAGTCATCCGCCCCAGTCATCCGCCCCAGTCAAAGTCAATTTTGTCATCCACCCCCAGTCATCCGCCCCAGTCAAAGTCAATTCTGTCATCCACTCCTGTCATCCACCCTTGTCATCGACTGTAAGTCTTCCACTGTATGATTTCCAGTTTATGTTTATTTATTTTACTTTTATTTTATTTTATGTCGTCCTTTTTAAATGTCCGTGAGTTTTAAAAAGTCAAAAAAAAAAAAAAATAGTTGTCCCCGTTTTCTGTAAATGTCCCGGAGTGACGGCTCGGTTCTCGGATCCCGATCGGGTCCGGTTTCGGGCTGTCACAATAACGCACCAACATTATTATATTATACATCAATGCAGCATTAATATGCTACACTATAGTTTTGACATTGGTTGCTTTTTTCTTAAGAGCTACCCAACTTGGAGGTTCAAGTTTGGTACCTAACAACAAACTCTATCTTCTTATTTGGGAAGTAAAGCATTGAGCACTTAGTTATGGACTTCTTTTCGTTTTTTATTTTTTATTAATTTTAGGATCTGGGTTTTGATTCCACAAGTAAAAAAGTTGACGAATTTGAGTTGTCTAAAATAAACTTTTAAAAAAGTAGTCAATTATTATTATTTTGTATAAATCAGATTAGAAGGCAGTAGGGTATATGTTTTGTTTGATAAAATTAAATTCCAAAGTATTAACATGCTTCTCATGCCTTTTCTCAGAACTCATACTTCCTCGTGGGTGTCCAAGTCATCAATATTATTTGATTTTGATCTCGCTTATTGTATGTTTTCTCGTATAAATTATCATACGGGTAGACGCTCTTATCTCGTAATCATTGCATTTGCTGAATTTCCGTTACAAACAATGAATTAATTTGACAAATATTAACATATTGATAGATAAGCGTTGTTTTTGTTTTTTTTCATTATTCTTCACCAATTCAATGGTGGTAATAGAGAAATGTTTCCAATCTTCAACGGAATTGATCGAACATTCTCAGTTTCATGACTTTACCTAATTCTCTTTATCACTCCTACCATATCAATTCTACCGTAACATAAGAATGTGAACATAATTTTTTATGAATTAATAAGAGTAATCATGTTTGATCTATAAATACTGGGCATTTCATTTATTTAGGTACTTTATTTTAATTTATAATCTTTCTATATATTTTCAACCTAATTTCCAATTTTATAGATCTTGTATCCAGCGATTTTTAATTTTTTTTAATCAGATCGAATAAGGTAGATTTGCACGAGAGAGGTTAGATCAAACATATTCAAAACGTTAGACTCTAAATTACGCTTATCTTTTTTATATTACTTTTTAAAATGATGAAAGTAATATTAAATTTACATAGAGGATGAAATATTAAATTACTTAACAACGTGGCGGTTCATGCAACAATATAAGTAGATCATTTTGTTTTATCCTACTAATAATAACTCCATTATCTTGTAATTTTGAATATATAAATTAGCAAATAAGATTATCTTTACTCTAAATCAATCATTTGTCATAAATATAGCACACCCTAATTTCAGGATCTGCTGTAATCCACGCGCTTCATATGGCCGTAGTCTCAAGTACATCTCATGGAGCGGGTCCTACGCTTTTCCCAACCAACTACGCACAGCCACACGGACGAGACTTTATGCTATGTTTTTGGCTTCGTCATTACAGAAGTCCACGTAGGATATGACAGACTGTGCTTAGTGCTGTACTTGAAAAAAAAACTTGATTAAAAAACTATCACTTTAGTGTGGGCCCACTTGCACCAGCTCCACGTGGCCCACCACAGAAACCTTCAGGCGCTGAGCTCCCGAACCTACAATTTGAATTTTTCGAACGTTGAAACGGTTGAATATACGAATTGACAAATATACCCACCCTTAAGACATGGATTCAATCGATTATTATTATCTTAACACTATCTCCTTTTTTTAATTTTATATTTTATATCACTTTCATAATGTTTATTGAGAACAAAATTCCATTATTCTTTTATAACTTTTAACGTACAAATTCTATGACCTAAAACTAGATTATTCGTTTCACGTCAAAATATCAGAAGAATAGAAAGATATATTCAAATCCATTGGCGTAAATTGTAGAGAAGCAAGTTGGGCACATAAGTTTTCGATTTCGATAAGCACATCGTGTAAAAATCTCTCTAGATTTGATAGGAGACCATTACCTTTTAAATTTAAAATATAATTATCATTTTGGCCATTATGAAATAAATTATGACGTTCTTGTATCTACACATGTATTGGTCTCATCAGGACTCATTCATATTATCCAATATACTTTAAACCCAAAATATTAATTCTTGAAAACCACAATTCAGGGCTTTATAGACAATTATAAACATAATATATAATTTATAAGTTATACACATACATCCATCATATATTGTTGAATTAAATCCTAACAAATTCAAGTTCTGCTAGAGTTGATCACAAGCTAAAACTTATTAAAACTCGTAAGACATTACAATATCTCATAAAACATAAGAACTCAAAAGTCGAAGCATCAGTTATGTCGTCGAAAGCCTTTCGTAATGACGAATTTGCGCGAACCATAAGTTTTAATGGCCAACTAGTATAAACCTACAAGTCCAAAAATATGTTTTGTTATTAATTTCGTGCACTATCAAAAAAGAAGAAAACTTGTCACGACCCTAATACTGTACCCAATTACCGTACTATATTTTTTTTTATCCTAATATCTTTAAATAAACTCTAAGCAGAACCTAAACCGAAATCGAAATCGGAATTAAAATCGAGGTTCGTTAGAAAATTGTTTAAAACGAAATATGTAAAACAATTTAAAAACATTTAAAACAATTAAATAAAACTTTAATTAAAAACTTAAAATGTCGAGGGACAAAAGGGGCAATCGCCCCTTTACATGCAGGGGCGATTGCAACAGCCAAAAATCGCCTGTTGCATATCGCCTGTGGCGATCAATCGCCACAATTTGTGGCGATCAATCGCCACAATTTGTGGCGACTAATCGCCACACTCCCTGGAAATTTTCCAGGGAGTGGCGATGCAATCGCCCCCCATGGCGATTCGTCGCCATCTCCTCTGCCATATGCCTCCTTTCCCTTTTTCCTTTCATCTCCTGCGTTCACATATATACACTCAACACACACTTCATTTCTCTTCCCTACATCATACATTCACAATTCACGTATCCTCCAAACACTCGAACCCACATAAATCACTTACCCCTCGTTAACAACTCCAAACGCATTTTAAAACTAAGTACGTTTTATGAAAATAAACCGCGTGGATATGTTTAAAAACCGAACATATCCACCTGTTTTAAAATCACTAAACAATTACAAAACGTTTAAAAACATTAAAATGTAAACCTATCAACTACCAGAACCAAACACCCTATAATGTCTATACAATTTTCCTATTCTATCCAAAATAACGTAAAACCCTCAAAATCTATACATACTTTCCCCACGGATCAGGTGAGCATCGACTGCGCAACACACCACAGCAAGCCATCCTCCGTCAACTGGACTCAAGCCTCGGGAGGAGGAATCTCATCCTCACCTGTATCCTCGTAATCACCTACACCATACAATACACTATGAGATAAAAATCTCAGCAAGCCCTCATAAATGCAACTATATGCTATGCGTGTGAGTTCAGAAATCATGCAGCATTTTCTTTACTTTATTATGTGGATGTCATCGAGATCTCAGCCTCCTAACCGGAGAGAGCACATCCAGCGGGCGGACTATTCTTTCCAGCTAGAAGAGGGGGGTACACGCTTACAACACGTACAGCCGTGTCTGAGCCCCATCTCGCATAACCATACATATGAGTGCAATAGATGTGGTATTGTGACAAGCCCCTGCGTGCCTCCGCAATAGGTCAAGCCCCTCTCTAGGCCACATTGCGAGTACATAATAGATGTAGTATTGTGACAAGCCCCTGCGTGCCTCCACAATAGGTCAAGCCCCTCTCCAGGCCACATCGCCATTTTCAAAACATTGTGCGGAAATTCATGCTCTTTCTTTAAAACACGTGATGCATGAACAGTTCATAACAGAATTTAAACACTCAGCATACATACCATCAAGACTGTAAAATATAAACTACAAAACAATTAAACCTAACTACCCAACCAAAGTAATATAAACTAGTGCGTCACCAAACTCCTCGAAACGACTTCGATGTACGGTGTAGGCCAATTGGCCAGAAAAGAATCACGAGTACTTACCTCGTGTCCAAAGCAGCTCAAGCTCCGTCCACGAGCGTTGTTTGTCTGAAGCAAAACACAATATCGACGTTAAAACTAATTTAAGCTATCAATCGTCCAAATTTACAAAACCTTAACTAAGGAATTTCCTAACGTTCCAACTTAACTTATCGAGGCATTAAATCCATTAATCTACGCTCGATACCCCGAAATCCAATTTACGAGTTTTCCGAAAACCCGAAATTTACAAATTTAACATTTCTCCTAAATCGTCCTAACTTCTTCCAATAACGCTTAATACGTGCAATACGTTCGTAAACTATAACAATCTATCAATTTCGAGCCCTAAATCTCGACTTTTAAACGAAAACCTAACGAAAACCCTAAACGTATAACTCTACGAAACTCGGAATATAAAGGTCGGAAACTATAGAATCATACCTAGGGTTGAGAAAGGAGAAGAAAACACGAAGAACTGAGGAGAAACGGAGGAGAACGGAGGTCGGATTGGAGAAATGGCGTGTGGAGGAGATGGAGATCGCTTATTGTCGCTTGGAGGGAGGAAAGAAGCAGAGAGGAAATCGTGAGTGAGGGAGAAGGAGAGAAAAACTTATGTTTTAATTAAATTTGTCTCGATAAATTACCATTTTGCCCTTAGCACTTAATTCTATTTTGTTTCGTCCTTTGTTTCATAAATTGATCAACAATTCGGGTTCTCCAAATTTTCTTATTTCATCCATAAGTCCAACTCATTATTTGGGATTTATTAAAACTGTCCGTTCACAAATCGGACCCCGTTTACTATTTTTACTAAAACGTTATTTATATTACGAGAAACTTAATTACTCGGAATATAGCGTTATTACTCCGAAAATTCCCGTAAATTCCTTAAAATTCCAATTATTCGTTAGGGTTCTAATGACGCTTCCTTTTTGTAAAACGAGCTTGATTTGACATATTCATAAAAATGCCAATGTAAATTCCAATATATATTATAATATAAAATTCCGTACAGGCCGGATATTACATTCTACCCACCTTATTTAGAATTTTGTCCACAAAATTTAACTATACAAATAACTCAGGATATCTAGTCATCATATCCTGCTGTTGCTCCCACGTAGCCTCTTCCACCTCGTGGTTCCGCCACAAAACTTTGACCAGCGGAATCTCTTTGTTGCGCAATACCTTGATGGAAGTCTCCAAAATACGCAGCGGCCCCTCTTCGTACGTCAAGGTAGGCTGTACCTCGATCTCTGTCGCTTCCACGGCATGTGATGGGTCACGTAGACATCTCCGAAGCATAGATACGTGGAATACATCGTGGATACCCTCCATAGAAGCCGGAAGCTGCAGTCTATATGCCAACTTCCCGATCCTCTTCAGAATAGGAAAGTGCCCCACATAACGAGGGTTTAGCTTACCCCTCCTTCCAAATCTCGCAACACCTTTGAACGGAGAAACTTTAAGATAAACTTCGTCACCTTCTTCGAACTCTAGCTCTCTCTGTCTCGTGTCAGCATAGCTCTTCTGTCTGCTCTGAGCTACCTCTATACGCTGTCGGATAATGGCAATCTTCTCTGCCGTCTGCTGTAGAATCTCAGGACCAACGATGCTGGCCTCACCAACCTTGTCCCAATATAGTGGAGATCTACACTTTCGACCATATAAGGCTTCATACGGAGCCATGCCAATGGTAGCCTGGAAGCTATTGTTATAGGAGAACTCGATCAGTAGCGAATACCTGCTCCACGATCCCTGAAACTCCAGCACACATGCTCTAAGCATATCCTCCAAAATCTGATTCGTCATCTCTGTCTGACCATCAGTCTGAGGATGAAATGCTGTGCTGAAATTAAGCTGAGTCCCCATAGCTTTGTGCAGACTCTTCCAGAACTTCAACGTGAACCTCGGATCTCGATCCGAGACAATAGAAACCGGCACTCCGTGCAATCTCACAATCTCCTGTACATAGAGCTCTGCGAGCTGATCCATAGAAGATGTCATTCTCACAGATAAGAAGTGGGCCGACTTTGTCAATCGGTCCACAATAACCCATATGCCGTCATGGCCCTTCGTCGTCCTCGGGAGCCCCACAATGAAATCCATGGAGATCTGCTCCCACTTCCACTCCGGAATCGGCAGTGGCAATAACGTTCCGGCCAGTCTCTGGTGCTCTGCCTTCACCTGTTGACATACTAAACAGGTCTCAACGTACTTGGCAACCTCCCTCTTCATGTTCGGCCACCAGAAGTGTTGTTTTAAATCCCGGTACATCTTGGTACTTCCCGGGTGCACAGAATATTCCGAAGAATGTGCCTCGGCCAATATATCCTTCTTCAGATCCTCATCGTTAGGCACGTACCACCTATGCCTGAACTTCAGAATACCATCCTCTGATAAATGGAAATCTGACGAGTCTCCCAATGTCATGCTCGATCGAAGCTCCTCACACTCTGTATCATTCTGCTGAGCCTCACGTATACGATCTAGAATAGTTGGCCTGAGAGAAATGTTGGTGAGCATACTGGACAACTCTGCCACTATCTCAATGTCGAACCTCTCAATCTCAGACCGCAGCGTAACTGACATCGCTGCTAATGAAGGCTGACTCGCAGAAGGCACTCTACTCAAGGCATCAGCAACCTTGTTCGCCTTTCCTGGATGGTACTTGATATCAAAATCGTAGTCTTTGACGAACTCAAGCCACCTTCTCTGACACATATTCAGCTCCTTCTGCGTAAATAAATACTTCCAACTCTTGTGGTCAGAAAATATCTCGCACTGCTGCCCATATAAATAATGTCTCCATATCTTCAATGCGAAGACCACAGCTGCTAACTCAAGGTCGTGCATAGGGTAATTCTGCTCGTACGGCTTCAACTGCCGAGAAGCATATGCAATAACTCTTCCCTCCTGCATCAATACACAACCGAGTCCCACTCCAGACGCGTCACAATATATACTGAACTTGTCACCTTCAACAGGTAACGCCAATACTGGAGCGGTGGTCAATCTCTGCTTTAACTCCATAAAACTATCATCACAAGCAGCTGACCATATAAATCTCTCGTTCTTTCGAGTCAATCTTGAAAGAGGAAGTGCGATCTTTGAAAATCCCTCTATGAATTTCCGATAATAGCCAGCTAATCCGAGAAATCCACGCACCTATCGTACGTTTTTCGGCTGTGGCCAATCCCTGACCGCCTGAACTTTGCTCGGATCCACAGAAACCTCTTCTTCTGATATAATGTGGCCAAGAAAACTAACTCGATCCAGCCAGAACTCGCACTTAGAGAACTTTGGATACAACTGGTGTTGGCATAAAATCCTCAAAACTATTATCAAGTGCTCCTCGTGTTCTTCCTTCGTCTTAGAGTAGATCAGAATGTCGTCGATGAAAACCACCACGAACTTGTCCAGATACTCCTTGAAGACACGGTTCATCAAATCCATAAACGCTGCAGGGGCATTAGTAAGTCCAAAAGACATGACAAGGAACTCATAATGCCCATACCTCGTTTGGAATGCCGTCTTCGGTATATCATCCTTCCGGACCTTCAGCTGATTGTAACCCGAGCGTAGATCAATCCTCGAAAATACTCGGGCACCTTGCAGCTGATCAAATAAATCATCGATCTGAGGCAACGGATATTTATTCTTCACTGTAAGTTTATTCAGCTCTCTGTAATCGATGCACATTCTGAGGGTCCCGTCTTTCTTCTTAACAAACAGAACGGGAGCACCCTAGGGTGAAACACTGGGTCGAATAAAACCCTTCTCTAACAGCTCGTCAAGCTGATTCCTCAGTTCCCTCAACTCAACTGGTGCCAACCGATACGGGTTCTTAAATCTCGGCGCGGAGTTTGGATAGACATCAATAGTGAATTCGATCTCCCGGTCTGGTGGTAACCCGGGAAGATCATCAAGAAAGATCCCAGAGAACTCTCTGACAATAGGAATGTCGCTCGGCTTTTCTCCGCTGAGCAACTGACAATCAAATACAGAGGCCAAATAAATAGAGCACGCACCTTTAAACTGCTCGTTGACCTTCATGGAATAAGAAATAGGCGAGCTACTCAATCTGCTCATCGCCTGGTAAGAAAACTCGGCTTTACCCGGGGGTCGGAAGGTCACAATCCCGGATCGACAATCGATGGTGGCGAAGTGTTGTGCTAGCCAGTCCATCCCTAAGATCAGATCATAGTGTTCTATGCCCATAACAATAAGGCGAGCATAGAGGGTTCTGTCCCCAATCGAGATAATATTGCCCTGAACTACACGACCTGACTGCATACGCTCTCCTGAAGGTAGCATCACACTATACTCGTATTCTGCTAACTCAGGCGCAAGCCTCAATCTAGACACACAGGCGGTAGAAACAAAGGAATGCGTAGCCCCCGTGTCTAATAAAGAAAACACAGGAACACTAGAAACCAATATAGTACCTGCTATCACAGCAGGCTAATCTTCGTTATCAACATCACCAAGTTCGATAAATGAGAAGATCCTCGGCATAATCCTCCTCTGATCACTGCCTGACTGATCTCGGCCCAGCTTAGGACTATCTCTGACGAAATGGCCCGCATCTCCACAACGATAACACACATTTGTGCCCACTCTGCACTGGCCACTGTGCTCCTTCAGACACTTAGGGCAAATAGGCATCTGAGATGCCCCTTGTACTTGCTTCCCTTTCCCTCGGTCGTTGCCTCCCTCAAGAGGCCTTTTAACTCCTCTCTGTTGTTGTAGCTGAGGTTGTGCCCTAGGTTGCCAGCCCTTGCCCCTGATCTGAGGGTGAATCTCTCGAAAGAAGCCCTTAGCTGGCTCCCTCGGCTTGACAGAACTCTGATCAACGGCCTCAATATCAAGAGCTCTAGCCACTATCTCATCATAGGATACATTTCGTACCCCTGATATGGTAAGGCACATCCGAAACTGCTGGCTAAGTCCCTGTAGGAACCGGCGTACCTTGTCTTCGTTAATGCTGACCTGACGTGGCACAAATCTCGAAAGGGCTTCAAACTTCCTCACATACTCGGCAATCGTACCAACTTGCCGTAACTGCATAAACTCAACCATCTTGGCCTCTCGCACCGTATGGCTGAAGTACTTGTCGTAAAACAACTCTCTGAATCGCTCCCATCCATAACCGTCACATCGGTGGTCGTCTTGATGGAATTCCACCAAAATTGGGCGTCAAGTGCCAAATGATAGGTCACAAGTGCAACCTTCTCTCCCTCCTCTATGCTAGCATACGCCAGCATGTCCTCCATAGTGCGAACCCACTCCTCGGCTGAAGAGGGATCCGTAGACTGTCCGTTAAAGATAGGGGGCTGGAGCTTCTGAAATCTCTCCATTCTACGGTTACCAGAAGCAGCTGTCTCTCGAGCTCTAATGCCCTCTCGGTCTATCATGGTACCCAGCTGTTGAGACTGTCTCTCCATTTGCTGAGCCTGACGCACCATATGTTGAGACTGCTGGGCGATAAAATCCTTGAGAGTATCAATCGTGTCATCTCGGTCATTTCGTGGATGCACCATATTTAT
This sequence comes from Begonia masoniana, assembly GCA_022432975.1. Lineage (NCBI taxonomy): Eukaryota > Viridiplantae > Streptophyta > Magnoliopsida > Cucurbitales > Begoniaceae > Begonia > Begonia masoniana. The sequence goes on from CM039511.1 coordinate 22,408,678, forward strand.
AAAATTCCTATACAAAAGTTAAAACAAATATTCTAAGAAACTAGAAACCAAATAAAGCTATAAACGTACTTACAGTTGATGAAGAATGTCCGCGTAGTGGCTGTGCAGTCGAGCAGTCTACAGAACCTGTAACACCCCTAATACTGTACCCGTATTTCCGTATTATTTTTTTTTACACTTTTTACTTTCCTATACTTTAAATAAAACTTTGTGCGGAATCTAAACTGAAGTTGAAATCAGAACTGAAATCGGAATTAAAACTGAACTTTAAAAGCATTTAAAACGAAACCTTTAAATAACAATTAAAACAAAAAAAACATTTAATAAAACATTTAGTAACAAATAAAAGAAGGGAGGGCAGAATCGGAATTCTGCCCTCAAAATTGGCAGCGACCAGGCGCTGCCAATTGCAGCGCTCGATCGCCGCGTGCGCTGCATTGTGCAGCGCACGATCGCTGCACAATGCAGCGCCCAGTCGCTGCATTCTTGCAGCGATCGGGCGCTGCAATAGCTGCACAGCAGCGACCAGCACATAACACTTGCTCTCTGGAATTTTCAGAGAGCAAGTTTCAGAGTGATAGCTCTCTGGAATCCGATTCCAGAGAGCAACCCCTTCTTATCCTCCATCAAATTCTCATTCATGCACCATTTTTCTTATCTATAGCCCAATCAAACTGTAACTTAAACTTAACCGTATTGCAGCGGACTTTGCGAAATCCAACTGCATGGATAGCTCTAAAAACCGAGCTTACCCGTACCAATCCCAAAACGAATCAAAACATTTCATAACGTTTATCAAAACAGTTTAAACCAAAGCCTTTTACATACAGTTACCAAAACATTTTCTAACCCCTATCCAGATCCAAACAACCTAAAATACTCTATACAATTATCAATTCAAAATATCCCAAAATAACCCCAGAGTCCATACATACATCCCCACCGGTCATATCGCGCCTCGACTACTCAGCGCACTCCCACGGCCATCATCCATCAGCTGCCACCTACGTCAGGAGGAGGAACATCGTCCTCACCTGGCTCGATGTCACCAAAGATATCACCTACACCATACAGACACCTATGAGATAATTAAATCTCAGTAAGCTACGTAAATGCAGATGCATGCGTGCAGATGTCATTCAGAAAACATGCATGACAGATTCAGATTACAGATTCATTACGTCGCAAACAGACAGATTGTCACCGAGACCTCGACCCACTAAATGGAGAGGGCCTATCCAGCGGTCGGACTACCCTTTCCACCTAGAGGGGGGGTACACGCTTGCAACACACACAGCCGTGCCTGAGCCCCATCTCGCATGACCAGATACAGACAGATTACATTCATTCATTACAGAGGTTCGTTCATTTTCTTAAAATACGTGCAGGAATTCGTTTTCATGACCTTTGAAATACGTGATGCATGAACAGATATGTGCATAATATAACCGTGCGATAAACAAACAACGTGCATACCATCAAGACCGAAATTAAACTAACCTACAACAATTTAAACCTAACTACCCAACCAAAGCGAATTTAAAGCAAACATCTCTTCAGGGATCCTCGATACGACATCGAAGTATGGTGTAGACCAATTGGTCAGAGTAAGTCACGAAGACTTACCTTGGGCGCGCAGAATCTCAATCTTCGTCCACGGGAGTCGTGTGTCTGAGGAAAACACGATGTCCACCGTTAAAACCAATTTGAATTATAAACGTTCAAATTATAAAATCCTTAACTAATGAATTTCCTAAATTCCAACTTAGCTAATCAAAGTATTTAGAACGTCAATTAAGGCTCGATAATCCGAAATCTCAATTAACGAGTTTTTCTCAAAAACCCGGAAATTTACCAATTTTTAACTTTTTTCACAAATTGATTTTTCTTCGTCCAATAACGTCAAATACGTTCAATACATACTTAATCACGGCTAACCTATTAATTACGAGCCCTAATTCGACATTTTTATCGAAACCCTAATCGAAACCCTAACGTTAAATCGACCTAAAACTTGGAATTTAACGCTCAAAGACCGAAGCTACTTACCGAGGGTAGCGAGAGGAGGAGAAACCGTGAAGGACGGAGGAAGAACGAAGGTCGGACGGAGGTCGGATGTCGTGAGAACGCCGGCGGCCAGAGAGAAGTTTCTTCTCTGTTCGTGAGCGCCAGAGAGAAAAGAGAGAAGTGAGGAGAAAAAGAGAGATTTGTGTTATTTATTAATTTTGGTTTGCAAATTACCATTTTGCCCTTCTTACTTAATTCTATTTGTTTCGTCCTTCGTTTCGTTAATCGTCCAACTATTCGACATTTCCAAATTTCCATATTTTACCAATAAGTCCAACTTATTATTAGAGATTTATTAAGACTGTCCGTTCGCAATTCGGACCTCATTTACTATTTTTATTAAAACGTTCTTTACATTACGATAAACGTATTTACTCGGAATATAGCGTTTAATCTCCGAAAATTCCCAGAATTTCCTCAAAATTCTTATTATTCGTTATGATCATAATGACGCTTTCCGTTTGCGAAACTGATTGATTTGACATATTTACGAAAAATACCATTAAATAATGAAATAATAATATAATATAATACATTCAAAAAGTCCGTACAAGCCGGATATTACAGAACCGATTTTAAAATCCGGAGGCTCTGATACCATAATATTGTCACGACCCTAATACTGTACCCAATTACCGTACTATATATATATTTTTTTATCCTAATATCTTTAAATAAACTCTAAGCGGAACCTAAACCGAAATCGAAATCGGAATTAAAATCGAGGTTCGTTAGGAAATTGTTTAAAACGAAATATGTAAAACAATTTAAAAACATTTAAAACAATTAAATAAAACTTTAATTAAAAACTTAAAATGTCGAGGGACAAAAGGGGCAATCGCCCCTTTACATGCAGGGGCGATTATTCGCCCAAACATAGGGCGAATAATCGCCCTTCGGCGATTGCAACAGGCGAAAATCGCCTGTTGCATATCGCCTGTGGCGATCAATCGCCACAATTTGTGGCGACTAATCGCCACACTCCCTGGAAATTTTCCAGGGAGTGGCGATGCAATCGCCCCCCATGGCGATTCGTCGCCATCTCCTCTGCCATATGCCTCCTTTCCCTTTTTCCTTTCATCTCATGCGTTCACATATATACACTCAACACACACTTCATTTCTCTTCCCTACATCATACATTCACAATTCACGTATCCTCTGAACACTCGAACCCACATAAATCACTTACCCCTCGTTAACAACTCCAAACGCATTTTAAAACCAAGTACGTTTTATGAAAATAAACCACGTGGATATGTTTAAAAACCGAACATATCCACCTGTTTTAAAGTCACTAAACAATTACAAAACGTTTAAAAACATTAAAATGTAAACCTATCAACTACCAGAACCAAACACCCTATAATGTCTATACAATTTTCCTATTCTATCCAAAATAACGTAAAACCCTTAAAATCTATACATACTTTCCCCACGGGTCAGGTGAGCATCGACTGCGTAACACACTACAACAAGCCATCCTCCGTCAACTGGACTCAAGCCTCGGGAGGAGGAATCTCATCCTCACCTGTATCCTCGTAATCACCTACACCATACATTACACTATGAGATAAAAATCTCAGCAAGCCCTCATAAATGCAACTATATGCTATGCGTGTGAGTTCAGAAATCATGCAGCATTTTCTTTACTTTATTCTGTGGATGTCACCGAGATCTCAGCCTCTAAACGAGAGGAGGCACATCCAGCGGCGGACTACTCTTCCCCCCCTCAATACCATACAGCCCGTGTCAGGGGGTGAGCCACCATCTCTTGTACAGAGAGCAAAGCGCTTATCATATCCTCTGCTGGAGAATCAAACGATCCCTGAGGTTAACCTATACACATCCTCGACGAATCACCATGGAGAAATGCCATTTATGGACGTCGAGCTACTTAATGACCCTGTCAGAAAAAAGGCATGGCTCCGTAGAAGTCGAATGTTAGCTGTTTTATTCAGCGGACTGAAGGTTCCTGAAATCAGCCTGGTATTTGTTGAATCCCTTCGCAACTATCGGCTTTAAATCGATCTATTGAGCCTTAGTGAAGTTTGATTCGGCACACCCATTTAGATCATAAACCCGCGAGCAACTGGTTTCGAACAGGTCCCAAGGGTCCTTGATACTTTAATGCATCTGAACTCTGTTTCCATAGTTGTACGCCATTCATCATCTTGAGAGGCTTCACAGAACAAGGCTGGTTCACAGAGTAAGTTACTCATAACAGTGAAGAACGTTCCCGTTTGAAGATGCAAATTTTGACCGGTACCATCAGGTGATCGTTTACAGTTGTGGATCTGGTATCTTCCCTTCATGTGATCAGACTGAGATGACGACGAAGAAGAAGAAGAACCAGAGAGGGTCGAACAAAGGAGTTACTAGTTTGAGGATTTTGGGAGAAGGTGCTGGTAGAAGTGGGATGTGACAGAATGGTAGGTATGAGTGGAATTGTAGTGATAATAGGTGCCGTGGAAGATGACACAAGAGACGTTGATTTGGTGGCCAAGGGAAATGAGGATTCGTTAAAAACAACATGACGTGAGATATATAATTTACCAGAGGAAGGTTGAAGGCAGATGTAGCCTTTATGACTGCTACTATAACCAAGAAAATGCAGGAACTCGATCGAAATTCCAGTTTGTGTTGGTTATAAGGCCTTAAAAATGGAAAACACTGACAACCAAAAATACGAAGGTGTAAGTAAGACGAGATTTTGTTATAAAATATTTGAAATGAAGATTTATTTGAGAGAGGTTTTGATGGTAGCCTATTAATGAGATATATAGCAGTGTTCAAGGCAAAAGGCCAGAAAGAGAGCATGGAAGCTTGGGCTAGAAGAGTTAACTTCATTTCCACAACCTGTCGATTTTTATGTTCAACGCGGCCATTTTGTTTGGGAGTATATGGACAGAAAATTTCATGTAAAATCCCTAGTGTTAAAAACCATTTTGAGAGAGACCGAAATTCGTCACCCCAATCTGATATAACCTGTTTTATCTGGCATATAAATTGAGTTTGGATCATTTTTTGAAAAAGAATAAAAGTATTATAGGCCTCATTTTTGGAATGAAAATGATAAATCCAGGTGACCTTAGAAAAATCATCCACAAACAGTATAAAATACTTGACTCCAGTAACATAAGAAACAGGGAAAGACCCCCATAAATTAGTGTGAACTAAATCAAACATTGCATTGGTATGAGACAGAGAGTTTGTAAATGGTAAATGGTGAGATTTAGCTACCAAACATGAAGGACAAACATCCATGAGTTCAGACATATTAAAGGATAAATGCAACTAGATAAAATAGATTTGATAATTTGTGATGGTGGATGTCCCAGTCAAGAGTGCCACAAATTTGAAGGGTTGCTCGAGACGATGTGAAGTTGAGTAAAGGAGGGCTGACTTAGGGAGGAAGGGCAGACTCGATACATTCCATTGTCAAGAATTCCCTGGAGGAGAATGTTCTGTGATATCTGATCCTTGACCACAAAAAAGAAATGGTGAAATTCAATAAAAGCTTTATTGTCAAAACATAGTTGTGAAACACTAAGCAGATTTTTCTGTAGAGAGGGAGAGTGATAAACAATGCTTAATACTAAAGGGGAAGAACGAGTTAGTAGAAAAGCATGACCAACATTAGAGATAGAAGAAATCTTACTGTTGCCGACTATAATATGATCATCACCTGAATATGGTGTGGCTGATTCCAGCATGTTTAAGTCTAGAGTGAAGTGGTGAGACGCTCCAGAATCCAAATACCAAGATGGGTCAATTGGGGTGCTTCCTGAAAGTTGTGATCATGTTTGTTGAGCCGATTGTGCTGGGAGAACAGCAGAGAAATTCCATGGGGAATTTGTGATAGGCTGGTATTATAGATTGGTTCTGTGACAGCACACATTAGCACTATAGCCTGGTTTGAGACAAATCTGACAGCGAGGGCGAAATTGTGGTTTATTTGGTGAAGAGAAGGATTGAGGTGGGCAATTTGGAGGGGTCGGAAGTAAAGGATTGGAGAAAGTAGGTCATGGTCCTCGTTGTCTGTTAGCAGTGAAAGATGAATGAGGACCAGGTGAGGAGGGAAATTTTGGTCTCGGTTTATTGATGCCCCAATTTGTGAAGTTAGCTTGAAGGGAGCTCAAGGACGTTATAGTTGTTTGGCGTTTGATCCTTGCGTCATAGCTTAACAACAAGCTGTTGAGCTCTTCAACAGATGGCTGATCGGTGCGAGTAGAGATTGACATAGCAAACGCGTTGTATTATGCTCCTAATCCATTTAGAAAATACAAGAGCTGGTCCTTGTAGCTGACCGATTCCCTAATAGCCGCTAATGAGTTGCAAATGCTTCTTAACTTTTGGACATAAGTCATAGCACTGAGACCATCCTGACGAAAATTTTGTAAACTCAAGCGAAGTTTCGAAATCCTTGCAAAGGATGAGGCGGCATACAGTTGCTCAAGTGCGTCCCAGATTTCGAAGGCAGAGGAATATCCGACTAATTGTCCGAGCAGCTGTTCGTGAACTGATGCATAGATCCAGCTCATTATGAGGTGGTTATACCTCTGGCATGAGAGAAACTCAGGATTGACACAATGAGGGTGAGCTTCATCGTTCCTGGGAGGACAGAGGCGAGAACCAGTAAGAACGTCTTCGATTCCATTCGCGATGACAACGTTCAACAGCTGATTTTTCCAATTAAAAAAGTTTAATTCATCGAGCTTGATCCTTAATGGTTGATTTGCATAAGGCAGGTGAGGGAGGGGCGGCAGTGGGGAAGAAGATGAAGGAGGTAGGTTGGCTGTAGTCCTTTGTGAGGAAGCCATTTTTTTAAAAAAAATTGAGGAGCTGTTCATTGCTCTGATACCATATCAAAGTATAAAGGATGAAGAGAAAACTATTTCTTCTATCGTTATTTAAAACCATTATAATCACTATTTATAAATTAAAATGACAAAAGATGAAATCTTAACGGAGAAAGAGAAAAAATATAAAATCTTAACAGAGAGAGAGAGGAGATCTACTTCTAACAGAAAATAAAAACTATATTAATGAACCCAATTCCCGGTTCACTTGTATGGTTCGACAGTATCTCACTTTGACAAACTATATTTAGTGAACCCAATTTCCGGTTCACTTGTATGGTTCGATAGTATCTCACTTTGACAACCATTCGTGCTGTACGGAAGAGAGACCCATTGCCTACTACTTGCTGTTATCTTACAACTTAATTTTATACTCTTTCAACAATTAAAAAAAGTCATTTTTTTCAAGAAATTTTTTTAAAAGTTATTTTTTTAATATCAAAATATAATAGTTTTTAAAAGTAAAAATTTACTTTCCTTTTATGTTGAGTTTTCACCATAAAAAAAATTTCACATCTACTACCTTTAGAAAATAACTTACCTTTGAATCGATTGTACACAATCAAAACTTTTATCTATCTTCCAAATACATCAATAGTTAACAGTTAAAGTAATGTACAATCAGAATTTTATCTATCTTCTAAATACATCAATAGTTAACTATTAAAGTAATGTCAAATTTAAGACGTCAATAATTCATTGATATAATTAATATAATAATTTATTAGTAATTAAATTGAATTATTAATTACATCAATAAATATTTATTAAGATTATTCTTATTAATTTTGAACATCCAGACTATGTTATAGAAAGAACATAATTTTTGAGATACCATCTTTAAGTAATTAATCAATTCTAGTAATTAGGTTAACACAAAAGCACTAAGCTAGTTAGGTTAATTAGTAATGATAATTAACAAAAATGGCTTATTTAATTATTTAACAGTTGGAAGAGAGGGATCCCATATTCAAATTCAGTTGGAGATTGAGCGGCGAGGCTCGGAGCCAGGCTCGGGTGTAGGTTTGGAAAAGAGAGTGAAGTGAGACTGGTATGAAAAAAGCAGGGAAGGGAGGGAGAGAGAGAGAGAGAGAGAGAGAGAGTGCTGATGAAATCCTCTCTGTAATGTAATTGCTTTGTTAGGAAAGAATAAAGAGAAAGCAAAAGCGGAGAATGGGGAAGAGAGAGAGGGAGTGAATTGGTAGCAAAGAAACATCAACAACTACACCATCACTCTTATCGCTTCTACCAACAACAACCCAAAAGAAATATTTGCTTTCTTTCTGTTCGAGATGTTAATTTGGATCGATTCCCATTTTTCTGTGTTAATCATGTTCAATTGCTGAATCTGGTTTTTCTGGGTCGAAAGATTTAGAGTTTCGTTGCTGTGACTGAGAGCGAGAGCAATGGAGGGGACGTTGTCGTTTTCCGTCGCGTCAGTAGTGGAGGACGTGCTTCAGCAGCACGGAACTCGCCTCAGAGACCTCGATTTGGAGTCCAGAAAAGCAGAGCAAGCTGGTATTTTGTTTCTTTTTTTTTTTTTTAGTTTCGAATTTTTTAGGCCTGGTTGAGCGGATCAGTCTCAGAGAACGTAAACTTTGAAGTAGAACAACCATTTTTTTGTTTCTGTAATTTGATTTTCTCCCTCATCAATTGTGTTTTGGTTACCAATTTTAGAATGTGTTTGATTTGGACTCTAGTTGCTCTAACTGAAGCTCTCAAACATGGTTGATCGTAAAGTTTTTATGCTGATTTAGTTAGTATTGGTTTTCAGCATCTAGACGACATGAAGCGGCTGGGTGGCTGAGAAAGATGGTGGGGGTCGTTGCAGCTAAAGATTTGCCAGCTGAGCCTTCAGAAGAAGAATTTAGACTTGGGTTAAGAAGTGGAATCATTCTTTGCAATGTTCTTAACAAGGTTCAATCTGGAGCAGTACCAAAGGTAAACCTGATGATCACAAACTAGTTATTAAAGCCTAAACTGAATATCCATTCTCATATTATTGGTTTTCTGTTGCATCTTCAGGTGGTGGGAAGCCCTTCTGATTGTGCTTTAATACCTGATGGAGCAGCGTTATCCGCATTTCAGTATTTTGAGAATGTGAGGAACTTTCTAGTGGCAATTCAAGCGATGGGAGGTCCAACTTTTGAGGCATCTGATCTAGAACAAGTATGTATAATACTCTCAAGTCCACGGTAAACGACAAAAGATTTTGATCTTCTCATTATACTTTTCCATTATATTTTCAGGGAGGGAAATCGACTAGAATTGTCTGTAGTGTTCTTGCTTTAAAATCTTTCAGTGAGTGGAAACAGGCTGGGGGTAATGGAGTGTGGAAGTTTGGTAGTAGTGTAAAGCCTACTACATCTTCCTCCATTAAACCTTTCGTAAGAAAAAACTCAGAGCCATTCACTAACTCACTGTCAAGGAACTCGTTGCTAAATGAGAAGTGTTTAAGGGTATTATCATCTGATGTCGATTCCAACAAAATGGTAGGTGAAAAAATGGTTTAAATTTGAGTATTAATTTATTTTTCTCATTCATCGACGATAAATTTATACAACTTTATTTTGATTCTATTAACAGTCTGGTTCTAGCTCGATAAGTATGCTCGTTCGTGCGATGTTGATAGATAAGAAGCCTGAGGAAGTAACAATGGTAAGGTTAAATACAATTCAAATAAACACAAATGAATTTTCAATTTGTAGTAAACATAGAAATTGTTTTTTAAGAGAAAACATTTGTGCAACATAGATATTGTGGTGTTGCTGCTAAGTAATTCATTACCTTGGGTTACGTTTTCTTCCCTTATTTTTGCTCTCTGACTTTGGACAGGTGGTGGAATCTGTGCTAAGCAAGGTAGTGGAAGAGTTTGAGCATCGCATTGCTGGCAAATACGAACTGGTATGTTGGGAGATCTCTTTTTTGTACTTATGTCTCTATCCATTTATGTACTACTAAATTACTCTCGCCCAAGAAAACACATCTTCTAAAGAAATGATTGCTTCTCAGGGCAACAAGCTGCTACAGAAATCATGTGGTGATAAAGTAAGATGTTGATCTTCTGTGTCTGAAGATCATATATGCAACATAATTCACTCAGCATTCTGATTAATCTCTTTTTTGTTATTAGATGGATGAAAAAAATTGCAAAGTGACAAAGAAAGAGGATATTGTGCAGAAAAGCTATATCTTGAATGAGAGTTGGAAAAACCAGGCAGGGAAGCACAAATTGATATTTGATCAACAACAAAATGACGTGCAAGTAGGAAATACTTATGAGACTGACATCGTTCTTTGTTCTCATTCGTTCCGTATATTATAAAAATCATTTTATGAATTTCATATATTATTGTTTACTCCACTTCGCTTTTTATATCTAAAAATTTTAGTGAATTTCAAATGTGTTAAGGATCTAAAGCATACCATACATACTACAAAAGCCGGAATGCAGTTCATGCAAATGAAATTCCAAGAAGAGTTTCACAACCTAGGTAGGGACTTGAATATCCATTATTTCCATATATATATATATGTATAAAGAATCTCAGGACAAGAAAGAAAGGAAATTTTTACTGAAACTTTTACATTTTTGGAAAAATAGGTGTGCATATCCAAAGCCTAGCTCATGCTGCATCTGGATATCATAGAGTTTTTGAGGAAAATCGAAAACTATACAATCAAGTTCAAGATCTCAAGGGTAATGACATTATCAATCTGTAGAAATTCATATCTAGAGTTAACAGTTGTTACAATGTTTATGATATGTTCTCTTTGAGCAGGAAGCATAAGAGTTTACTGTCGAGTAAGACCATTTTTATCCACACAATCAAACTATTTGAGCTCTGTAGATTCCATAGAAGAAGGAAATATTACAATTAACACCCCTTCCAAGTATGGGAAAGGCCAAAAATCCTTCAGCTTCAATAGAGTTTTTGGGTCCTCTGCAACGCAAGGTTTGTATGTTCAGATTTTGTTTATTTGGAAAATGAAATTATATTTATAGAAAACTTTAATGTTCGTACATTTTTGCATTGTAGCGGAGGTTTTCTCTGACATGCAACCCTTAATTCGTTCTGTTCTTGATGGGTACAATGTTTGTATATTCGCGTATGGCCAGACAGGATCAGGAAAAACATTTACTATGGTATGAAAAAAAAAAATGATTTTATATGAATTGTTCAAATAAAGTACAAGTTCTAACTTTTACTTTTTCATGGAATCAAGACCGGACCTCGAGAGCTTACTGAGAAAAGCCAAGGTGTGAATTATAGAGCATTGGGAGATTTGTTTCTTATGGCTGATCAACGAAAGGACACTTTCTACTATGATGTTTCTATCCAAATGATTGAGATTTACAATGAACAAGTCAGAGATCTTCTAGTGAGTGATGGAAGTAACAAAAGATATCCTTCCTTAAGTTTGTAGATTTATTCCATCAAAGTCATAATGGTGGGTAATTTTGAAAATCTCCATCTTCAAGTCTTCTGAATTGGAGTGATAAATAGTTTGAACATTCTTTATTTGATTTAAGTTACTTCTCGGTAGAAATATTTTTCCTTAATTAGTTCTTACATTAGAAATACGCACTAGTCCTCAAAATGGATTGAGTGTCCCAGATGCTAATTTAATACCTGTGTCCTCAACATCTGATGTCATTGATTTGATGAATCTCGGACAAAGAAACCGTGCAGTTGGAGCAACGGCTCTTAATGATCGAAGTAGTCGATCCCATAGGTAAAGTTACAAATGTCTATATTCATGTGTGATTACACAGCTTGTGCATGATTTAATGGGCTTGAAATTACTGTAATTTGAATCAATTTGCAGTTGCTTGACTGTTCATGTTCAAGGAAGAGATTTGACATCTGGGTCTACTCTTCGCGGGTGTATGCATCTAGTAGATCTTGCAGGGAGTGAAAGGGTTGATAAATCAGAGGTTACTGGAGATAGACTTAAAGAGGCACAGCATATCAATAAATCTCTATCAGCTTTAGGTGATGTTATTGCTTCCCTTGCCCAGAAGAATCCACATGTCCCCTATAGAAACAGCAAACTAACACAACTACTTCAAGATTCACTGGGTAAGTTTAAACTTCAATATACTCTTGTCTCTTTGTATCACTCTTTCTCTCTCTCCCCACTAATTTTCCTACAATAATTTCAGGCGGCCAGGCCAAAACATTGATGTTTGTTCACATAAGCCCAGAGCCTGATGTCACTGGAGAAACAATAAGTACACTTAAATTTGCCGAAAGAGTTTCCACGGTTGAATTAGGAGCTGCTCGAGCTAACAAAGATAATGCTGATGTTAAAGAGCTAAAAGAGCAGGTTTTGACAGTTCTCCTTTCCTGCATTGTTCATCCTGGTTTTGACAGGTTTTTGACAGGTTTTAACATTTGAATATCTGAAATTCTCGTTTTCTGCATTCAGATTGCCAGTCTAAAGGCAGCATTAGCAAGGAAGGAGGGAGCACCAAAAAGCCTGGAACGTTCTATTTCCGGCAGCTCTGAAAAGTGCAAGACGAAAGCAAGTGAGATATCACCTCTTCATTCTAACCATCACAGTATAATTGCTTCCCTTCACAATGGCAGTCGGCAGCCAATGGGAGATGTTGGAAATGTGGAGGTAAGTTTTGTTTTCTTCTGATTATTTTTGCTCATAAATCCAAAAGACAAATGGCCTGCATTCTCTCATAATTGACAAACTAATTCATTTTCTGTTGGTTTTTTATTTTGTCATTGAAACTTAGTTAGAATTCCTGATTTGCTGTAGCTTCCAAGCAATTCTGCATTGAAGAAGAAGACACAAAGCTTTGATCTAGATGAGCTATTAGCGAATTCTCCTCCATGGCCTCCTGTTATGTATCCTGCAAAAAACTATGGGGAAGAGATGGGATCTGGTGAGTGGGTTGATAAGGTAATGGTAAACAAGCAAGATGCAAACCCGGGATGGGAAACCGAAAGCGACCATTTAAATAATGTCTTCTACCAGAAATATCTACAGGACTCTTCCAAAATCTACCCTGAACGAGCACCCAATGTGTTTTTGGCAAGCAATCAGTTCAAAATTGGTACTACAGACAAAACAGACGATCTTGATGCCGAAACAAGTGATTCTTCAGAGCCAGATTTGCTTTGGCAATTCAATCACTCTCAAATAACAAGCATGGCTAATGGAATTGGATCAAACACCAAGAAATTTAACAAAAAACCAATAAAGAGCCCAGAATTAAGGTAATCCAGCTACCTTCTTTTGCTACATTTTAAATACAAGTCTACTGAAAATGGCTTCTATAACAAGTTTTTCTCCATTTTGCAGCAAGATTTTGAATCATTCATCTCGTCCTTCCCCTTCACAGAAACTATCAAGTGGGGCTGGCCCTCTGAGCAGGAATGTCAGGCAAGCAGCTCCAGCCATTGCAAAACGCATAGCTGGTAATAGAAAGTGATCGGATCGGGTAACACGCGTACATGGACTTGGATTTTTTTTTTTTTTGTATTCTTTTTTTAATCCATTTTTTCAGTTGTAACTAAATTGAGCAATAATTCCAGTTGCTTGAGTTTGTATGTTTTTTAAAAGAATTATAAAAAGCTCAGCTGTCTGATCTCATGTTTTATGTACTTTGTTTTTTGTAGAGAAAATGTAAAAAGCCTCTGTGACAGTCGAGAAATCCTGATCTTCTCTTTGATCTGATAAATCTTCTTCCTTCTCAACCTCTTTGCATGCTTGCCTGAATGTTTTCCAGCTATTATTTCTCAATTACAGAGCACACATTTAGTCTGGTAATTCGGAAGTTTCTTTCGAAGCTTTTCGATTCAGCCATGATAGACTCATACCATATTTCTTTGTTTAATCGTGATCTTGATTTGCGATACGGGTGGCAAGAGTAGTAGGTATGAACGTAATATTACAATAGAGTATTTTAATTCTTTGATTTCTATCTGAGTAGTTATCGTTTTTCTATCTTTTTCAATACAAATGTAAAGGATGGATCATTTACTTGAAGACTAAGAAGATGCCTCAAAACTTCCACAACCTCTTTGATAAATCACAAGTATTAACAGACTTGAACAATTGAAAGCAATGAAAAAACAGAGGTACATTCTACTGCATTACCAAAACTTTTGGTTTACACTCAAGTGTACAAAGAAAATGACACTTTATGCGTCTTGAAAAAAAATCCGTTACCGTTTTCAGAAGAACCACTCTGCACACACGAAAAGCTGCACGACGGAAAGAATCTAAGTCTCTATTTTGCTGCAAAATCAATCAATCTCTTCATTTGAAAACAAAAAAAAAAGTATATCAAGTGTTCTTCGAGTTGGCGAAGATTTAGTTGACGATGATCATAAAACTGCAATATGATCAGACTGATCGAATGAGAAACACGATGATGACGAATTTGAGAACGAAGCCGCTAGATTATCACATGGTTCAGGATGGACTGAATCAGAGAATCCAAAAACATCAGAACATACCCACGAGATGGAGGATTTCAAGGAAACGGACAAGGAGACATTCCGAAGACATATTGACGAGAAAGGAGATTCGTAGATTCCTCTAAATTTACCTGCAACTTCGATATTTTTCCCCACGAAGTTCTCAAAGGTAATGTTGTTAACGATCGGTAGTGCATTTGGATCGTATTTTTCGTGCGGATGAGCCCCGTGTCGACCCGTCGCTAGAATAGCCAATTGAAGATTTTCCATTTGTACATTAGAGATAAAGATCTCTTTCATATAACCTCCTCTTCCTCTTGTCGTCTTGAATTCGATGCCGACCAATGAGTCTTTTATATTAAGCTTCTCTACGTGTACATCGAATATGCCTCCGGACATCTCAGAACCGAAAGCCAATGCAGATCCTGAAGAAGATTGCAGTTTAACCCTTTTGATATGGACATTTGAAGAAGCTTTTCCAAATGAAATTCCATACTCGTCCCAACCACTCTTGAGCACGATCCCATCATTTCCCATGCGGATGTTGCAGCTCTCTATGCATATGGAGTTTGAAGAATCTGAAAAGTCCCCATAGGTTACTCGATTTTCACATGAACAGAAAAAAAAAATCTACAAAAATACAATTCTTATACAAGCAAACCACACATAAGGAAGAAATTTTGATACGATAGATACGGAAAATTATAAGCAACCTGGAACTATGCCACAAGTCGAAGGAGATTCCGGTGGAGAATAGGCTGTTATATTTTCAACTCGTACATTACTGCATAATAGTCATGTAAAAGCAATGAATTCAGCAGATTTATCAAGCGAAGTCACCAGCTAGCAGTTAGAACGAATAACCAAGATAGCCATTGATTGATACCTGCAATATACTGGATGAATAGTCCAGGCAGGGGGATTCAAGAAAGTTAAATTGGAAACAATTATACCATTAGAGTCGATAAATTCCACGAGATGGGGGCGGCTATGATTTAAGGAATGAGATTTGAACTGCTCCCACCATACCGAACCCTGACCGTCGATAGTTCCATTATTACCTAAGTGAGAGATGGGAAGCTAGTCAAAGGACTAAAATGCAGAGCTGAATTTTCCGAAAACTTTTAAGGAAAAAGTTTGCCGACCAGTTATCACTACATCGCTTAAGTTTTCTCCATTGATTAAGCCACCATATCTTGCACCTGGCAATTCGATACCTCGGCCGTAGGAGGGAAGAGGTTCAACTACATCCCAGTGACTAAAATCCTACAAAAATAAAGGAAATTCAGGAGAACTCATTTTTGTGTTCATCTCTTTATAAAGAAATTTCTAATCTTCCACTTCATGGCTAAACTCTCTCATCCGAGGCTCCACGTGTAACCCTCGATTTTCATCGAATAATACGACATTATCTGCTTTGTGCTTAAATCTCCATGTTTTTATTCTTGAGCCTTTATACTATGAAGATACAAAGCAATCTGTTTAATATAAGCATTGCGATGAAAATTCAGGAAAACAAGCACCTGAGATCCGAGAATGGTAGCTCCTCTTTCAAGGAATAGAGTGAGATGGCTGGTGAGATTGAAACTTCCGGTGAGCCAACTGCCGGCCGGAACAAAGAGCTGAGCACCACCCTTGTCAGCAAATGACTTGAGGTAGAAAATGGCATTTTGGAAAGCAACCGTATTCAGTGTTTTTCCGTCTCCAATCACCCCAAACTCCAAAATTGACACGCTGTGAGGCCTCGGATATAGAGTTATCTTATTATCGCATAGTCGGTTCGTTCTCTCTGTTATATCCTCAAATGCACTAGCTAAGACCAGAAGTAGAAGTAGACAAACCTGAAAGGGAAAGAACCAAAATCGAAGACGTTGTAATGGCCCTGAAAACAATGCTTTCAACTCCATGAACTAGGAAGAATCACCCACCACTTTGGAGAAATCAATGAAATAAGCATGAGCCACAGGATATGCAACGCAATGAATCTCAAAAAATAATTTGTATAATTAACGAAAATAGACACCCAAATACAGTATGCAAATCAAACATACAGCTAATTCTAAAGAATCAATCTTTAACACTACGTACCCACATCAGAAGAAGGTTTTTCAGAAAACAAAGCGAACAATCGAAGCAAAAGAAAGACAACAAAACAAACGTACTTACTAGCCTCTTCATCAGTCTCCCCCTTTTCCCTCAAAAATCCGACGAAGGAAAAAGAGGAGGCTTTGCGATGATCGATGTCAATGAACAGAAACGGGAAAGAGATGAACCAGCTCCTCGTTCGAAGGGGTCCAAGATTATTGACCAACACTCTCAGAATTCGAAAAGACAGTAGCAATCTTGTCGCAAAACCCAGATTTAATGATTTAGAGCCGACAGATACCCGGCATTGAAACCTCAATCACAGTAGAAGTTGGTCGAGTGTCTTAGCATGCTGCAGCAATGATCTTGAGGGGCCAAAAGAGAAAAACGGCATCTGGGGACTACATTATATCATCAAAAATCGTTCAGACAAATCTCTGCAGTTAATTTATGGAAGTTTTACTATGACCACACTTTAATTTTACATTTGATGTATGTCTAAAATTAAGGTCTCTGTCTTCAGATTTGAGGGTGTGATTAATTGTGTGTGTGAGGGTGTAGGGTATTAGTGTGATGGCGCAGGAGAAAGAAGGGAAAACCCACGTTAATCAATCAAGTGTCCGATTGTCGGTAAATCACGGGTACGACCAACTGCTTTTGATGCCTAAATGTGGACCCACCCGGCCTCTTTTGTTGATCTGTCTATCACTTGTACTCTTCCCTCTTGTAGACACGTTAAACGAGTCGAGTTTAGTAGGAAAAGACTCGGCTCATCGAGTTTACTATGAAAAGACTCGGCTCATTAAGCCACTGATCTCATATATTTATAATTCAAGTTGGTTTGCGAACTACGAGTCTAACGAACCGATCCGAATCAAACCGAGTCGAGCCGAGCTTACAATAAATAAAATTATTTTATATAAATATATTATATATTTATTAAAATTTTAATAAATATTTATTATTGTAATGTTAAAATATGATAGTTAATTAGTTAATCGTCTAAATAATAAAATTATTTAATTAATATAAAAATGACATGTAATTATAAAAAAAATGTAACTTCATTATAAATTTGACAATTGCATAACTACAAATTAGATACATCACATCTCAACTAAGTTGACACCTATATAATTGTCAATCATGTAAAAAATGTCAAAACAAAAATTCAAGTTAAAAAAATATTTCAAAATTCAAATTATAATACACCCAAATTTAAATGAAATGATAGTCTTCAACGTCCAAATTTTTAAATTCTTCTAGTATTTCGTCTTCTCATTGTTGATTTCTTGTAATGACTTGATTCCAATATTTGATATAAATGAGTGCCTCTACGAGGTCGGGTGCAAGTCTTCCTCAGTGTTTATCGTACAGACGTCCACATGTACTAAAAACAAACTCTGATACTACTGTAGAGACTGAAAATGTTACTAGATCAAATGTTATTATAGAAAAAATAAGATATGTAGTGAAAAACATTTTTCACCAATCTAAAATATTAAAGTTCTCATCGTGAAAAAAATTGATATCGGGTGTCAAAATAAATATCTAATTCATTTCACATAGAACTAGAACAAACATCCACATCTACTTGATTCCAAATATCATGAATAACAAATTCCACCACCACTACTAGAGCTAGCATGTGAAGAACGACGTGAAATAGTAATATTAAAATATTTAAATTAATGAGAAGAATATAAACTAACAATTTCATATGTTATTTGATCACTATAAAATAAAGCAGTAGTATGCAAATTAATAAAAATTCTATTAATCATGAGACACTCCTCTTAATTTATATCTAGGATACATTATGGATGCATAACAAAAAATAGGAGGAATGTCAAACCAATATTTTTTAAATTTTATTTTCATTTTATTAAGTATATCTCTAAATTCATCTATTTGTCTATATTGTGTAAAATTACCTGTTAAGCTTACAAAAATTGAGAGAACAAGATGAGAAGTGAGATAATAAATGCCCGAACATTCATTTGTAACATCATAAAATGATTTTAAAAAATCAAGAAATGTATTAAGTATATCACAACTAGATTTATCAAGATGAATACTTTGTGTTTTCTCATTAATAAAACACTAATAACTTGTCAACATGACATAATATTTTCTAACATTAAAAAAGTCAAATTCCACCTATTATTTACATCGGTTTTTAATTTTCTTGATTTAAGTTGGATAACTCAAAAATCTCTATATTCTTGTTGTATTAAATCACATCCAATGATATTAAAAGTTGCGGATCTAATTAATTCAATATGAGACGAAATATATATCATATCATTTTTAACAACTAAATTCAAAATATGACATACACATCGCATATAGAAAAGAAAATTGTAAGTAATATTTAATTGAAAATAATTTCTAAAATGAGAAATAGAAACATCGTTAGCACTAACATTATCAAGAGTTATGCTAGATATTCTATCTCTAATAGTATTATTGCAATACTCCTACAATATATCTATAAATAGTAATATCAGTATGAGAATATTCATAATTACAAAATCTTAAAATTTTTTTATTTAATTGTCAAAAATTATCAATGAAATGGGCGCATGAAAAAAATGAAATTAGTTCATTTTTTATATGATTAAACATTTTAATAACATCATTTCTAGTTGTACTTCTAGGAATACATTTAAAATTAAGAGTAGCACACTCAGTGATAAATTTTTCAAATTCATCACTATCGATGAACGCTAAAGACAACTCGCATTGTACTACAAGTTTTGTTATTTTTTATCTCATTTTATTTTGTGAATATAAAAAAGTTTCACTACTACTCGCATTTGTTATTCTTTGAAATTTGTTACTTCATACAAATGTGTAAAAGATGCTAGTCGAGCATTCGTTATTCTTTGAAATTTATTACTTCATACAAATGTGTAAAGGCTGCTAACCGAACTTAAAAGTCAAGTACTCTATCATTGAGTTAGCAACCCGAATAAAAAAAAGAATTAGTATGTGCAGATACAATCAGAATAAAAAACAAAATGGAATTGCACGACGTAATCAAATAAAATATTAAATGGAATCAAATAAAAAAAAGGGATATACCGTCTCTTGGTAAGATGATATCTTGAGCCGTTACATATACAAGATAATAATCTTTGTGTAGGCTCTTCTACTTGCTCGTTTAAGTGGCATTTTTTATAATGCCTACCTAGTGTACTAGTTAAACTACCGAAAATATATGTATAATTTTTAATACAATAATTGAATTGAGCTCTAGATTCTACTTTTCTACCAATTTTAATTTCATTTATTAGAAAATGTTTTCATACTTCAAACGTTTAGTTCTTTTTTTTTGGATGAAGTGAATGTTTGTGCAAATGATTGTCCTATTGAAAATGCAGGATTTAATTCCTTAATTTTTCCAATATCATCATCAATATTCTCAATATTATAATCACGTAGATCTAACTTATCAAAAATAAATTTCAAATAAAAAATTAATACCACAAATCTAATTGATCAACAATGGTTTATTGATGGTGTAAATTTGTGATCACCTTCACAAATACGAAATTTCAAAAATTCACACAAAATATTAAATCATATAACTAAAATTAACAACAATATAAAAATTCTTTAAATAAATAAATTGTAATATATATCTTGTTGAATGAATGGCAAAAATGTGAAAATTGGTAAAAACAAGAGAGATCGATTGAAAACTAAAATCTAGAAATATGAGAATTAGAGACAGGGAGAAAATTTGATGAAAAAATTGAATAGAAAGAATTATATTTATAGAAGAGGGGAAGGGGGAGAGGAAGATGCAACAGTTAAATTGAGAGTTGCATCTTGCAGGCACGCAACAGTCAAAAGACCGTTGCACTTGCATGAAGGGGCTATCATGCCTTTTGCGTACTAGGGGTGGGCAGAACCGGCCCGAAACCGGCGGACCGGACTGGACCACCGGTTCGGGCCGGTTCTTGGCCGGTTTTGTGTGACTGGGAGCCGGTCCCGGTTCCAAAAAATTAGGAACCGTGGACCGCGGTCCGGTCCACGGTTCTGAGTACCAGAAACCGGCTGAACCGTGGGAGTACCGACCCATGGGTCAGCCTGGTGGAAATGGGTTATCTGACCCATGGGTCGGATGCGGCTACTACTTTACTCTGAAGTTCAGACTTCAGAGTCTGAAATTGAACTCTGAAGTCTGAACCTCCCGAGGCTGGAGTCCCCGTTTGGTCGTCTCCCCGACCCCGAGTCCCCGCCTCTTTCATGATTTTTCGTCGCCATGGAAGTAGGTTTTCTCACCTTCCTCTTTCATCTTCCATCTTCCACACTCTCTGTGAAGCAGAAACCACGCCTGAAAACCAGTCGCATGCTCCAAAAGCATAAAGATGGATCGAACGAGAAGATTGACATGGAGGTATAAATAGATTGAAACTGAAAGTAAGCTATGGCTATGGCAAGCTTTGGTTGTTATTATCAGTTGAAATTTTCTGCAGATTAAGAGATTCGTCGAGAACCCTTGCTTTCAATTTTTTAGGGTTTTAATTTCATTTATTTTCCTTCAAATTTGACCTTTGTTTCATTGCTAAACTTCGATTTGGTTGAAACAGAGGTCAAATTTCCTGGATGTGAGGACTGGTATACACAAGACATCCATTTCTTATCTCTTCGTCTCTCTATACCTTTTTCTATCGCTTTCTGTTTGCACTTTGCGATGGTTTTACTGGTTGAAGATCGGATTTCATCGATTGAATTGAAATTTTATTTTTTTAAAATTAAAAACAAAAATTGGTGGGAGGAACCGGTACCGAATTGGAACCGGACCAAAATTTCGGTACCGGTTCCGGTTCGGTACCGGTTCCTCCCAGGGCCGGTTCCAGTTCTGAGTAAAAAAATCCCAAACTGTCCGGTCCGGTCCGGTTCCAAGCCGGAATCGGACCGGCCCGGACCGTGCCCACCCCTATAATGCGTACAGCATGTTGGGCCAACTAAAATGATGAGAGAGGGAGATGCAACAGTCGACTTGATCGCTGCCCGTTACAAGAACGCAATGGTCTCTTGACCGTTGCTGGCCCGCGAGCCAAGAAGAGGGGGCAGGAAGGGAGGGAGGGTCGATGGGCTGGCTCGCCTGGCTTGTTATGTGACGGGCTTAGCTCAGCCCGTAGCCCAGGCTTGTTCTAGTACTGAGCCGAGCGGGCGGGCTGGCTTGCCAGCAGCCAGCCCGCCGGTTTAACACTTTCACTCTATCATGCCTCTAGCGTACGACATGTTAGACCAACTGAAATGACTGGTTTACCCTTCACCTGACGTTATGACAAAACTACCTTGATTAAGAGCAAGTAATTTCCGATGGCTTTCCCAATACTTTGGCAAAACACACAATTTATGGAAATTGAAATCGTGATTAGTTACGTTGGTGTCGTGACACTGATCGTGACACCAATAGTAAACAGCAATAATGGACAAAATAAAATGCGTAAAGTAAGGAGACACCAAATTGGTAACGCAGTTCGGCAACCAGCCTACGTCTGCGGGGCCACGCCCAGAATTAAAAACATTTCAATGAGTTTACAAAATTGCAAGACAACCGGACTTATACAAATAAAGACTCCCTCTTATCTTTGTCGCCGTCTCTAGCCAATTTCCTCAAGAAAACTGTTTTTGCGAGATCCCCTCGACTTTAGAACGACCTCTCCCGAGATCCAGATAACAACAAGATCCCCTTGTTGTTGGTTCCTCCCGAAACCCGTGTTACGGCAAGATCCCCTTGCCCACGATCAGAGTGACAAGCTCCCCTTGTCAATTAATAGAACTCCTCCGGAGTCCCAGTACTGTCTCCTCCTGAGACTGATCTTTAATGAAGAATAAAATAGGATTGCGCCTATGACACCGCTTGTGACACCAACCGTTATTATAGGACGCAACCAACCACCACACTCGTATAACAATGAAATCCAACAGCAACAGAGGTAGAGTGTAGACAACAATCTCACAGAGATCGAAACAACCAAAAACACACTCACTTACAGAAGCAAGAGAGGAAAGAAAACCGGCGGCACATGACACAAGAGAAAATCGAAGAGAATAATAATCAACCGCTTACCTATTCTGTGAAGAGTAGTTGTTTAAATGTATTTGCAGCAGAATTGCGTTCCAGAACAGCAAGCATAGCAAAAGGAAACACAATCTGAAAAGTCACACTCATGACACCCTTTGTGACACTTATGGAAAGTACCAAAATAAAAATATATTTGGAACCCAGAATAGTTGGATCACGATTCTTGCTCTGTGTAATGATATCCAGAATTCATAAACTTTAAATCAACCTTCTACAGATAAATATAATCGATAACTTGATTTCCAAGTAACTTTCCAAATAACCAACTTTCCTTATTTTTCAAGGTTACCAAAAACAAATATTCTGCATAGTTTTGGTAACATAATTTCCAATAAATCTGTATCCTTTGCAACTGAATAATATAGCAATTTATATTTAATTTCGAAGGTAAATTAAATTATTTTGCCAAATAAATATATGCCAACTCAAATATACATTAACAATCTCCCCCTTTGGAATTTTTTGGCAAAATCAAGAACTCCCCCTGAATGCTGGATGTAGGATCATAAAATGCTCCCCCTTAATACTTGCAATAGTAGATCAACGAACAAAACACTATTCATGATATGCACAAAATATCCATATTCCAGCGAGCAGTGAAAGCACAAGTCACAAAATTACTCCCCCTTTTTGCCATAAAAGGACAAAAATAGAAAAGTAGACAAAGAAATCCATCAGAGCATGGAGAGAAGGCATCAAAACAGAACAATAAGCAGCAACGTATGTAACACAGCCAGCAAGAGAATAACAGTATCCAACAGTAAAGAAGAAATAGTCAGCAGAAAAATACAAAGTAGTAAAATCATCAATTAGTCACTAACAAACCCGGATGTTGGTAACACTTCATCTTGGAAAACATGAGTTCCTGTTTCTGCAGTCATGACATCCGACGTGACACTAGGTAGATTATTACCAGAAAGTGTAGAAAGAACCTGAGTTTCAGCATCAACTTCTTCAATAGAATCATCAACTTTTTCATTTGAGTCAGCAACACCTTTGGTTGTGTCCACATCATCAGCAACTTGAGCTTTATTAGCAGACCTTTGTTTCTCAAAAATATCACCAATAAAATTATCATCATATATTTTCCCTTCAAGATCATCAATCAGACCTGTAACTTATTTATTTCTCTTTTCAATTTCATATCCATCACCCCAAGATAAATCTTCATTCAAATTTGAAAAAATAAATCCAAAATCTTCAAATAAGTTGGGAAATAAACCCAAGATGCAATCATCATCAAATTTCACCAATATCTCTCAAAATATGGAAGAAATTAACTCTTAATTCCCATAAATTCTGCCAAAAGCGTCATGAAAATAACCAGAATTTTTCACTTAAATTGGGAAATAAACCCAAAATAAATAATCTTGATTAATGCCTTTAAAATTTCTTCAGATATTGGAAAGAATAATCTCTAATTTCCAACTAAAGAATTCCTGTAAAATCTGTAGAATATGACTAGAAATACTCTAGATTAGTGCCTCGAAAATTTCTCAAAATTCATAAGGAGATAATATTCAATTTCCATGAAATTAGCTGTGAATCTTCATAAAAGCCCCATATCGCCCAAGGAATTGTAGAATAAACTTAAAACACAGCCCACAGCTATTAGCAACAAATCAAACCGCCTAAGACAAGTGGCGGAAAATAATATATAAATTTTTTTTTTAAATATAAAAGCAAATAAAAGCTTACTACACAGAAGAATTTCTTCACATAACACAAAGGTCTAGGGCAGACCTGAATTCTTCAATACTTTCCACGGGCATTGAACCCATTAGATCCATGTGAAGCAACTCAAGTACATGAGTTGTTGCTGGTGTCGACGACACTGAATGTGACACCGTGGTTTGCTTCCCAATCTGACATGGTCCACAGATTCTTTCTTCATCAAAATTCAATTTTGGAATACCACTGACAGCTTCCTTTGATATAATCATCTTTAACATTCGATCATTGACATGTCCCAACCTTCTATGCTATAAAATAGGATCTTCCATGCTTGAATGAAAACCAGTAGAAGATGAGTAAATAAGATAACAATTATCTGAAGATCTTACTCCCTCTATGAAGCAATTTCTGTCATGATCGGACACCACGCACTTTCCACGAGTGAAGTGAACATTTAGATCTTGATCACATAGTTGACTAATGCTGATTAGATTAGCCTTTAGACCATCAACCAGAAGAACATTCTCCAATTCTGGTAGCCCTGGAACATTTAGTGTCCCTCTTCCCATGACACTACACTTGACAACCGTTGCCAAAAGTTACTTTTCTCACACTTTCAGATACGATGTCCTTCAAGAACTTCTTTTCACCGGTCATGTGTCTAGAGCAGCCGCTGTCGAAGTACCAGGCATTGGTTGTGGTGGCTTTTAGAGAAATTTGTGTAACATTGCACTTCAAATTTGATTTAGCCACCCATTTTTGTTGAGAAAATCTGCGAGAAGAGAAACTGCTGGCAGTACCTTGTCTCAAATCGGCTAGATAAGTAAAACATCTTGGACGAATATGCCCAGGTCGATTGCAATAGTGACAAATAGGAGTAATTCTGTTACCTTTATTTATGAAAATAGGATATGGCTTTCCTTCCTGCTTGGGTCTAGTTGTGCCAAATGTAACTTGCATTTCTTTGTTTTTAAAAACTTTTTCTGACAATTCTGGTGATGCAAAGTTTGATACTGGTGATGACACTGTTCGTGACACTGTCTGTAAACCCGAGCTTTCTCCTATAAATCCGATTCCAGAACGATCACCATTTGATTTCCCGATTCTTAGAATATCATCCAGCTTAGAGGAACCTGTATTTAACATCTTGACATTTTTCTTCATGTGGTTTAGCTCGTTAAGTAGTTTCGTCGCTTCATCCCGGCTCATTCTCAATTTTGCTTCCAATTCAGCAACAGAATTTTGCAAATTGATCTTCTCAGCTTTCAAGTCTCCATTCTGAATGCGAAGACGCTGATTTATCTCAACAAGTTCGGTCCATTTTTTATGAAGAAATTTGTACTCCGTAATGAGATCTTCTTCCGTATTTTCATCATCACAATCTGATATATCCTCTGTGACATCATCTGTGTGTTTAGAGTTAGCAACTAGAGCCACCTGGTTGTTCTGAAATTCATCTTCTTTTTCTGACTCATCCTCACTCCATGTTGTGTTGAGAGAATTTTTCTTTTTCTTTAGAGTATTAGCACATTCTGCCTGAAAATGTCCAAAACCATCACATTCTCTGCACCGAATTCCTCTGCTCTTGATAGGTTGATCAGAAATATGTTTTTCTTCTCTGTACTTTTCATTGCTCGAAGAACCATTCTTGGTGTTCTTGACACTGGTCTTGACACCTCTGTTATTTCTTCCAAAACTCTTCATAAACCTGTCAAAATTCTTAGATAATAGTTCCAGAGATTCCTCAAGGTCATCTTCACTAATATCACTCAAAATCTGTGTATCGGCTTTTAAAGCAACTCCTTTTACCTTCTTCATATCGGTGTCAACTCCTAGATTCATTTCAAAAGTCCTAAGAGATCCCATTAATTCTTCTAGCTTCATTTTGGAAACATCCTTGGCTTCTTCAATAGCTGTGACTTTATAAGCGAAGCGTGGAGGCAAAGATCGTAGAGCTTTCCTTACTAGTCTTTCTTCGGAAAATGTCTCACCAAGAGCAAATGCCTCATTGACAATGTCACATAATTTTGCATTAAATTCAGCAATACTTTCATCTTCATGCATTCTCAAATTCTCGAATCTTGTAGTGATCATCTGCATTTTGGATAATTTCACAGCCGATGTTCCTTCATATGTGATCTGAAGAATTTCCCAGGCCCTTTTTGCTGACTCACACGTGGAGATAAGTCTGAACTGTGTAGGATCAACACCATTAAAAATAGCATTCAGAGCCTTTGAATTACTGTTGGCCATCGCATCTTCGGAAGGAGACCAATCTTCTTCAGCCTTGAGAGTTGTAACACCTTCTTTGTTTGTAATTGTTGGAGGATCCCATCCTATCAAAATAGATTTCCAAGCTTTTTCATCGATAGCTTTGATAAAGGCCCTCATTCTAGCCTTCCAATAAGCATAGTTGCTCCCGTCTAATAGAGGCGGTCGCATTGTTGAACCTCCTTCTTTCATAGAGTTCATTGCAAGAATAAAACACGATCAAATCCCGCGGATCCCGCTTAAGAAACAGAAGCGTCCTGCTCTGATACCAATTGAAATCGTGATTAGTTACGTTGGTGTCGTGACACTGATCGTGACACCAATAGTAAACAGCAATAATGGACAAAATAAAATGCGTAAAGTAAGGAGACACCAAATTGGTAACGCAGTTCGGCAACCAGCCTACGTCTGCGGGGCCACGCCCAGAATTAAAAACATTTCAATGAGTTTACAAAATTGCAAGACAACCGGACTTATACAAATAAAGACTCCCTCTTATCTTTGTCGCCGTCTCTAGCCAATTTCCTCAAGAAAACTGTTTTTGCGAGATCCCCTCGACTTTAGAACGACCTCTCCCGAGATCCAGATAACAACAAGATCCCCTTGTTGTTGGTTCCTCCCGAAACCCGTGTTACGGCAAGATCCCCTTGCCCACGATCAGAGTGACAAGCTCCCCTTGTCAATTAATAGAACTCCTCCGGAGTCCCAGTACTGTCTCCTCCTGAGACTGATCTTTAATGAAGAATAAAATAGGATTGCGCCTATGACACCGCTTGTGACACCAACCGTTATTATAGGATGCAACCAACCACCACACTCGTATAACAATGAAATCCAACAGCAACAGAGGTAGAGTGTAGACAACAATCTCACAGAGATCGAAACAACCAAAAACACACTCACTTACAGAAGCAAGAGAGGAAAGAAAACCGGCGGCACATGACACAAGAGAAAATCGAAGAGAATAATAATCAACCGCTTACCTATTCTGTGAAGAGTAGTTGTTTAAATGTATTTGCAGCAGAATGACGTTCCAGAACAGCAAGCATAGCAAAAGGAAACACAATCTGAAAAGTCACACTCATGACACCCTTTGTGACACTTATGGAAAGTACCAAAATAAAAATATATTTGGAACCCAGAATAGTTGGATCACGATTCTTGCTCTGTGTAATGATATCCAGAATTCATAAACTTTAAATCAACCTTCTACAGATAAATATAATCGATAACTTGATTTCCAAGTAACTTTCCAAATAACCAACTTTCCTTATTTTTCAAGGTTACCAAAAACAAATATTCTGCATAGTTTTGGTAACATAATTTCCAATAAATCTGTATCCTTTGCAACTGAATAATATAGCAATTTATATTTAATTTCCAAGGTAAATTAAATTATTTTGCCAAATAAATATATGCCAACTCAAATATACATTAACAGAAATATAATAAGTATAGGAAATCAAATTAAAAATGGGTAAAAGCAAAAAATGTCAAATGATTCGTCAAAAATGCTGGCAAGCTTTTCAAAGTTTGTCCAACCTCGGTGTGCCTTTTGACCCAATAGTTTTATGAGTGGACCCCGAATCAATTCTCTTTTCTTTTGAGCTGCCTAATAGGCTTGGGCCCAGCTCAATTCCTAAGTTCAACTAATAAACCAATCCCATACTCGAGCAAGTTCCTGATGGCCCAGGAATGGGTGGAGAGTGGCAGAAGGTAATCAATGGTATCAAAAGATGAATGAATTACAAAGGATTCCAATACGAGGAGATGGATAATAATATATCGATGATCGAACAAAGTATGGCACTATTGCAGAAGCAAATGGCTAACCAGAAGCCACAAAAAGTGCCAGAATCTCAAAACATTCATACCCAAATAGAAGACATCATCTTCGAAGAAAGTTGGAGTTGCTGGTTGACAGCGCAGACCAGAAAGGATGTGTATTTCCCGGCAAGAAGTATTTCAGCGTTAAGAAATTGATCGAGGCAGAGGACATGGAGGCTGCAGTAATATGTTTTGAATGACCAGCATTCACTTGGTATCAATGAGACCGAGCTTTATTCTTAGCAACAAGATCGATTTTGACATTCCGGCAAAGGACCGTGCTGTTTCGAGTTAAGGGCATAATAACGAGATGCAACCGATGAAGTACTAAATTGCAGTTTTTGAAATGATTATCTTCCAATCTGATGGGACTTCCAGAAGAAGACTTAAATGAAGCAAAATACCAAAGCTATCAAAATTCATTTGCAAAAAAAAAAAAAAAAAAAAAAAAAAAAAACCTAGAGACAGTAAATGAATTGTCAAAATGAATCGACGAAAGTAACTGAGGAAAAACAAAAAAGACTGAGAATTCATACTCTAATACAACAGTGCTCTTCAAAAAATTATCATTTCTTTGATTTCTTGGCAACCCTGCATGAAGAGGTGAAGAAAGTTACAACTAAAATCAACCATATACGACCCTTAACAGAGAAGACATAAATAAAATATACTCACTGAGCTGGTTGTGATGCCGCAGGCTGTACTGAAGCAGGGGCAGCAAGTTTTTCTCCTGGACCCTATACAAACAAAAGTAAATGGTTTTTCAAACATCGGTTTGACTACATTATTAAAAAAATGATTGGACTAACAAACAGTTACGCATCCCATGTAACTCAAGAGTGTTCTGTATTAGAGTGCCCATCTGTAAACAGCTACAATCGAAAAATAAAAGTGAGGTTCAACACTATACATACCTGAGCGAAACGCTCTTCCCTCTTAGCAAGTTTTCTTTCCCTGCTAGCTTTGTTCTTTGCTCTCTTTGCCTCAAACTGATCAGACAAAGTCTTCTCACGAGCCTTCTCAGCCTTTGATTTGTGTATGCTCTCCATAAGGACTCGTTTATTCTTGAAAACATTACCCTTAACCTTCATGTACATGTCATGGTACATATGTTTGTCAATCTTCTTCACCTCTCGGTACTTGCGAAGCAATCGCCTAAGGACTCGCATCCTCCTCATCCATAGAATCTTGGTTGGAAGTCTAGCTTCTCTTGTACCCTTACGTTTACCTAAAGCAAGAGAAAAATTATACACAAACAAAAAAATTCCTTAGGTAACTAACATATCTTCTTCATAAATGATTTCTCCGTAATGGTGGCGAACAATTGCTCTTGAAGTGGCCAAATAAGGCTTAGCAGATTTTATTACTTCATAATCAACTTGAACAATTAAAATTTGACATGATTTTAGGAGTCGATTATTTCTAGCAATGCATAAATTTTCAAACAAACTGTCCAAGGCTATTCTTGTGAATGTTTCGTCACAATAATTATGATAGACAAAATACCAAGTCAATTTGAATCTATTCAAAACCATGTTACTACACACGTCAGAATTCTAAATCTTCTCAATTTCATCCATTAAATAATATTTGATGATATAATAATATGTAATATCAAACTCGATAACGTCAAGTATCTTCTACTGATGGGATACTATCAAAATTACCATATCCAGAGTGACGCCCCTTCATTTTGGCCTCCTTCATACGGCGTGCACGAGAACGAGAGTGGATTTTGGTCGGCTTCCTTATAATGAAACCATCTTTGACTAACTTCCTCACGTTTTGGCCTGTTCAAACAATCCTCAAACATCAATCAACATCAAAGCAAAATATCCATCCATAACAAGTCGCCTGTTCCGATACTAAACAGTAGGAATACATTACACATAAAGAAACTACAGATAAAGTGTGGAAAAAATAAAAAAAACCGGATGCAAATCGTGAATTGTGTCAATGTGCGCATGCATGAGAACAGAGAAGAGATTAAACATACGAGAGTTTGCCATGGAGATTTCATTAACTTCATTGGGGTCGAGCCAGACCTTGCCTTTGCCGCATTTGAGGACGCTTGCTGCCAGGCGCTTCTGAAGCTTAAGCGAAACCATACCTACCTGCTAAGCCCTTCTCTAACACAGCAGAAGAAGAAGCAGAGAAAATGAAGACGGGAAAAAAAGCCCTTATATACACTGAAGCTCGACTATTAAACCTAAGGTTTTTAATCAGAGGGCCTTATTTAGTTAATAATTATAATAAGCCCATGATTGCAATTATAATAAGCCCATGATTGCGGTCCACGGCCCATCATGTAAGATTAGTTCTAAACGACCTTTTACTAGACCATTTTAAGCGTGTTGTGTGGTCAATTAAATTTTCAATAGTGACACGTTTACTTTTTAAATATACTCGTGTCAAATGATAATTTATAAAATTAATTATTTATAATTTATTACATCAATCGTTATTTGACACGTCAACAAATATGTCTAGAGAGTAAATAAATATTATTTTTAAATTTTTAATCATGTTTAGGGCTAGTTTGTTATTGTTTTTTATGAGGCCTAAAAGATAATTTAATATTTTTTTTAGTATTATCTATTTAGCAATGAAAAAAAAATCATTTATCATTGTTTGAAGACAAACATTATTAGTACATTACAAAAAAGACATTTACCAACCACCGAAAACTTTATTGATTCAAGCTATTATGAGAAGTATGAAGAGCAAAACTCGCCTCGTCTATGTACCCGAGGTGGATGGGTCGGTTCACAGGTTCTTTTATTATTTTAGTGATAAGTTCATGATAAATCTAATATGAATTTACATCAAATATGAAGCTACTTCTAAATTGAGGGTCGGTTCACAGGTTCTATTCAATAGGCCAACTAGGATTAGTAAAATACAAATTAAACGTTCAACTTTGATGATTTGTTCAATTGAAATTTTGGACTTTTTTTTTTAGAAAATGAACTATAAACCTTGAGATTTGTTCCACTTAAAACTTTAATTTTTTTTTAGTACAAATAAACCACAACTTTGCATGTTGAACAAAAATGAACATGAATTTTTTTTTTTTATTTTGCTTGGTTTGGTTTTGGATTTCTTCGGTTGGACTCGGTTTGGACTCAGTTTTTGGTCCATTTGAGCCATTTTTCCATCTTTTGTTAATTTTTTTGTAATTTTAAGTTTGAGATTTATTTTGTTTAAAAAAACAAGGGTAAATTTTCAAATATCCCATGAACTATGAGTATTTATCGAAAATCCCCCCAAACTAAAAGTCTTCGCAGTCAAAACCTTAAACTATTGAAAAATTGTCAAAATAAACTCCGGCGGAGGGCCGCATGCCCCCCGAATTATAATTCGGGGGGCCGACTTCATATTGTGGCCCCCTGCATGTCACGGGGAAGATACACGTGCGCTGCAAGCCGATCCATTCGGCGGGCCGAATACAAATCGCGGCCCCCCGCATTCCACGGGAGAAGATGCGGGGGGCTCTGGCCCTCTCGCACGTGCACTCCACGCGAAACAATTTGGGGGGCCACGCTACAAGTTCGGCCCCCCGCATTACACGGGGTTTGAACGCGGAGGGTTTGGATCACCCAGCGCACGTGCAATGCACATGAACCCCACTCGGGGGCCGCATATCTGACTCGGCCCCCCGTTATTCATAGCAAATTTAATTCGGGAGGCCAAATTTCCAACTCGGCCCCCTAATTGTTCTATGAGGGGATCCAAATTTTAACTCGGCCCCCCGAATGTCCATCCACATATCAATAATTGTTGTGGATGGGAAGGCGAGGGACAGCAGGAGATTCGCGGCCCCCCGATAGCCCATCCACAGATCAATTATTGATATGTAGATGGGATTTCGGGGGACCATATCAAATTCGCGGCCCCCCGATATCCCATCCATAGATCAATTATTGATCTGTGGATGGGATTTCGGGGGGCTATATCAGATTCGCGGCCCCCCAATATCCCATCCACAGATCAATTATTGATCTGTGGATAGGATATCAGGGGGCCGCATACGATGCGCGGCCTCCTGCATCAATAATTTTACAAGACGCGGGGGGCCACGTCTATATATCGGGGGGCTGAACTCCTTTATTATTTAAGGACCTCCGCCCTCCATCCTCCGAAATCACTTAAATTTCTCACAAAATGTTTCTTTGCGCAGGCGAATTATCTCTGTTTTAGCAAGAACGATGGATTCTGATCCAAATAGATGGTTTGAATTCGACGAGGAAGTAGATAGTGATGCCGAAATGAATTTATATTCGGACGAGACTCCTGCACATGGTGATGATGACTTAGAGGAAAATGAACAAATACCTATGTGTTCGACATCTAGAACTCTAGACAATCAACTTCGAACACCGGTTATGTCGAACGATGATGAGGTTGAAAGCGTTCAGGTAAGGGAAGAAATTTATATGGATTTTTTTGTGACTAGAGAATATGCATCTTTAAAAGAGCTTAAAAACGTAATAAAAAATTATTTTATAAAACATGGATTAGGGATAGTATTCATTAAAAGTGAAAGGAGCCGATTGACGGCTAAGTGTTCAGGAGGGTGTGAGTGGCGTTTGCATGCCTCGCATAAGCAAGATGAGCGGACCTATCAAATAAAGTCTTTGGTCAATACTCACAGCTATGCGAGAATAATTGAAAATAGACACGTTAGTACAAAATGGGTGGCACACCATTATCTGGCTAGGTTCAAAAGTCATCCTAGGTGTGACTTATCTTCCATTGCGGAGACAGTGAGGATGGATCACAGATCTCACCTTACACCTAGTCTTGCCAGAAGAGCAAGAAGCATTGCTCTCACACTTAACGAAAGCAAGGGAGATGAATAGTACTGTAACGACCCCGATGGGATCGCCACGTAAACATGACATTCATAATCATTTACTTCTTAATTTCCACACCCTATTCATTATTGGTACTTTTTTTTTAAAAAAACTTAAACTTGACTCCTTCATGTTTCTAAAATTCACTCATCGACAAAGTCAGTCGATTAAGTTCAATTGTCAGCTCCAAAACATAATCGGATAGGGAGAAATGTCCTCAAATCATTTGACGTGATTCTACTCGGGTTTGCATGGATTTGCATGCATCGGCTGGCAGGGTGTGCCCCATCCGATTTGTTACGTGTACTCTACATGACTCACTTATCGTCGCCTAATAGAAGATATCTTCCGGTGGGCACGTGGGTTTCACATGTTTAATTATACATCGCCTAGTAGTGGACATCCACCGGTGAACACGAGTCAAACACGTGACTCTTTAAAATCTCACTAGATAAGAAACATCATCCGGTGAGCACGTGCATCGCTCATGACTTATTAAAATCACACTCGGCCACTAACGACAAACATCATCTACATCATCCGGTGAATAATTATACTTCCTCCACCGGTCACTAGATGACAAAATAACATTTTTCATCTTCCGGCAAAGAGATACTCTACATCATCCGGTCACTAGATGACAAACCATACTTTCATCATCCGGTAACTAAACACACTTCAACTCTCACATCACCCGAGCACTAACGACAAAATAACACTCACATCGCCCGGTATTGTAAATACCCGCATCATCCGGTAACTATACGACAAACGACTTAACCCTTATCATCCGGCGAGCAAAACACTCGACATCACCGGATGACTAAAACACTCGACATCATCCGATAGACATAATCTTCACAGACTTCAAATTTCAATGACTTAACATTCATACGTATAGAAAATCAGGGACTCGTTCAGAATACACGTAGCGGAAGACTTAAACAAAACAGACCGTTCGATAACCCTTAAAATTAATTCCAGACTCAGAAGTTAACTCAGACAATACTAACACTATCCTACATAATTCCAGTTCTTGTATTCTTACTGACATAAGGAAGAAATAACCAGGGGTCATAATCGCCTCTCCAGTCCGCACTGTCACATTGAGCATCCTCCAGCAACCAGCTTTAAATATCCTCTTTGAAATTAGTATCTTCACCTGTAGTCTCTTCGCCTACAACATAAGATTTAACTATAAGTCTAATGCTTAGTAAGGAATGCATGCTGACAGACATACATGAGTGTATAAATTAAAGAAACATAAGTTCGTAAATCTTTCTTCATTCATGCTCATTTTCATCATTTACATAGCATGTATTAAGGGAGGAAACAAGGGAGAAAGACAAGGCACATGATCATTGCCAATCGGGCAATCGTAGTAACGACTGGCTCGGCCTCCACCAGTGGGAGAATTCGCGAGCCGTACTTATCATCATCTCGGCCTCCACCAGTGGGAGAATTCGCGAGCCATGCTTATCATCAACTCGGCCTCCACCAGTGGAAAAATTCGCGAGCCATACTTATCATCAACTCGACCTCCACCAGTAGGAGAATTCGCGAGCCATACTTAAACCTTGTGAACATATCATAGTCATTTCCCCCATTCCGCGCTTAATCATGCTTACATCTGTTTTTCTTTTCATGTTCTTAACTTAATCATAAACGAGCACATAATGCATGGACACGAATTTTCACAGAGGAATGTCATACAGTATGAACGAGTAAAAACATCATGTAACTTAACATCTTCCTACCCAATTACTTCATATCATGGCAAACTACTAGTCATAATCATCAGATAAACATTTCAACAATTTTTCCTAGTATCCTTATGGTGTAGGGCCCTAGTGGCCAGAAATCCTAATACATCCACTTACCTGGATTCCTTAGCTGAGCAGCACCTTCACTTGAGCTTTCCTCGCCTATGACATTTCATATTCGTAGTTAGAATAAAATCTTAAATAACTTAAAACTCAAAACTAGTAAGGTCCTAACTAAATGTCATCCTAAAATCTGTATTTCTTAGTCCTTTCCGCCAAGCACCTTGTGTGCGCGGTTTAAGCTCCGAAACTCCGGACATTCAGATTCAACCTAGCAGCTACTTACAGTCGGTTGTCAAAGTTCAGATTCGAATCGGTAATACTATTATCAAACTAAGATTAACAATGTTCCTATTATTACTCTGTCAATACAGAATCGGGACTTCGGGTTTCTAACTGAAAACAGGACTCTAAATAACTACTCAACAACTACATTGTCTGAACCTTACCTCGAACGTGGGTTTTCGGAGTGAATACTGGAGAAATCGTTCGTTGGTGAAGAAGTCGCCGGCTGAGAGAGAGCTCTGGAGAGTGAAGAAATCGTGGAAGGGAGTGTGTCGGCTACAGTGGCTTGAGTGAAATTTAAAACTTTTCCTTCTTCTTTATATACTGATCTCAACTTCCAATATTACAATATTGCCACTCAACCTAGTTTAAAACCCACATGTAAATAATTAAACTTGTCATAAAATTCTAAACCGCGAAGATTAAATATTCATGACCGTTAATATAGTTAGGAAAATTACCTAGTTGTATCTCGGGTGTTACAAGTACAAGTTAGTATAGTCGTACATACCAAAAATACATAGAACAAATCTGGAGAGCACTTTCGAAGTGCATACTTATGATACGGGGAACACATTAGTGTGCCAAAGAGTGTATATGTGCTTGGCCACTTGCAAGGCTGGTTTGATGCAGTTTGGTCACACAATTATATGTTTGGATGGCTGTCACCTTAAGGGCTCGTGTCTCGGATAATTACTCACGATCGTTAGTATTGACGCGAATGATAAAATATATGTCGTTGCTGTTGCCAACGTCGAAAAAGAGACCAAGGAAACATGGACGTGGTTTTTGAAACTTTTGAAAGCAGACCTGTACACTGGAGATAGAGCCTGATGGATGATTGTTTCGGATCAACAGAAGGTATGTTGTTTAATTAAATTAGTTGTGGTGTAATTAAGGTGTGTAACTAACTTTTTTAATATCAGGGATTGTGTAGCAACCGGTACGTGACTTTTATTTTATGGAATTAAGTGATTTTGATTGGTTGCTTAAATAGGTTAAAGTTTGTTAATCAAGGGCATAAGTGTAATTTGTGTAGCATGCGTTATAAATGGAGGGTTTAGTGAAGGATAGCCGCCACTGTTTTCTCACTTTCCTCTTTCAGCTCAGCTCAGCTGACCCCTCTGCCGATTTTTCTCTCCGAATCTTCTTCAACTTAGGTTGAGCAAAACCCGAAGTAGTTTGAAACCAAGCTTTTCTAGGAAGCCAGGTAAGTAGAGTACGTGTGCCGTCGGGCTTACATCACAAAATAGTAGGATTTATGCTTGTTTTGTATGTTTTCAGTATGTCATGCATCATGTTTATGAAAGAACAAGAAAAATAATTTACATGTAATGGCATGGTAAGACACGAGTAGTTTGAATCAGACAAATTATTAAGGGAACTAATCCGCCCCTTAATCGAGAAGAGGATGTATGACTTTGGGAAAACTGATCCACTTCCCATCGAACAGAGGGATCAGATCAGCCATTAAGGGAACTAATCTGCCCCTTAATCGAGAAGAGGATGTATGACTTTAGGAAAACTGATCCACTTCCCATCGAACAAAAGGATCAGATCAAAGAACGAATACAAATGCAACTGAGATGTGAAAGTAGAAATTGCATGATTATGATTTATGAATTTAATATTTCATTTTATATTTGCTCTACTTATTTAGCATTAGGCTAATAGATGAGTTTTGTGATGTAGGTGCTGAGGTTTCAACAGGTGATTTCTTTGAGTTTACAGAAGGATAGGTGAAGTTGATGGAGCACATCTATGCCGCGGTTTGGTGCACTGATGAGGCGGTTTGACTAATGTCTGTATGCGAAGTCTAAATGGATTGATTGTTTGTCAAAGTGTGCCGAGAATTTTTATGACAGTGGTAGTTTTAATATTACTGTTATGTTTCTTTTCGTTACTCGGATAATGATACATTGATGGTTTTAACTGTGGTTCTTACTAGATTTCAAACATTTCATGGTGTCAGGTTGTTTTGAATGATTACAGTAAAATTTACAAGTTCTTTTAGCAGTCAGTGTTGTTTTGTTGTCAATTGGTAGATGTTGTCGTTCGGCAGACGTTGACAATTGGTAGATGTTGTCGTTCGGTGGATGTTGTTATTCAGCAGATGTTGTTAATCGGTAGATGTTCGGTAGCAAAAGATGTATTCTGTTTTTTCTTCCATCGCTGAGATTATTCTGTTTTTGCTTCCACCGATGAGATTATTTAGCGGAAGACTATTCTGTTTCTACTTCTACTGCTGAGACTGTTTAGCGGAAGAAGTATTCTGTTTTGATTCTACCGATGAGACTATTCTGTCTCTACTTCTACCGCTGAGACTATTTAGCGGAAGATGTCTTCTGTTTCTGCTTCTACCGCTGAGACTATTTGGCGGAAGATGTGTTCAAATTTAAGACATTTAAATATTCAACACCTTTATGCCCTCAGTTCTTTTGACCGATTATTTCTATTATTTTAATCGTTATACAAGTATTGTTTTAGCGTTTTGTTTTAACCTTGTTTTAGACAAATGATTTTCCACTGCAAGTTTTAATAATTTTTTTTTATGTCAAATTTTGACTGTTGAGCGAAGTTTTAAAATCTTCCCAGATTGTCTTAGTTCTGTTCAGCGTTATGAGTAGCGAACCGAGTTTACAAAATTCGGGGCGTTACAGATTGAGGAATGTAGTGGATGAGAAATTTAGTGAAGCCGAACACCGCTTCTGCCTCCGGCACATGTATGCAAACTTTAAAGGACTGTTTCAAGTGAAAGTATACAGAGAAGCGAAGTGGAAGGCCGCTAGGGCACCCACAAGAGCTCATTTCAATTTAGAAATGAGGAAATTACATACGCTCGGCCCGGCTGCCCACGAATGGCTTTGAGGAGAAGAGCCTAGATATTGGGCTAGTCATGCCTTATCTCTGATTCCCAACTGCGATTGATAAGTGTGTATTTTACACACTTTATTATATCTTTGTATACTTGATTTGATATGCTTTAGTCAAGCATATGAATAATACTAAAAATTGTGGTGCAAGTGTGCAGAGAATTGAGAAATTATAGGTTTCGAAAAGAAGAAAAGAAAGGAGACGAATAGCCTGGGATCGATAGCAGCATGTTAGGTGATGGAACGCAGAAATGAAGAAAAATATAGAGAAGTTTGCGATCGAGCGCAGCATGTTAGGCGATGGAACGCAGAAATGAAGAAAAACACAGAGAAGTTTGCGATCGAGCGCAACATTCTTCCCGCTCGATCGGCTAAGGCGAAATTTAGAAACCAAACAGATCGAGCGGCCACATTACAACCGACCAATCGGCTATATTAAAACATGCAGATGCTTTAATCTCAATCGTTGAATTGGCTTATGGACGCGTCAGATTGAAAAAGTTTGTATTTAAGTTAACCTAAGCAAACAACGCAAAAAGAACGAGACGGGGAGAAGAGGAATTTTTGGCCGATGACAGAAGACACTGAGTTTTGCTTTGATATTTGTTCTTTCTTTCTTTTATTTCCTTGAGATTATGTTTGTTTTTATTCATCTACATGTTTTTCTTTATTTTATCATGAACTAACTTTCTTTTCTAGGGCTACGATGTAGTCGAATTATAACTATTTAGTTTTTCCTTTAATTTAAGTTATTGATTTTCTGTTTCGTGATTGTGTTGAGTAATTTATTCTGTTCTTAATGCCTGCGATTGTCTGATCCCCAAAAGCATGTTTATAGGATTATTTTAAGATACGAGAGTTGCAAAATAATCGAACACTGAATAAATTACCATGAAAAGGATGTTAGGCTAGAGATAGCTAATGCGTTTATGTGGTAGTATAATTTATCGTTCTTAATGTATTCAATTAATTCTCAGGATTAGAAACCGAGATGTAATAATTCGTTAATTGAATAAGTTTGTCATTGCTCGAGAGAGATTGATGAATATTTTTGTGAAATTTCCATCAACACATAGAAATAGAAATTAATGAATTGAATTAGGAATACTAAATAGGATTAATTAGGTGAAATCGGAAACCCTAGAGCTTTCTCATTATATTCTTAAACTCATTTAATTTCTGCAATTTATTTTAATTATTTTATTACGTTTTATTAAATCCAAAATCACCAAAGTTCCATATTCATTATAAATTGGGATTAATTTTGTTTGATAATTAGTGAAACTAGTCCTCGTGGGTTCGACTCATATTTATACACTTTATTACTTTTGCGACACGTTCACTTGCGTAGGATTTTTCACAATAAGTTTTTAGCGCCGTTGCCGGGGACTATTTATTTGCTATTATTAGATTAAATAATTCTAGTTTAAATTTGAATTCAATTTATTTTACTTTATTTTATTTCTTTTCAGGTGTATGCGAAAACACGGTACTGCCAACCTAGTTCCTATCGATCTAGAAATTGAACGGACTTGTCGTAAAAATCGAAAGGAAAAGAGGACAACAGCTATGGATCCTGTTCCGGTTGAAAAAGTTGAGACACAGACATTATTAGATTATGTGCTGCCATCTATGGTTGGTGTTCAATCAGCAATTCATAAACCAGCGATTACAGGTGATAATTTCGAGATCAAGCCAGGGACCATACATATGATTCAGCAGTCACAATTTAGCGGTTTGCCATCCGAGGATCCGAATGATCATATTGCCAACTTCGTAGAGGTATGCGATACCTTCAAATTGCATAATGTCTCTGAAGATGCTGTTAAGCTACGATTATTTCCATTCTCTTTACGAGATCGAGCAAAAAGTTGGTTAAATTCATTGCCGGCTGATTCTATTACCACATGGGTTGAGTTATGTCAACAGTTTCTCGCTAAGTTTTTTCCTTTTGAGAAGACTGCGAAGTACCGAAATGAAATCGTTAACTTCAGCCAATTTGACGGAGAAACACTATATAAATCGTGGGCTCGTTTCAAGGACTTACTATGGAAGTGCCGACAACATGGTTTGCCTCGTTGGATGCAAATCCAGACATTTTTTATTGGATTATCAGCTTCTACAAGGACTCTGGTTAATGCAGCTTCCGGTGGTTCACTTCTCCAAAAGACAGAATTAGAAGCATTTACTTTATTGGAGGAGTTAGCATTAAATAATGATCAATGCCCTGTCGAGCGGCAAATTCTGAAAAAGTAACCTGGTACTCCTGAGATGGATGCAGTAAAGGCTTTGACTGCTCAAATTGCTTCTCTAACTAAGCATTTACAGAATAACCAAGCTCTGGTCAACTCGATTTATTCTCCAATAGGGGCTTGCCAATGGTGCTAAGGCCTGCATGCGAGCGAAGCATGTTAAGAAGGAAATCAAATGGCAAATATTCCGTCAGATCAAGCAAACTTTGTTGGGAATTACAATAGACCGATTTTTCAAAATTCAAATAATTATTATACAGGGGCGCGCAATAATCATCCCAATTTCTCATGGAAAAATCCGAATAATGCAGTACAGATGCCGCAAACTTCTCAACAAAATCCACCATACCAAGACAGAAAGCCAAATCTTGAGGATATAATCGCCAAAATGGGTGAGCACACTAATAAGTTCATGGCTGAGACACGGACGACTTTGCAAAATCAATCTGCTCAAATCCGAAGCTTAGAAACACAAGTGGGCTAAATAGCTAACGTTCTAACTGGACGACCTCAAAGTGCTCTACCGAGTTCTACATAAATAAATCCAAAAGATCAGTGCAACGCAATCACTCTTAGAAGCGGGATGGTCATTGATAATTATGGGCAAGCAACTCAAAGAATAATTGACAGTGACAGTAAAGTGTAATACCCGGCTTTACGGGATGTTAATATTATATTATATGATGACATTTTTGTAAATATGTCAAATCAAGTCTGTTTTACGAAAAGAAAGCGTCATTAAAATCCTAATTATTAATAGGAATTTTAAGAAAATTATGAGAATTTTCGGAGTAGTAATGCTTAATTCCGAATAATTACGTTTCTCGTAATATAAAGAATGTTTTAGTAAAAATAGTAAACAAGATCCGATTTGCGAGCGGACAGTTTTAATAGAACCCAAATAATAAGATGGATTTACTGGTGAAATAAGGAGATTTGGAGAAACCGAATAGTTAGCCAATTAACGAAACAAAGGACGAAACAAATAGAAAATCAAAAGAAGGGCAAAATGATAATTTGCCAAAACAAAATTATAAAAATATCATAAATCCCTTTTCTCCCTCATTTCTTCTTCTCTGTTTTCACGAAAAACGCCAGAGGAGATTTCCTTGTTCTCCAGCCGACGATCTCCAGCCGACGATCTCCTCCATTCCGACCTCCGATTCGTCCTCCGTTCTTCACGTTTTCTCCTCCAATCGACGCCCTAGGTATGAATCTATGATTCTAGAGCGTTAGTTTTCAATTTTCGGGCCGATTTAACTTTAGGGTTTCGTTAGGGTTTAGGTTAAAAATGCGATTTCAGGTTTAAAAATCAATAGGTTATCGTAGTTTATGAACGTATAGAACTTATTGAGCGTTATTGGACGAAACTAGATTAATTTGTGGAAAATGTTAAAATTCGTGAAATTTCGAGATTTTGGGGAAAACTCGTAATTTGGGATTTGAGTTGCCGAGTGTGTGTTGCTCGATGAAATAGCTCAATGAATTGGATTAAAGTTTTAGGAAATTTCTTTAGTTAAGGTTTCGTTAAATTTGGACGTTTAGTAACTTAAACTTGTTTTAACATCGACCGTTGTGTTTTGCCTCAGACAAACAACGCTCATGGACGGAGCTCGAGGTTCAGTGCGCACGAGGTAAGTTCTCGTGACTTACTCTGGCCAATTGGCTTACACCGTACTTCGATGTCGCGTCGAGAATCGTAGAGTATTGTGTGTTTAAATTGCTTTGGTTGGGTAGCTAGGTTAATCGTTTATTAGGTTATGTTTTATTCGTCTTGATGGTATGCACGTTGGTTGTTTATTTTATGCTTATAACTGTTCATGCATCACGTATTTTAACTAAGCATGAAAATAAATTTCCGCACAATATTTTCAGAAAATCGATGTGGCCCGAAAGGGGGCTATCGATCTATTGTGTGGACCGATTAAGGGTCTGACCAATACCACATCTCATGTAATGTAATAAAATACGTAATCTGTTATCTGGTCACGCGAGGTGGGGCTCAGGCACGGCTGTACGTGTTGTAAGCGTGTACCCCTCTCCTCTAGCTGGAAAGAGTAGTCCGACCACTGGATGGGCTCTCTTCGGTTAGGGGGATGAGATCTCGGTGATATTCTGTCTGCCACGATCTGTATGTTATGTATGATTTCTGAACTCCATATGCACTGCACGCATCTGCATTTACGTAGAATTTACTGAGCCTTTAGCTCATAGTGTGTCTGTATGGTGTAGGTGACGTTGTAGGTGACATTGAGCCAGGTGAGGATGACGTTCCTCCTCCTGATGTATGATGCAGTTGATGGAGAATGGCCCGTGGGAGTGTACTGAGTAGTCGGTGTGTTTTGACTCGTGGGGATGTATGTACGTGTTTGAGAGT
Organism: Begonia masoniana; assembly: GCA_022432975.1. Lineage (NCBI taxonomy): Eukaryota > Viridiplantae > Streptophyta > Magnoliopsida > Cucurbitales > Begoniaceae > Begonia > Begonia masoniana. The sequence goes on from CM039511.1 coordinate 22,451,480, forward strand.
GCCGGGTTATTTTTGGACTAAATATGTGTAAAGTTAGAACATATTAGGATGCTTGGATCTGGCTAGATGTTAGGTTCATGTTTTGAGGTTTTTAACGTCTTCAAAAACCTGCTTTATAAACTGTGTTTTTATAATGTCTTATTGGGACTGCTTGGGATTTAAAACAGGAGGATTTTGTCGATTTTTAAATGTATCCATGCAGTTCATTTTTATGAAAGTTTAACGTGGGTTTAGATCGTTTAATTAGGGTGTAGGAATGGAAAGTAAGTTGGTGTTCTGCTCTCTGGAATTTCGATTCTAGAGAGTATTTGTTAGAAAAAAAAAGAGAAGGAAGAAAAGTGGAGAGGAAGGAACGAAGTAATGTGGAAGGCGACTGATCGCCATTATGAGGGGCGACCAATTGCCCCTCCATGCCTTGTGTTCGGCGATCGATCTCCTGCACTTTTGGAGATCGATCGCCCCTCACTTGGTTACACATTGGCGATCGATCTCCTGCATTTTTGGAGATCGATCGCCTCTCCTATTTAGCAACTCGGTGATCGATCTCCTGAATTTAGAGATCGATCGCCCCTCCCTGTTTGTCACGGCCTTGACATTTTTGCCCTCCCTGTTTTATTTGTTTTGTTTTAATAGATTTTACTTTATCCGTTAATTGTTTTAAGTTGTTTTAAGTTATTAACGGTTATGTTTTAAATGGTTTAAAATATAGATTTCAATTCTGATTCCGCCTAGAGTTCATTTAAAGTATAAGGATAAAAAAATAATAATACGGAAAAATTGGGTACAGTAATAGGGTCGCTACATAAAGAGTCCACAACGTCTTCTCCAGGTGATAGTAAAGCTAATCAGCTACAGAAGGATCCACCACCACCACTGAAGGTAATTACACCACGGGTCCTGTAACGCCCCGAATTATCTGAACCCGGGTCGCTACTCATTACTTGACCATGACTAAGAAATTTTCGGATAAATTTTAAAACTTCATTCGACAATCAAAATTTGACATTTCTATACATTCAAAACATTTGAAACACTTTGCAGCGGAAAATCATTTAACAACTATGAAGTTGACGAACTGTAGAACTATACTGTTGGGGTGATTAACGAAGTGTTAAGTCATCTGCCGACGACAAGGTCAACGAAAGAAGCAGAAAATAGAAAACCGAAGACTTCATCAGTGACAAAACGACAAATCACCTATTTCGTTTTTCCGGTGACGTCAGCGGCATCACCGAAAACGACGGAACACCCATTCCCTCTTCCGGTGACGTCAGCGACATCATCCGGTCACAACCGGAAGACAAATGCTTTACTCTTCCGATGACGTCAGCCGGAAGACAAATGCTTTACTCTTCCGATGACGTCAGCCGGAAGACAAATGCTTTACTCTTCCGATGACGTCAGCCGGAAGACAAATGCTTTACTCTTCCGATGACGTCAGCCGGAAGACAAATGCTTTACTCTTCCGATGACGTCAGCCGGAAGACATACTCACCCGACTTCCATTACACTTCTTCTGCCGATGACGTCAGCCGGAAGACATACTCACCCGACTTCCATTACACTTCTTCTGCCGATGACGTCAGCCGGAAGACATACTCACCCGACTTCCATTACACTTCTTCTGCCGATGACGTCAGCCGGAAGACATACTCACCCGACTTCCATTACACTTCTTCTGCCGATGACGTCAGCCGGAAGACATACTCACCCGACTTCCATTACACTTCTTCTGCCGATGACGTCAGCCGGAAGACATACTCACCCGACTTCCATTACACTTCTTCTGCCGATGACGTCAGCCGGAAGACAAATGCTTTACTCTTCCGATGACGTCAGCCGGAAGACATACTCACCCGACTTCCATTACACTTCTTCTGCCGATGACGTCAGCCGGAAGACATACTCACCCGACTTCCATTACACTTCTTCTGCCGATGACGTCAGCCGGAAGACATACTCACCCGACTTCCATTACACTTCTTCTGCCGATGACGTCAGCCGGAAGACAAATGCTTTACTCTTCCGATGACGTCAGCCGGAAGACATACTCACCCGACTTCCATTACACTTCTTCTGCCGATGACGTCAGCCGGAAGACATACTCACCCGACTTCCATTACACTTCTTCTGCCGATGACGTCAGCCGGAAGACAAATGCTTTACTCTTCCGATGACGTCAGCCGGAAGACAAATGCTTTACTCTTCCGATGACGTCAGCCGGAAGACATACTCACCCGACTTCCATTACACTTCTTCTGCCGATGACGTCAGCCGGAAGACAAATGCTTTACTCTTCCGATGACGTCAGCCGGAAGACATACTCACCCGACTTCCATTACACTTCTTCTGCCGATGACGTCAGCCGGAAGACATACTCACCCGACTTCCATTACACTTCTTCTGCCGATGACGTCAGCCGGAAGACATACTCACCCGACTTCCATTACACTTCTTCTGCCGATGACGTCAGCCGGAAGACATACTCACCCGACTTCCATTACACTTCTTCTGCCGATGACGTCAGCCGGAAGACATACTCACCCGACTTCCATTACACTTCTTCTGCCGATGACGTCAGCCGGAAGACAAATGCTTTACTCTTCCGATGACGTCAGCCGGAAGACATACTCACCCGACTTCCATTACACTTCTTCTGCCGATGACGTCAGCCGGAAGACAAATGCTTTACTCTTCCGATGACGTCAGCCGGAAGACATACTCACCCGACTTCCATTACACTTCTTCTGCCGATGACGTCAGCCGGAAGACAAATGCTTTACTCTTCCGATGACGTCAGCCGGAAGACATACTCACCCGACTTCCATTACACTTCTTCTGCCGATGACGTCAGCCGGAAGACATACTCACCCGACTTCCATTACACTTCTTCTGCCGATGACGTCAGCCGGAAGACAAATGCTTTACTCTTCCGATGACGTCAGCCGGAAGACATACTCACCCGACTTCCATTACACTTCTTCTGCCGATGACGTCAGCCGGAAGACATACTCACCCGACTTCCATTACACTTCTTCTGCCGATGACGTCAGCCGGAAGACATACTCACCCGACTTCCATTACACTTCTTCTGCCGATGACGTCAGCCGGAAGACAAATGCTTTACTCTTCCGATGACGTCAGCCGGAAGACAAATGCTTTCCTCTTCCGATGACGTCAGCCGGAAGACATACTCACCCGACTTCCATTACACTTCTTCTGCCGATGACGTCAGCCGGAAGACAAATGCTTTCCTCTTCCGATGACGTCAGCCGGAAGACATACTCACCCGACTTCCATTACACTTCTTCTGCCGATGACGTCAGCCGGAAGACAAATGCTTTCCTCTTCCGATGACGTCAGCCGGAAGACATACTCACCCGACTTCCATTACACTTCTTCTGCCGATGACGTCAGCCGGAAGACAAATGCTTTACTCTTCCGATGACGTCAGCCGGAAGACAAACATGAGACACTCTACCGTAGACTTCCCTCTTCCGAGAGACATCACACATGCCTTTAAACAGAACGCAATGCACCTCTCCACCTATCACTGATACAAATTTTCATTCAATTCCCACCAATGGACCTAAACACCTTCTACTAACCCTAGAAAGATTCGGCCAGCTACAGACTTAAAAACAAAGACAAAACAAAAAAAAAAAAACAAAAAAAAAAAAACAAAAAAAAAAAAACAAAAAAAAAAAAAAACAAAAAAAAAAAAAAATAAAAAAAAAAAAAATAAAAAAAAAAAAAAAAAATAAAAAAAAAAAAATAAAAAAAAAAAAAACAAAAAAAAAAAAACAAAAAAAAAAAAAAATAAAAAAAAAAAAACAAAAAAAAAAAAAAACAAAAAAAAAAAAAAAATAAAAAAAAAAAAACAAAAAAAAAAAAAACAAAAAAAAAAAAAACAAAAAAAAAAAAATAAAAAAAAAAAAATAAAAAAAAAAAAAAACAAAAAAAAAAAAACAAAAAAAAAAAAATAAAAAAAAAAAAATAAAAAAAAAAAAATAAAAAAAAAAAAACAAAAAAAAAAAAATAAAAAAAAAAAAAAACAAAAAAAAAAAAACAAAAAAAAAAAAACAAAAAAAAAAAAAATAAAAAAAAAAAAAAAACAAAAAAAAAAAAATAAAAAAAAAAAAACAAAAAAAAAAAAAAATAAAAAAAAAAAAAATAAAAAAAAAAAAATAAAAAAAAAAAAACAAAAAAAAAAAAAATAAAAAAAAAAAAACAAAAAAAAAAAAACAAAAAAAAAAAAAACAAAAAAAAAAAAACAAAAAAAAAAAAATAAAATTTACCAAAAATCCATTCATAACACTCCAAGTCATTGTAATGATCAAAATCAGTAAGAACATGAAAATCAGAAATTCTCGAAAACGAAGTCAAGCAGCTGTAATCTCCTTTACTAAAAACTCCATATACTCAATTTAAATCATTATCCACTAAACCTCTACATCTGTAGACAACATGCTAAACCGCCCCATCAGTTACCATGTCGAGGCCTGAATGCACTCCTCCAACGTCCACTATTCCTCAACATGATCAGGAGACACACCTGCTAACACTTCTTCACCTACATCACAAAACTCATCTATTAGCCTAATGCTAAGTAAGTAAAGCAGTATATGAATGAAATAAAATGCTGAGCTTAAACTCCTAAATATGCAGTTTCTATTTTCTCCTCTCAGTGGCATACATATTCGTTCATATCATGATCAGATCCCATGGTTCCCTTGGGAGTGGGATCAATTCTCCCAATGTCTACATCCTCATACTCAATTAAGGGGCGGATGAATTCCCTTAACAGCTGATCTGATCCCATGGTTCCCTTGGGAGTGGGATCAATTCTCCCAATGTCTAAATCCCTTCATAAGTTAAGGGGTGGATTAGTTCCCTTAATAGTTTGTCTGTCGCATACAGTTCATACCTTACCATTCCTTACATGAAATTCATTTTCGTAACTTTTAACAAAAACATGATGCATGGACAATAGAAATATTCAAGCATACATAAACCTACTGTTTTGTGATGTAGGCCCGAAGGCACAAGCAATACTTTACTTACCTGGATTCCTTGCAAATGCTCGGTTAAGAGCTACTTCGGGGGTTTGTTCACCTATATTCATAAACAGAACGTTAAACCTCAATCTAAGCTATTCAGAAATCTAAGGAGTGGGTTGGGCATTTCTATTTATCTAACATTCCCGATTCTGCTCTAATCCTCAAGCAGAATCTCTCACTCGTAACATTAACAAAATGCATACGTTGGGATCCTTAAGCTACCTAGGTACTAAAATCAGCAATTAATCGAATCAAAACTCACCTGGGTTGGAGGAATCGGTGAGGAAATCGCCTAGAGAGCTCTGCTGGGTTGAGCTGAAAACCGAGAGTGAAATGAGTATGACGGCTATACCTCATTTACTCTTTCCTTAAATACGTTATCCATTTGCAAAATTGACAATTACCCTTATGCCCTCACTTAGTTACTCATTAACCTAATTGATTTTACCCCTAATTTCATTCTATAAAATTCACACTTAGAAGATTAATAGATTATTTTAATTCTAATAAACCGGGTGTTACAATCTACCCTCCTTAAAAGAATTTTGTCCTCAAAATTCAGTACCTGAACAATCTTGGATGCTGGTCCATCATGTCTTGCTGGCGTTCCCATGTTGTCTCCTCTATATTCTGACTATGCCATAAGACTTTTACTAGTGGAACTTCCTTGTTGCGTAATACCTTCACTGCATAATCCAAGATTCTTACTGGTCTCACCTCATAGGTCAGTGTGGGTTGAATTTCAATGTTCTGTTGTTCCACAATCTGAGATGGATCCCTTAAGCACTTCTTAAGCATAGAAATATGGAACACATTGTGGATTCCTTCCATAGAGTCTGGCAATTGCAGTTCATATGCTGATTTCCCAATCCTCCTCAAGATTGAGAAAGGTCCAACATATCTTGGGTTAAGCTTCCCTCTCTTCCCAAATCTTACAACTCCTTTGAATGGTGATACCTTAAGAAAAACCTCACTACCAACTTCAAACTCTAACTCTCTGCGTCTTCTGTCAGCATAACTTTTCTGTCGACTTTGAGCTGTTAAGATCCTCTGACGGATGAGAGCAACCTTCTCAACAGTTTGCTGCACAACATCAGGACCAAGTAACTGTGCTTCACCAACTTCATCCCAGTACAAAGGTGATCTACATTTTCGTCCATATAATGCTTCATACGGTGCCATTCCTATTGTTGCCTGAAAACTGTTGTTATAAGAAAATTCCACCAAGGGCAAATACTTGCTCCAAGAACCTTGAAAATCCAAAACACATGCCCGGAGCATATCCTCTAATGTTTGGATGGTTCTTTCTGATTGTCCATCTGTTTGAGGGTGGAAAGCTGTACTGAAACTAAGCTGAGTCCCCATTGCCTTGTGCAAACTCTTCCAAAACTTAGATGTAAATCTAGCATCTCGGTCCGAAACTATGGTGCTTGGAACTCCATGCAATCTAACAACTTCCTGAACATACAACTCAGCAAGTTGATCCATCGAGTATGTCATCTTCATGGGCAGAAAATGGGATGATTTGGTCAAACGGTCAACTATCACCCAAATTGCATCATGTCCTTTAGTTGTCCTAGGTAGTCCCACAACAAAATCCATGGTTATTTGTTCCCATTTCCATTCAGGAACTGGTAAAGGTTGTAATGTTCCTGAGGGTCTCTGATGCTCGGCTTTAATCTGCTGACAACACAAACATGATCCAACATGTTCTGCCACACTTCTTTTCATACCTGGCCACCAGTAATGCTGTTTAAGGTCCTTATACATCTTCGTACTCCCAGGGTGAACTGAGAATCTAGAAGAATGAGCCTCAGAAAGAATCTCATTCTGAAGTTCCATAATGGCAGGAACAAACCATCTGTTTCTAAACTTAAGAATTCCATCGGAAGAACAGTTAAAGTCTAAATTGTCCGCAGAATCCATACTTGACTTGTACTTGCTGCATTCATCATCATTTGACTGAGCTTCCCTTATTTTCTCAAGAATTGTAGGTCTTAAGGTTATGGCCGAAAGTATAGCTGTTACATTGGATACTGCCTCTAGATTAAACTTTAGGAATTCAGATTCTAAGGCTAATGGTAAGTCAAGTATCAATGCTGAAACTGATGTTGTCACTCTGCTCAAAGCATCAGCTACTACATTCGCCTTACCGGGATGGTACTTAATCTCAAAGTCATAGTCTTTTACAAATTCCAACCATCTACGTTGCCTCATGTTTAGTTCCTTCTGTGTGAAAATATACTTCAGACTCTTATGATCTGAAAATATTTCGCACGATTGTCCATACAAATAATGCCTCCAAATCTTAAGCGCAAATACTACAGCAGCTAACTCTAAGTCATGTGTAGGGTAATTCTTCTCATGAGTTTTCAACTGTCTGGAAGCATAGGCTATCACTTTTCCTTCTTGCATCAAGACACAGCCAAGATCAATCTTGGATGCATCACAATAAATACTAAATTTACCATTCTCGGCAGGAAGGGTTAGGATTGGAGCATTGGTCAGTTTCTGTTTCAAGGCTTGGAAACTAAGTTCACATTCATCGGTCCATATATACTTCACATTTTTCCTTGTTAGCTTAGTGAGAGGTGTAGCAATCTTTGAAAATCCTTCAATGAACTTCCTATAATATCCTGCAAGTCCAAGAAAACTTCTAATATCAGTAGCATTCTTCGGTTGGGGCCATTCCTTAACTGCTTGAACTTTTGCTGGGTCGACAGATAATCCCTCTCCAGAGATGACATGTCCTAAAAAGTGAACTTGGTTCAACCAAAATTCACACTTAGAAAACTTGGCGTATAGTTGGCGCTGCTTCAATAATTTTAATACTAAGCTTAAGTGTCTTGCATGCTCCTCCTTGGTCTTGGAATAAATTAGAATGTCATCTATGAATACAATAACAAACTTGTCCAAATACTCGTGAAACACCCTATTCATAAGATCCATAAAGGCTGCCGGTGCATTTGTCAAACCAAAAGACATAACCAAAAACTCATAATGTCCATACCTAGTACGAAAAGCAGTCTTTGGGATATCTTCGGATTTAACCTTCAGTTGGTAATAACCGGATCTAAGGTCAATCTTAGAGAAAACTTTTGCACCTCTAATCTGGTCAAATAAGTCATCAATTCTCGGTAGGGGATACTTGTTTTTGATAGTTAGCTTATTTAATTCCCTATAGTCTATGCACATACGCATTGATCCATCTTTCTTTTTGACAAAAAGGACAGGTGCACCCCACGGTGAAAAGCTTGGGCGTATGAACCCTTTCTCTAATAGTTCTTCCAACTGTTTCTTTAATTCTTTAAGCTCTGTAGGTGCTAGTCTATAAGGATTCTTAGATACAGGTTCGGCGCCTGGGTAAACATCCACAACAAATTCAATTTCCCTATCTGGTGGCAAGCCGGGAAGGTCATCTAAGAATACTTCGGGAAAATCTTGAACAACCAAGACATTTTGGGGACTTGATCCACCTAAATGTTGTGTGTCTAAAACACTGGCCAAAAAGCACAAATACTCCCTGCGTGGGGTGGGTCTACTATTTATAGAAGACATCACGGTCATTTCCTTGCTCTTCTTCAGAGCTTGAAAGGTATGCTTCAAACTACCAGGGGGTTGGAAACTAACTATTCCAGTCCTACAATCGATTATGGCGTGGTGATTAAACAACCAGTCCATTCCTAGGATTACATCAAATCCCGTTATATCCATAACGATTAAATCAGCAGATAGGTTTTTGTCCCCTACTAATACCATGCAATCATGCAACACTTGGTTGGAATGTAAATGTTCACCAGAGGGTAAAGCAACATTGAATACATGCCTAGAAGGTGTGGATTGTACTTCTAACTTATCAGCAAAAGTAGACGCAACAAAAGAATGGGTTGCTCCTGAATCTAGCAAGGTAAAAGCAGGCATAGAATTAACCAATATAGTACCTGACACAACAGCGGGCTGGTCCTCTTCGCCCGACTCCATCATGGAAAATATTCTCGGTTTTATCTTAGCAGGGCCACTCTTCAACGTTGGGCAGTCTCTGATGACGTGGCCAGTCTTATTACAGTTGAAACATCGAAGGACTCTGGGCTTCGGGCAATCCTTAAGCGAATGTCCAAACTCCTCACAGTTATAACACTTACCAGTCCCAAACTTACACTCGCCCAGGTGGCTCTTCATACATTTCATGCACTGAGGAAACTTCTTGGCATCAGGTACCTTCTTTCCAGTACCCTGACTACCCTGGCCTTCAGCAGGCCTCTTTATCCCTCTCTGCTGGTGGGGCTGAAAGAACTTTCGCGGGGCTTCCTTTGGTCCAGCACACTTCATTTCAGCTTCTTCTGCCTCCAATGCAGTAGACACTACTTCACTGAATGACAAGCCTTTGATGCCTGAATACTTTACTCCTCTGTAAATTTCTAGCTTTAGACCTTGCAGGTATTGAAACACTTTGTCCTCATTCCTATGAACGAGGTATCCAGCAAACCTTGACAGAGACTCAAATTGTCTGTTGTACTCTGCCACAGACCCAGTCTGCTTCAAGCTCAAAAACTCAGCCTTCTTAGCGTTCTGGACAGTGGTGCTAAAGTATTTCTCGTAAAAGACTTCCTTGAATTGCGACCAGGGCATGGTTGCGATATCGGTGGTGATCTCCAGCGACTCCCACCAAAGTTGCGCATCACCGGCTAGATGAAACGTTGCCAAAATGACTTTCTCTCCTTCTCCAACATTGGCACACCTGAACATGCTCTCTATCTTTCGAAGCCATTCCTCAGCGACAATCGGGTTAGATGACTTTCCATCAAATGTGGGTGGTTGCAGCCTACGAAATCTATCCCCTGAATGCTCATTGACTTGACCTGAATTGGCACTTCCTTGTGTTTCCCGACTCAATAACACACCTAACTGGTCAGATTGCTGTCGCACAATGTCTGTCTGCTGACGCATCAACTCCGTCAGCTGTCTAATTACACTTGAATCTTCTTCACTCCTCAAGTTTGGCATCTCCCTAGGTACTCTTGGTCTCCCCGGTCGTCTAACCATTTGTATAAGGTTCTGCACAAGGTTATCTATACTCATAAACATCTTATAACTAAAGCTAACATAAACACTTACAGTTGTTGGAGTATATTCATGCGACGATTGGCACTGATGAGTAATCTTCTGAACGGTTTAGCAACATGTCTCTGATACCATACTGTAACGCCCCGAATTATCTGAACCCGGGTCGCTACTCATTACTTGACCATGACTAAGAAATTTTCGGATAAATTTTAAAACTTCATTCGACAGTCAAAATTTGACATTTTCTATACATTCAAAACATTTGAAAACTTTGCAGCGGAAAATCATTTAAACAACTATGAAGTTAGACGAACTGTAGAATATACTGTTGGGGTGATTAACGGAAGTGTTGAAGTCATCTGCCGACGACAAGGTCAACGAAAGAAGCAGAAATAGAAAACCGAAGACTTCATCAGTGACAAAACGACAAATCACCTATTTCGTTTTCCGGTGACGTCAGCGGCATCAACCGAAAACGACGGAACACCCATTCCCTCTTCCGGTGACGTCAGCGACATCATCCGGTCACAACACGACAAAGAACTTACTTCCTCTACCGGTCAGTAAACGACAAAATACCTATTTCCTCTTCCGATGACGTCAGCCGGAAGACAATTACTTTCCTCTTCCGATGACGTCAGCCGGAAGACATACTCACCCGACTTCCATTACACTTCTTCTGCCGATGACGTCAGCCGGAAGACAAATGCTTTCCTCTTCCGATGACGTCAGCCGGAAGACATACTCACCCGACTTCCATTACACTTCTTCTGCCGATGACGTCAGCCGGAAGACAAATGCTTTACTCTTCCGATGACGTCAGCCGGAAGACATACTCACCCGACTTCCATTACACTTCTTCTGCCTGACGAAGACAATGCTTTACTCTTCCGATGACGTCAGCCGGAAGACAAACATGAGACATCTACCGGTAGACTTCCCTCTTCCGATAGACATCAACACAATTCCTTTCAACAGAACGCAATAAACCTCTACACATATCCACTGATACAAAATTATTCAATTCCCACCAATGGACTAAACAACCTGTCTATAACCCGAGAAAGATTCGACTATCTAACAGACTTAAAACATTTTACCAAAAATCCATTCATAACACTCCAAGTCATTGTAATGATCAAAATCAGTAAGAACATGAAAATCAGAAATTCTCGAAAACGAAGTCAAGCAGCTGTAATCTCCTTTACTAAAAACTCCATATACTCAATTTAAATCATTATCCACTAAACCTCTACATCTGTAGACAACATGCTAAACCGCCCCATCAGTTACCATGTCGAGGCCTGAATGCACTCCTCCAACGTCCACTATTCCTCAACATGATCAGGAGACACACCTGCTAACACTTCTTCACCTACATCACAAAACTCATCTATTAGCCTAATGCTAAGTAAGTAAAGCAGTATATGAATGAAATAAAATGCTGAGCTTAAACTCCTAAATATGCAGTTTCTATTTTCTCCTCTCAGTGGCATACATATTCGTTCATATCATGATCAGATCCCATGGTTCCCTTGGGAGTGGGATCAATTCTCCCAATGTCTACATCCTCATACTCAATTAAGGGGCGGATGAATTCCCTTAACAGCTGATCTGATCCCATGGTTCCCTTGGGAGTGGGATCAATTCTCCCAATGTCTAAATCCCTTCATAAGTTAAGGGGTGGATTAGTTCCCTTAATAGTTTGTCTGTCGCATACAGTTCATACCTTACCATTCCTTACATGAAATTCATTTTCGTAACTTTTAACAAAAACATGATGCATGGACAATAGAAATATTCAAGCATACATAAACCTACTGTTTTGTGATGTAGGCCCGAAGGCACAAGCAATACTTTACTTACCTGGATTCCTTGCAAATGCTCGGTTAAGAGCTACTTCGGGGGTTTGTTCACCTATATTCATAAACAGAACGTTAAACCTCAATCTAAGCTATTCAGAAATCTAAGGAGTGGGTTGGGCATTTCTATTTATCTAACATTCCCGATTCTGCTCTAATCCTCAAGCAGAATCTCTCACTCGTAACATTAACAAAATGCATACGTTGGGATCCTTAAGCTACCTAGGTACTAAAATCAGCAATTAATCGAATCAAAACTCACCTGGGTTGGAGGAATCGGTGAGGAAATCGCCTAGAGAGCTCTGCTGGGTTGAGCTGAAAACCGAGAGTGAAATGAGTATGACGGCTATACCTCATTTACTCTTTCCTTAAATACGTTATCCATTTGCAAAATTGACAATTACCCTTATGCCCTCACTTAGTTACTCATTAACCTAATTGATTTTACCCCTAATTTCATTCTATAAAATTCACACTTAGAAGATTAATAGATTATTTTAATTCTAATAAACCGGGTGTTACAGGTCCCATTTTCCCAACGTTTAAAGACAGTTAAGACTAACAGGCAGTTTGAGAAATTCTTGGAAATGTTTAAGCAACTGCACATCAACATCCCATTTGCCGAGGCTCTAGAGAAAATGCCTACTTATGCGAAATTTCTAAAAGAAATCTTGTCTCATAAACACAAGAATGAAGAATGAGGCACAATTGCTTTGATTGAAGAGTGTAGCGCTATTATTCAACGAAAGCTCCCACAGAAATTAAAAGATCCGAGAAGTTTTACTGTTCCATGCGCTATTGGGGACTCTATTTTTGAGCGCACATTATGTGATCTGGGGGCAAGTATCAATTTAATGCCTTTATCTATTTTTCAAAAGCTGGGTCTTGGCGAAGCAAAACCTACGAGAGTTATTTTACAAATGGCAGATCGTTCTATTAAACATCCACGTGGAGTGATTGAGGATGTTCTAGTCAAAATCGACAAATTCATTTTTCCTGCTGATTTTGTAGTTCTGGATATGGAAGAAGACCGAGATATCCCTATTATTTTGGGTCGCCCATTTCTAGCAACAGGCGGTGCGTTGATTGATGTGCAAAGAGGAGAACTTAAATTGTGGGTGCAAGATAAAGAAGTGACGTTCAACATATTCAATTCAATAAAATACCCAAAAGCTAGTGATGATGTGTTTCGGGTGGACTATTTTGACACTGTGATAATGGAAGCTTCACTTCGACCACGTGACTCTCTGGAAGCATGTTTATTTAATCATGAATTTTGTCTTAATGATACATCAGATGTACAAGAATATGTTCTGTGGATGGATTCTTTCGAGCCTAACCGAAGAAAGTACTTTGAAAGTTTAGGAGAATCGCCACTTCAGGATCTGCCATCTATTGAAAGTTCGCCGGCTCTTGAGCTTAAGACCTTACCATCGCATCTACGTTATGCATACATTGGTGAAAATTCTACTCTCCTAGTGATTATTTCGGCTGATTTATCCATAGCGGAAGAAGAAAAATTGTTACGAATACTTCAGACTTATAAGGTTGCTATTGGATGGACTCTATCAGACATCAAAGGAATTAGTTCTTCATTCTGTGTTCATCGCATTTTAATGGAGGACGACCATCGACCGTCGGTTGAACATCAACGACGTTTAAATCCCACAATGAAAGAAGTAGTGCGAAAAGAAGTACTGAAATGGTTAGACGCCGACGTTATTTATCCGATATCAGATAGCTCTTGGGTGAGCCCAGTACAGTGTGTGCCAAAGAAGAGTGGGATGACAGTGATCACGAATAATAAGAATGAGCTTATACCATCTAGAACTATCACGGGGTGGCGAATTTGCATGGATTATCAAAAATTAAACAAAGCCACACGGAAGAACCATTTTCCTTTACCATTCATCGACCAAATGCTTGATAGGCTCTCCGGACATTCGTATTATTGTTTTCTTGATGGTTACTCAGGATATAACCAAATCGTTATTGCTCCAGAAGATCAAGAAAAGACTACTTTCACTTGCCCATATGGCAGGTTTGCATTTCACCGAATGCCTTTTGGATTGTGCAATGCTCCAGCTACATTCCAACGATGTATGATGGCAATTTTTTCAGATATGGTTGAACGCTACATCGAAGTCTTCATGGATGATTTTTCGGTATTTGGGTCATCATTTGATACATGTTTAGAAAATTTATCTAAAGTGCTAACCCGATGTGTAGAAACAAATTTGGTCCTGAATTGGGAAAAGTGTCACTTTATGGTAAAAGAAGGCATCGTGTTAGGACATCGGATTTCAGCTCAAGGCATCGAGGTTGACCGTGCAAAAATAGTTGCAATTGAAAAATTACCAACGCCTACTACGGTTAAAGGAGTGCAAAGTTTTCTTGGGCATGCGGGCTTTTACCGCCGCTTTATAAAAGATTTCTCCAAGATCACTAAGCTGCTGTGTAACTTGCTTGAAAAAGGAGTCTCCTTCATATTTACGGCCGAGTGTTTAGACGCATTTAATGTATTCAAGGCAAAGCTTGTCACGGCACTAGTTATTGTGGCCCCCGATTGGGAATTACCTTTCGAGATCATGAGTGACGCAAGTGATTTTGCAATAGGGGAAGTTTTGGGCCAGAGGAAAGATAAAATTTTTCGGACCATCTACTATGCGAGTCGCACTCTTAATGATGCTCAGCTTAATTATGCAACCACTGAAAAAGAATTGCTAGCCGTTGTTTTTGCATTTGACAAGTTTCGGCCGTACGTCATTGGTAATAAGGTTGTTGTCTTCACTGATCATTCAGCAATAAAGTATCTTATGCAGAAGAAAGATGCAAAACCCCGCCTTATTCGTTGGGTATTATTATTACAAGAATTTGACATTGAAATTAAGGATAAAAAGGGAACGGACAATCTTGTTGCTGATCATCACTCACGTTTAGAAACTCGAGCCCATGTGCAAGATAGTGAGGCGCACATAGAGGATGATTTTTCAGATGAAAAACTCCTTGCAATTTCTGAATTACCGTGGTATGCAGATTATATCAATTATCTTGCTTGCCAGATTATGCCACCCAAGCTATCTTATCATCAAAAGAAGAAATTCTTCTCCGACGTGAAGCGATATTATTGGGAAGAACCAATCCTTTATAAATATTGCGCTGATCAAGTAATAAGGCGTTGTATCCCTGAAGGTTATCAGTCTTGAAACATTGCCACACTCTTGAATGTGGTGGTCATTTTGGAGGAAATCGAACAGCAGCAAAAGTACTTCAATGTGGTTTCTATTGGCCATCCCTGTTTAAAGATGCACATTCCTTTGTTACCGCATGTGATCGTTGTCAACGTACGAGTAATATATCCTGCCGGAATGAAATGCCTTTGACGAACATCCTTGAAGTTGAACCATTCGACGTATGGGGGATTGATTTTATGGGCCCGTTTCCACCCTCATTTAACAACAAATACATACTTCTTGCGGTGGATTACGTTTCAAAATGGGTCGAGGCTATAGCTACGCCAACTAATGACGGCAAAGTGGTATTGAGGTTTTTGCATAAGCACATATTCACTCGTTTCGGCACGCCACGCACAATCATTAGTGATGAAGGTACTCATTTCTGTAACAAACCATTTGAATCACTACTTTTAAAATATGGCGTCAAACATCGAAAGGCATTGGGGTATCACCCCCAATCGAATGGTCAAGCAGAAGTCTCCAATCGAGAAGTTAAGATTATCCTGGAAAAGACGGTGAGTAATTCACGTAAAGATTGGGCATCTAAGTTGGATGATGCACTGTGGGCTTATCGGACCGCATTCAAAACTCCATTGGGCATGTCCCCATATCGGTTGGTCTTTGGTAAAGCATGTCACTTACTTGTCGAACTTGAGCACCGTGCTTGGTGGGCTATGAAGCGATTAAATTTTGACTTGACATCCACGGGCCACAAACGCTATCTCCAAATTAATGAACTCGATGAATTACGCACCAATGCATATGAAAATTTCAAGATTTACAAGGAGAAAACAAAAGTGTGGCATGACAAGCATATTATGAAGAAAGAGCTATTGGTGGGCCAGCAGGTGTTATTATTTAATTCACGACTAAAACTTTTCCCAGGCAAGCTGAAATCAAGATGGTCAGGCCCGTTTACAGTGGTTCAAGTTTTTTCTCATGGTGAAGTTGAGTTACGTGGATCAGACGAAGGGACATTCAAGGTTAATGGTCAAAGAGTTAAGCCGTATTTTGGTGGTATTATTGAGAGTGAACCATTTGTCACTCACCTCACACCCGACGAGTAAAGTTCACCCGACGTCAAAGCTGATGACGTTAAAACAAGCACTTGGTGGGAGGTAACCCATTTATTTTATTTTATTTTTTTATTTGTTTATTTTTTCTATTTATTTTTACTGTTATGTTTTATTTTTCCTATGCTTTTCTATTATTATTATTATTTTTATTTTAAGTTTTATTTTTATCAGCATTTTTATTTTAAGTTTTAGTATATTTCGAATTTATTTTTATTTTTATAAAAAAAAATGCAAAAGCCCTAACTATTAAACAGCATGAAAACCGAGCGATCGGCTTTCATCCTGCGACCGATTACGAAACCCGACTCTCTCTTGGCTACTTCCCATCACCGACCTCTCTGGCATTTTCCGTTCTCTCCTTCGCCGGCGTTCAGTTCAGACGACCCCACTCTTGCCGAAGCTCCGGTATGTCTCTCCCTCAACTTGACACTCTCTCCCTGCCGGATGTTGCTCCGATTTTTTTTTTATTATTGTTGTGTGTCATTGAACTTGTTTCGTAATGCCTTCCGAGTTATTTGCAGCTGTTCTATGTAGTTGCTATTGCTGTTTCCTCAATATTTGGCTCTGTTTACATTTTCGTAGGTTCTTTAGAGTATAACCTAGATGTAAAGGGGATTTTTTCACTAATGCACACCATGTATTTGATCATTTGCTTGTGAGAATTGCTGATTGTTGTACAACAGAAATTTTGTCTTCTATTTTGTGCGTTGACATTTCTCTTGCATGACTAATAACTTGTAAGCTTTTATTCTTGGTTCGTTGTTTAGTATTTGGTGTGCAGCAACTCCTTCCTAGGTGACCTGTGCATTTCAAGATGCCTCCCAAACGTAAACAAGCGTCGTCCAGCTCATCCTCCTCTAGTGCCATCCACCATTCCTTCATCAATGCTGAAGCCGAAAATTTTTTCTGGGAATTCATGACTAAGGATAAGGCAATGATATGTGAAATACAATTTCAACCTGGACCGCTAGATGGCGACATTGTAGGCATGCTTCAGCAGCGTAATTGGGAGCTCGTGGCTGTTTTGGGCGGTGATGCTAATTTGAGTGTCGTCCGAGAATTCTATGCGAATCTTAAAGCCACTCAAAGAGTTGGCCCTGTCAAAGTGCAAAACAAGGTCATAGACTTTTTGGCTGCTGCCATTAATGCCAAGTTCGGTTTGACTAATTTACCAGAAGATGAATTCCACACATTGATGACGGAAGGGCCCGATTACGAGTCCATCCTACTCGCGATGGGGCATCGCGACTCTACCTAGATATATTCAACTATAGACCGGACTTCACCTCTGCATTTATTGATGAGTTGTCTAAATCGATATGCTCAAGCGTGGTGTCGGTTCATCCGAGGTAATCTCATGCCGACATCGCAGAAATCTGAATTCACCAGAGATCGTGCAGTACTGCTGTATTGCATATTAACTGGCTGATCCATCAATGTTGGCCGCATCATTCACAGAAACATTATGACCTACTGCAAGGGCCCTATCACTACTAGCCATGTTCATCCGGTCCTCATCACCCATTTATGCTCTGCAGCCAACGTTCCCATGAGCTCCACGGACGAGCATTGGATCCAGCAACTGGTGTATAGTTCCACAAATATTTCCAGAATCGCGACTTGGCCCCATGGCAATTCTCGTGACAATGGATTGGGATTCGAAGAAATATATGCTAATGCCGCAATCCCTTCTGCACCACGGCCTCTGCCTCGTTTACGGCACAACGGTCACCGTCCGTTTACCATTGATGAGGTGGGGCGTATGGTGGAGGGTCTCATTATCCAACAAGAGCAGAGGTTTACCGCAATCAATACTCGTTTGGTGAATCTCCAATCCCGCCAACTTGAGCATTCCCAATTCATAGCACAGTATATAGACGCGTTCAATGCTCATCATGGCTACTCAACACACTCGACTCCACCTTTTCCCACTTATCCGGCACATTTACTCCAGCCGTTTGACTCTTCCCACGAGAATGAGAATGATGATTTGCCTGGCGCTTCCTAAGGTACGATATTTTCCCTTTTTGTGTTTCTATTTTTTTTACATTAAGGACAATGCTTATTTTAAGTTTTGGGGTACTTAGCACACTTTGCTATATGTTGGTTCACTTTGCTATATTTTGGTTTGTACTCTGAAATCTTGGTTTAGGTGTCAATGATTGCAATTTTGAATCAATTTATGCTTGAGCTCATTGACAAATGCTGAGTAAAAGTGTTTTCGTATTAGTTTACATTGACTTGAATTTACAACGTTAGACTCAAACCATGAGCACATTTTCATTTTTGTTTGATTCTATCTGTTGGTGTCATACTCATGTAGTCTATATATATCGAAGTCTAAACACTGTGAGAGAGTGAAGCTCCAGTCAAATAAAATGTTAATGAGAGCATAGTGAGGAACATCTTTCTTGATTTTGCCCATTATCCTTGAATGCTAATTGAAATTTGTCAGAAATAAGCGAATGATTTAGGCCATTTTTGGACCGTTTGAGCTTTCTGAGCCTACCATGTTATGTCATTTAATGACACCCTTAGTCACCCATGTTGAACCGATTATTTACCATTTAATTGTCACTTGTAACTTAGCCCAGCCTCATATATATTTCTCCTATCTTATTTAATGAGCACAGGAATATTGATCTATTTAGGGGAAAGTTAAAAAAAAAATGATGAAATTCTTTACTCCTTTGTCATTTGTGTCTTCTTACAACATTAGGTCGTTGTTGTATTTACATTATTTGTCAAGTAAAAAAAAAAAGAGCAAATTTGGAACAATTTAGCTTGCATTCAAGTTTTTATTCTCTGAAGTATTATGTTTGTATTGATTTTGTGTTGTAATAATGACAAAGGAGTTGAGCTGGGTGATGTTGAGTGAAGTAAGTTTGGGGGTGAGCGATTTAAAGAAAGTTTGATTGAGTTTAATGAGCGAGTAAGTGAATAGAAGAAAATTTTGAGTGGGTGAAATAAGGTGGAATGAGTGGTGCTCTGGGTATTCATTTGATTCTATATAATTTCTACCTTTTTAACCCAACCTTTCATTACAAGCTTGTAAAGACCTATTGACTTTTGTTTTGATTTATGGATATTAGCTATTAGTTGGATGTTGGGCAAAGCTGATGAATGATTAGAGTGAATGGAGTGATTCCAAGTGCATTATGAGTGTATCTCTTTTCCGTAGCTATATTAGTTGACCAACAGTTAGAAGAAATTGAGAATGAACACACATACACGAGGATTTCGAAGTAAGCGATGGTCAATGCACTAATATGAGTAATTCTTTTGCTGAATATTAATCTTGGTAGCTTTTAGTATGAATTGTTCAAGCTGAGACGATTTACCAAAAACTTTGATGAGGATTGCTTACCAGTATTGTGTATTGTGCATTAATATATGGGATTGAATTATATATCTGATGCGATTTCTTTTGTTTAGTTTCATTCGCTTGAGGACAAGCTTTCATTCAAGTTTGGGGGTGTGATAAGTGTGTATTTTACACACTTTATTGTATCTTTGTATACTTGATTTGATATGCTTTAGTCAAGCATATGAATAATACTAATAATTGTGGTGCAAGTGTGCAGAGAATTGAGAAATTATAGGTTTCGAAAAGAAGAAAAGAAAGGAGACGAATAGCCTGCGATCGATAGCAGCATGTTAGGCGATGGAATGCAGAAATGAAGAAAAATACAGAGAAGTTTGCGATCGAGCGCAGCATGTTAGGCGATGGAACGCAGAAATGAAGAAAAATACAGAGAAGTTTGCGATCAAGCGCAACATTCTTCCCACTCGATCGGCTAAGGTGAAATTTAGAAACCAAACAGATCGAGCGGCTACATTATAACCGACCCATCGGCTATATTAAAACATGCAGATGTTTTGATCTTAACCGTTGAATTGGCTGATGGACGCATCCGTCGGGGTGGTGGGGATGTCCTCCTCCATTAGAGCATTCTAAGCTGGAGTGTTCCCAAGCTCTCCCTTAAGCATCCAAGACCCGGAGACCTCAACTAGACCCATCCTGGATAGATGAAGTCTGTCAAATACATCCAAGCTTCGGGGAGCTCTCAATTGCTCTCCCATAGGCAGGTTGACCTGTGATCGCTGCATGAGCCGCCAAATCAATGTACCATACGACAGATTTTTGTTGCGTGTGCGCGCGATCTAATGTATGTGCCCCAATATCCTGAACCTGGGGTCGAAGAGCATGATACTGTACATCTTCTCCATCACATAGAGATCTATCCAGTTGACTAGATCTCTATGGCCATCCCTCGACAGCAACGAGTGGCTGATAAGGTTGTGAACAACCCGAGCTTTGGCGTTCAACTCCTTTGATTTCAGTTTGGTGAATTTTTCAATATTTGAATTACGGTGAATCTGTCGGAGAAATTGCAATCCCTCGGGTGTTCTGGCAAAATCACACTCTCGAGAAGCGTGATAGTATTGTTGATTTAAATGGTACTTAAGTCTAAATATATTTTTTATGATGGTGATTAATATGAAATAAATATATAAACTGTATAACTGGATTATTGCGTTTATTGCATTTATCTAGAAATGCCCTTCGAAAATGGTATTATGTTTCTGACGTTTTGGCTAAGTGTTATTAGTCCGAAGACGCAGTCGTCCAAACTTACAAGGCAGACGCAGTCATCCAAACTTACAAGGCAGACGCAGCCGTTCAAACTTACAAGACTGACGCAGTCGTCCAAACTTACACGGCAGACACAGTCGTCCAAAGTCAAGTTGACGTAGTCGTCCAAACTTTCAAGACAGACGCTGTCGTCCAAAGTACTCGTCCGAATATCAAGCGTCCAAAATGTTCAAGCACGTGTTCAAAGACAGAACAACGAATTCATCGGAAGCATTAGTCCGACGAGTATTCGTCCAACATCAGACTAAACGAATTCGTCCAAACTCGAACATCCAGAGTCTTAACAACGCCGAATTAAAGACTGCGAGCGATAGCGACTCCAGAACTAAGCGGCTATTTTTCTGCGTACGGATGTTCTCCAACGATCACATTTTTTAGTGAGACGCGGATTTCAGACAAGAGTATAAAAAGAAAATTGAAGCTCGGGAGAAGAACTTTTTGCCAATTTTTACAATTATCTCTTTACTCTCACGAGCAAAAAGTGTCTGTAATACTCTGCGACAGTTTGCATTTCTCTGCCCTAGAACTTGAGACTTTGTCTTGAGAGAGTGTAATCGTTGTGCTTAATATCTTCATTCTGAAAAACTGTAAGGCGGTGGATTGACACCCGGGAAGTTTAATCCAGAGTGTAAAGGCAGTTGATCGACGCCCGTGAAGTTCGATCTAGATTTCTCGTGTGGAGAATGAAAGAATCTTCAAGGGGGAGCCTTGGAGTGTGAAAGTAGGCAAGATTGGCCGAACCACGTTAAAAACTTTGGTATTATTTTTCTCTTTCTCACTCTTACTTTTATTTGTTTAATATTGTTTGCTGTTTAGTGCAATATCACCAAAAGTGAAAAGAAAAGATAAACCTAATGTACATATTTAAAATCAATTAGATTAAGAAATTTCCAATTCACCCCCCCTCCCCTCTTAGACAATCACGATCCTACAATTGGTGTCAGAGCGGGTTTAATTTTGTCTATACTGTAATAGAATTAAAAATGACATTCAACACCAATACTACACACGCAGAGGGCCAATCTATTACTAGACCTTCATTCTTTGATGGAAATGACTATGTTTATTGGAAGTCTAGGATGAGAATTTTTGTTCAGGCTATGGACTATGATGTATAGAATATTATAGAAAATGGACCTTTTAGAGCCATGAAAACTAAAAATGAGATTAGTGTTCCTAAAGCTCCTCGTGAATTAACAGAGTCCGATAAGAAAAATTTGAGTTTAAATGCTAAGGCTATTAATACCTTATACTGTGCACTGAACAGAGACGAGTTTAATAGAGTTCAGGGGTGTGATAATGCACAAAAAATATGGAACTTACTTGAGATAACTCATGAAGGAACTAATCAAGTAAAAGATAGTAAGTTGAGTATGTTAGTACATGAGTATAAACTATTTACCATGGTAAAGGATGAATCAATTAGCTCTATGTTTACTCATTTTACTAACATTACTAATGGTCTAAAAATGCTTGGTAGAATATATCCAAATGAAGAACTTGTCAGGAAAATTCTAAGATGTTTACCGAGGGGATGGCAACCGAAATTTAAGAAGCAAGAGATCTAAAGGTTCTCAAGCTCGAAGAGCTCATTGGCTCTCTCATGACGCATGAAATAACCATGAGAGCCAATGAAAAAGAAGATCTCAAGGACAAGAAGATCTTCAAAAGAAAGGATATTGCACTCAAAGCTTCCTCAAGCAAATAAGAAGAATCCGAGGAAAATGATGATGATGAAGATATAGCCCTTATTACTAGAAGATTCAGTAAATTTCTCCAGAAAAAGAGGATGCATGGGAGGAAATTATCAAAAGGAGAAAAGTCTCAAAAGGATAAGAAAATCACATGCTTTGAGTGTGGGAAACCTGGTCACATTAAGGCTGAGTGTCCACAAGCAAAGAAGAATCCCAATAAATTCAAGAAGAGAGCCATGAAGGCTACTTGGAATGACAGTGAGAGCGACACTTCGTCTGAAGATGAAGAAGTTGCAAATCTATGCTTCATGGCCAAGGAGGATGAAGTTAGTCATTCTTCTAGTGATAGTGAAGATGATGAAGGGGATTTAATTGATGCCTTCAATGATTTAGTCAAACAATACAACATGCTTAAGACTAAATACAATTTGATAAAGAAAGAAATGCTGATTTAATTGAAAAGCATGCTAAAGAGTATAATTTGCATGAAAAGGAAATTAGTGGATTTAAAAGTAGAAATGAGAATTTGAATAACATTGTTCTGAAATTTACTAACGGCAGCAAGAACCTAAACATGCTGTTAGGCAGTCAGAGGGTGACTTTTGATAAAGCAGGTTTAGGATATGAAAAGTTTAATAAAAAGAAAGCATATAAGAATTTCTTTGTTAAAACCAACTACCTGTCATGCTTGTAATGAGATAGGACATAAATCATATGAATTTCCTTTAAAAATTTAGTAAAAAATCAAGTAGTAAACTACAATGGGTTCCTAAGGGAACCAAACCTAACACTAGGACCCAAAAAATTTGGGTACCTAAGAAGACAACTTGATTACTGTTGTAGGTTGATTGCTCTCCCGGGAAAAATCAATGGTACCCGTCGTAATGGATGCTCGAGGCATATGACGGGAGACTCACATTTTTTTTTTTTTTT